>JAQFVV010006448.1:909783-1324152 GCA_028023455.1 Epiperipatus broadwayi | reverse complement strand
TAAAGAGAAAGTATTTGGGATAAATTTTAAAATGTTAATGAGAAAATAAATTTTAAAAAAAAAAACTACTGTTTAGTATTTCATGTTTTTTTCTCAAAAAAGTGGATTCAAAATGACACTGTTATATTTTATAAAACAACAAAGGATCCTAATGATATACTCAGCTGAAGAATTTGTTTTACTCATAATTCTAATTTAAGCCTATTTATTATTTCCAATGTTTTATTATTTAGAATATGTATTAAGGATTAATTGATTTATTTTAAATCAACTGTGAATTATGTTTTATTTTAGGAATCATTACCGCCCAGTTATGAGATATTTTAACCCGAAGTTTCTGCTGTCAGATTAATAAATTATTTTTTATCAGTTAACTACATGTATGCCGAACAAAATGATTAACAAAATATTAGGAAAGACTGAAATAACGATTTTTAGGTGCTGTATATATATATATATATATATATATTATATATATATATATATATATATATATGTATAACCATATATATATATATATATGTATGTATATGTTATTTTATTGGTTTAAAAAAGACACCAGAAAAATATTATTGCTATATTTTCAAAAATATTTAATGACAATTTAGCATCAGTATGCCAGTTAAACTAATGTTACATTTTAATGAAGTTTATTAGAATGAGCAGATAGATATTCTGCATTCTCAGGTAATTTTATATTATTGTATTTGCTAAATGTCTCCACAGTTAATTTTGTTTAATGGTATTCAGCTATGGAATTTTTAGTATCTCAGTCTTAATTTATTTATATATGGGATATTTCCTCAGTCTTATTTCAATTAATAAAAGAGATTTATTAGATTTCCATTAATTTATTTTTTAAATATATGCGTAATAATAACTGCCAAATGTTTTTTGCATTGAAGATATCAATATTCTCATTGTTCAAGTGTTCATTTTCACTAGTCACTATATTTTAATATTACATTATTTTCTTATGTGTTGCATTTATATTTTACCTATATTTTTATTTGTTTTTAAAATTGTTCTTATATTTGAGCTATTTGAAAACACAATTTATGATTGTTGATTCTGACATTGAGTATATGTATTTGTATTTTTAAATTCTTAGTGATAACTTAGTTAGTTCATATGAAATCTACATGTTATTTATTAGTTTATTTTTTATTAACCTCCTTTACTACCGACATTTATTAGGTATTGTAATTATGCTAATTGGAGTAAACATGTTATAATCTTAATGTCTGATTTTCCATGGTGTGATAATTACTTGTTTCTTGTTTGAGGTTATCATAATACGATATGTTTATTTCTGATGATTGTGATGCCATTGCCCCGACATACTGGGATTGCTTGTTGAAGATAATGCTTTCTGGTGCATCTTTGCTGTTCTGGTGCTTGAGACAGTTAAAACCCTGCTCTGCCTCAAAAGTCAGTACATTTTGGAAACCCATGACATTTCTTGATGGATTCTGCAGAACATATATCATATTTATTTTGCTCTATCTTCCCTGATGAATTATTAGTGGATTTCCACCACTGTGGTGATGTTTGCATTAGTTTTTAGATATGTGATGACCAAGATAAATTGTTTTGAGGAACTTCACTTCCCTATAGTTTGTGTTTAAACTATTTTAATATAATTGTATAACAATGTCATATTATTACTTTTTCATTATGATAGTTATCATTTATAAGCCAATCCAACAATAATTTATATTTTTTATTTTTAGTATATTAAATTATTTATATAGTATAAGTATTTGGCCATACTGATATGCTAATTTTTATGTGCTACATCAGAAGTTTTTTATCTTTGGTTATACAAGTCTTCACAAATATAATTTTAAAAACATTTATTGTAATAATTTTATGTGGACAGAATTTATTTTAAAGGTGTATAGAATATCTCTGAAGACTGAGTGACTTGTACATCTAATTTAATATAAAGATAGCTAATCTTAATTTGGGCATCTATTATTTATAATATTAAAATGTCAAATTAATAATGACAATTTCCAAAGTATATGATGTTGTATTTGCTTATTTAAGATTATTATTTGCTTACAGCTTAGAGTAATCCCAAAGACCTATTATGGTGTGTTTCTGATTGAAAGGTGCAGCACCATAGTATTTAACAAATATGCTAATAAAAGAATATAATTATTCGTGTTAAACTTGGAAGCCATTGTGAAAATTCAAGTTTAAAAGATTTGGAATCTCAATTATTAATTGAGATTAGAATTTGATATCAAGATCAACTTTCTTATTACTCACGCATTTTCTTAGTATTTTCTTTCATCAATATACCAGTTTAAAAAGCCCCCCCAGAATACTCACTAAGTTTACTAAGATAAATTCACACAATAATTTTATAGTGTAAAATAAAGTTTGAGAGTCAAAATGTTTTTCTTGCTAAAGATTTCTTCTATCTTTGGCGATATTGTTTATTATTATGATTTTATTTGTAAATATTTTCATTTATATTGTTATACATAACCAATTACCATATTATTATTATTATTTTAAAAAAAGTTTTGATTCCATTTATTTTGCTTTTATATGAAAAATATTATTATCTTGAGGTTTCAAAGTTCTTGAGATTTTTAGTTCAAAAGTTCATAAAAATATCATAAAGTATATAATATATATTATAATACTGGTTTAAATTATATAAAACCATGCTAATCTAAGTGATTCTCAGATTAAATCATAGTAACAGATCAATTATATTATATCAGATACTTAATTGAATCCTCATTTAAAAGTTGATTTTTAAGTTAGCATTATATCTTCCCAGACTGAAGAATATGCAATGAAATAAAAAATATTAGTGTTTCAAAAGAATATATACTATTATTTTAAAAACTGCACAGTATCTTACATTATCTATCATCACCTTTTATGTTTAAAGGATTATAATCCATCTGCATTTAAGGCCATTAGTAGATTGTCTGTGAGTATAGGGATAGACATAAAAAGTACCCTTGTCCTTTTCTTTGCTCAAGTGATGTCTTGGGTAACAGGCAATTATTCAGTAAAATTTAGATTAATTCATCAAATCTTTGGATTAATATTTTTTGTTTATTACTCTATGATTGAACATAAGATAGTTCTGTTATGGTCAGTGAAGATATCACTCACCTGTTTATTTATCCTAGAAATTATTTAATAGGAAACTTAAACTTTTATTTTGCACAAAATTTTAGTTTTAAAACCCCTGAGTGTTTACTTTTGTTGCCTTGTTAGTTGTAATTTAGTGGGTTTATCCTTCCAAACAAAGTACCATTTGTGTTATTCAGAGTGTATGATCTGATGGTAGACCGATTGCAATAACTATTAACTCAATGATTTAACTTATCTTTTGTATTGTTTAGTGGTAGGTTATTAATATGCTATAACAGTTATATTTGCATTGATACTGATTTGGTCTCTATCCGATTGTATAACTCTGGATCATCATTACTTTCTTAAATTTACTGTAACTCTACAGAGCCACATTGTTAGGAGTCTCTAATACTATAAACATCTTAGTTTTATTCATCTCCATCATTTCATCTTCATCATCATTTATCTTCTTTATCATGTCCTCCATTTCATCTCATCTACTAAAACTTCATTAATTTCATTCCATCTTAGTTTATCTTCATATCTAATAGATTACTCTAATATAGTAAATTTACTCATTTTCATTTCTCCTCTCTAATTCATTTAGTTCCATTTTCCTTTTCATTCTTTAATTTTATCTAATATCTTATTCCATTTATATATCCATCAATACATGAACTTCATCTCTCCTATAGATGCATTTACCTTCTTCATATTATCTCTCTCCTTTATCATCACCTCCCTCTTCTTATCTTCATCATCTCATCTCTCTCATTATCTTCTTCTCACATTTCATCCTATCTCTTCTCTCCTTCTTTTCCTTCTTCATTTTTCCCTTTGTTCATCTCCCCCATTTCTCTCTCTATATACATATAATTCTATAATATATAGTTTTCTTTGATATATTACCATTATAAATATAATGTAAACTTGTGTATGGGTTAATACATATATCTATGTTATATTGGTTTTGGTTGCATAATGTCCTTGCTTAATAACTGATGGATTACTAGTTACATCTTTATACTTATATTACATTACTGTATTTCTATCTGTGAATCAGATGACTATGAGCTAGATTAAATCATATAACTGTCAAACGTGATCCTTATTCATATTCAAGTCAAAGTATATATGAGCAGACTGCTATCTAGCTGCCTGGGTGATTGATCTTAACATGTATTATGGTCTGTGTCCTACCTGTACTGGAGAGTTTTTGCAATCCCAGATTCTGGATCTTAGGAATTTTTCTGGGTTTCATTCTCTTTCAGAATTATATACTCTTATGTTTAGAAGTAGACACACCCCTTAGCTTCAAGTCTTCCACTAAAGAAAAATCTGAACCTCAATCACAGAGTCCTAAAACCAATTGATCATCCATTAACAACCCATAGGTTTCTGAATGCTGCAAATAATACCATATTTTAATACATCTCATTAGTATAACACATTCTGACTACAAATTAGTGATCTCCAGCCACATTCATTCAAACCCATACACAAGCCTCCTTATTATTACACATTAAATAAAATCTATGTAGAATGAGCGAGCAAATGTAGCATCTGAAATGATAATAAGGTGCTATACACCTATTTAATTGCTACCAACCATACTAATAAAAAGATCAGCAAAACAATTATCACTTTATATTAATTGGTAAAGAAATATTTATTTAATGTAAATAAATTATATTCTTTAATGTAAGTGCTAGTTCCTCATCTCCATTTTTATACACACTTCATCTCTTATATTTTTAAATAGTCATTTGCATAATATAATATATACCAATATTTATATACTTATACCAATCAGTAATTAATATAAGGCTGCAAGCTGCCTTGTGTTGTAAGTGGGAGCTGTGTAAAACCCAGAATTAGAAACCCATATTCAATCTCTGAGATAAGCTGTGCTATACTGGTGAGGAAATCTGTGTATCATCAATGGTATTGGTTGGATGATTGAGACTTGGAAGCTCAGGTAGGTGATTAAACCTGGAAAAGATGTAACCCTGCACCTGTTGGTTATGGGCTTCTGCTTGGCCTTCTGGTCTTGTTAGTCAACTATAAGCTTGACTGGTACAGAGTATTTCTTTATATATAATGTGGATGCCCAAATGTGTGGCCTCAATAACTTTACTCAGCTTTATGAAAACCTCACATTGCCATAAAAATATACATAAGTATAATCAATTTTTTTGTGTATAGTCAAAAGTAATGACAGATCTACAAATTATCTGTGTGCAACCAAGGGATTGACTCCAGTCTACGCAAATACTTTTTTGTATTGTTTGTGTTCAGTATGTATTTTTTTTGATTATGTAAAAACAAAGGATGAAACTATCAAACCCAGACTTTTTTTTTTTAAATATTGTTTGAGCATATCACATTAAGATCAAGACTTAAAGATATACAGCTTTTTTGTAAATGATTAAGATGTAGAATAATATTTTGTTTATTTCTCTATAGCACATTAAATGAGTGGTTGTAACAGATAACAGATACAGGAAATATATCAAGCACAAGCTTCACTTTAAAGATAGTCAATAGGGTTAATTTATATGAGAAGAAAATAAGGATGAGCAAAATAAAACAATATTTTGGGAGCAATAGAGAAAAATTATTTTTTGCCAAGGATGAAGGAGAAGCATATGGATTATGGAATGACACTGACAAATCAGCAAAACCAAGGGAATAGCATGTGAAGAATAATGACCAAGGGAAAGCAAAAATTCATGAAAATAGAATATTTCACATAGTAGACAACAAAGCAGAATGGAAGAAATTGATACAGAAGTTGAGTTTAAAGTCCCAGACATGGTCAAACATAATTCTGTGACAAGGAAAAAAAAGACATGGAAGCAAGGGTAACTCTGTTAGAGAGAGGCACGGATGGAATATTAAGTACACTAGAGGAAATGATGGGACATCAGGAAAAAAGGAGAATGATGAATTAATGCAACAACCTCACAACCAGAACATAAAAATAGCCCATCAGTCAGAGTCAGCTCAAAAAGTGGTAGTAATAAACTGAAGAAACCATGGAGGAATTAACATGTGCAAGTAAAGACAAACATATAAAGATGCCATGCTGATGGAAGATGCCTGGATTGCCATGTGCCATATGCAGTCACCATTAGCAAGTGTGATACAGAAAAAACATACCATGAAGAAGTGAGAGAGACCTTGACCAAGCCTGAAAGAGCTATTCAGGTGCTGCGAGTTAACAAAGGATGAACAAGTGATGGTAGCAGTGAATAACCTTGGAAGGATGGCAGAATATTGGTGGAAAACAGGTCACACCAACCTCAATCATAGTGTACCTACAAACAAGCACTGTTAAACAAGTCTGAAGCCATAAAAGACAAGATAGTATCATGAACAGTATTTTCAGGAAGAAGTATGACAGAAGAGAGGAGGCCCAAAGCCAATTCTTTCTATGACATACGGCCTATTTAAAAGCACTGACAGCATTTGTAATAACTGACAGTCAGATTCTCCTGAACATTAGATACATTCTGCCATCATTCACAGAGCACACTATGATAAGCAACAAAAGTTATAATGTGGGAAAAATGATAGAATTGCTGATTGCCATAGACTTGAGAACTTTCATCAAGGATGAAGGGCAGGAGATGCAGAAGACACAACTCAATAACAGACAACACTAGCATGAAAAACACAGGATCTAGGAGTAAGACTATGTTGATAAGCATGATAAACCAGGTGATGATTTAGAAAATTTAAACCTGAGTACGAATTAGGAGAAACTGTAAACAGTCATTAAATTGTGTATATAGACAGCTGAGTAAGCAAAAGAAATAAAAAATATAAATAATAAGTAATACTAACACACTAACCCCAATTAACAAATCATCACTCACCAATTGCAAAAAGGTAAATAAGCAGTGCCTATCTAAAAGTAAATATGCTTGCTTCATATTAGTTAAGTTTAAACCTACCTCCTAGTGTATAAATAATTTATTTAATAAATAAACACACACACACACATTAGAAGTAAGTGTGTGTGTTTGTGCAATTGTGGATTGAAAAAGTTATTAGTTTAGTCACTAATCAGGTTAAATAGCTTTAAAAAAAGAAAAATATTTCACTGCTAAAAATATTTGAGAAGAAAACAGTATTAAATAATATAATGAAAAAAATGTTAAAAGGGAATAAACAATGGGAGAGTGGTTATAAGGTATTTAGAAAAACAAACAAATGCTGTGTTCCTCTAGCTGTATGAAAATAGTTGCAGTTTTACACATATACATACTGTGCACAATAAATACATTGTTAAGGAAAACAAGAAACAATGTAAAGTAAAACAGATTGGAGGGTTCTTTTGACCCCAAATCGCAGATTATAGCATTCGTCTGGATTTCATTCTCTTCAGAATTAGATGAACCAATGATTAGAAGCAGAGGCACCTTTGCAGGCTAGGATATCCACTAAAGAAAAATCCAAACCACTACATCAGATCACAAAAGCTGATCTACTCATCCATTATCAATCCACTGGCCTCCTTCCTAGTGTACAGATACTACCACTATATTTCTATACATTCATTAGTTAAATCATCCTGGCTCCAAATTAGTGATCTCTACCCACCTACATTGGAACCCACACACAAATTTCCTTACTAATACATATTTAAATAAAATCTAGGTAGAATGGAATAGCAAACATAGTATCTGAACTGATAATAAGACACAATATACCTGTTTAATCACTACCAGACATACTAATGTAAAGATCAGCAAAATCATTATCACTTCATATTAATTGGTAATCAAAGATTTATTTAATGTAAATAAATTGTATTCTTTAATGTAAGTGCTAGTTATCCCATCTCCATTTTTATACACACTTCATCCCCTCTTATTTTTAAAAAGTCATTTGTATAAAGTAATATAAGTCAATATTTATGTACTTATACCAATCAAGGCTGCAGAAAGGAGTTTGCTATTAACTAAAAGGAGACCCTTTGACTGCTCTTGGAGGTCTTAAAGGAACAGAGCAGGGCAAATTCCTAATTTCCACTCCATACATTCTTATTGTTGCAGCTGTTATTACTATGTGATTATTCATATAGTATATGAACATGAATGGGCTGCTCACTAACAAACATTAGACAGCATGGTGAGTTTATTGCCTTTTTACCTCTGAGTTTAAGATCAAGAAATACCATCGTATTTCTTCTCAGTGCCTGATAAGGCAGAATGAATGTTTGTGTAAATGATAAATATTTTTCCAATAAATATATACAAGTATAACAGACAAAAATAAAGGATGGCCCTTATTCACAGGAGGCTGTAAAATCACCAACCAAGGCAGCGGTTGATGGCTGAAAGTGGAGAGTGCTAAAAATCCTCTGATTGCAGACCCAGGCTGCCAGTTGATGAAGACTTTTTATTTAGGTACTTACAACTGCAGATCACTTTCAAGTGAAGGCAGATTGCAAGAATTAGAAGAATTCTCTTATATTAAATGGGACATTATTGGACTTTGTGAAGTTAAAAGAAAAGATGAAGAGACAATTGATTTAAAAAGTGGACATATACTCTATTATAAAGGCACAAATATTGGAAATACAAGTGGAGTAGGATTCATTATACATAAAGTGGAAAAACAATATTGTGGAAATTGATGGTGTATCGGACAGAGTGGCAAGATTAGTTATGCAACTTAATAGCAAATACCAAATGCAGATAATTCAGGTTTATGCCATAACAAGTTGATGAAGTAATAGAAGATTTTAATATGGATGTACAAAAGACTTTAGATCAGAGTAAACAACAGTTTAAAATTGTTATGGGAGACTTTAATGCTAGAATTGGTAAACAAATGAAAGATGAGAGGACATAGACTTGTGGAGTTTGCAGAAAAAGAAAAATTTTATATTATGAATTCTTTTTTTGAGAAAAATCTTAAAAGAAAATGGACATGGAAGCATACAAATGAAGGTACATCAGAATTGGATTATGTTTTGACTAACAGGAAATACATATTTCAAGACTGTAATGTTCTTAATAAATTTAACACAGGAAGTGATCATCGATTAGTAAGGTGTAAAATACGTGTTAATGTAAAACTAGAGAGACAAAAATTATTATGAAAAACAATATTTATAGTTGATATTCCTAATCTTCAGAAACATTCTAATGAATTTAAATTAGAACTTACAAATTGGTTTCAAATATTAGTAGATTTTGAACATGATTCAGATTTAAATGAAATTAATATGAAAATAACTCATACACTTTTAAATACTGCAACAAAGATAGCTGGTATAAAAAAGCAGCAATTGACCAATAAAATTTCTACTGAAACTAAAGAATTTATCAAGAAAAAATTTAATTTTACTGAAAAATTTCAGCTTAATATTCTCATTGAGACAAACATAACTCTAATAAAATCTGTTGTGAGAAATTTCCAACACCTACATCAAAGTTATTATTATTCTGCTGTATCATCACAGCCATGCCTACAAATAATTCCAATTTGTGTGTTCAATGTACCTGTCTTATAAATGAGTATTTGAGAATCAGCTTCTTCATGGTCATTGGTGAAGTTGGCATCCAAAAAGGTTCCATAAAAATGTAGAAGACTCATCCATGTCCATAGCATCTTAATGCAAGTCCAAAAATCATCCATCCATCTTCACATCAGTGCAGAAGAACTCCTGAAGTCATCATCTTATTGCTGGTAAAATGCTTTCATTCTATCCCAAGTTTAACAATAACTCAATTTATTTAACATATCTTATTAACTAGTCTTAACTTCATAAATTATATATTATATTTATTAATGTTCAATGTTAAATCTACTGGTTTAATTATTTAAGAAATTAGAAATTTATATATTTGCATTCATTTCTTGTACATTACCTTGATTGGTGGAGAGAAGAAATTTCAATTCATTAAATGTGTTTACGCTTCTCTGCTCTCAATATCCCAAGGGATGGGGTGAGCCAGGTATACACTCAAATTAAAATTCTTAACTTTTTAAAAGTAATAATAAAAAAGTAAGGTATATAAGATTGTTTTCTTAATTTCTTGTCTGATATCCCTGGCAAATCATGACTGAAAGGAAGTTTATGTCGTCCATTCTTAAAAATATGTGAGAATTAATGAAGGATGAGGCAAGCTATATTTTTTTTAAATTAATTCTAGTAAATTGTTTCATTGCACCATATTTATTCTCTGCAAATATATGTCATTAATGTCATTTGAAAATAATTTTATTGCAAGAGACTCAGAATGGAATAATATACACAGTTAAAGTATTACTTTGGGTACCACTAAATAATTAACTTTTTGGTAAAAAGAGGACCTTATATAATGCACTCATATTAATGTGGTAATGTATGTAATTCAAAATTTTATATGTAGAAGTATTGTTAATAAAGTTATTTAAATGTACTTACTGCATTGCTGATCAATGCATTGTAATATATATATATATATATATATATATATATTATAACCTACACTCCCAACACCGCTCATATACATTACATGAGAGAAATGCCCAGGCGCCAGTTCTATTAATGAATAGAAGAATATAACAAAATATATGATACAAAATTATTACTGAAACTCTTCAATTAAGTCTATGTTCAGCTCAGCTCAGTGGGAGGCTATAGGAAGTTCATAAGATATATAATTATAAGTGAACGAAAGAAGAAATATTACAAAACATTAAATATAATGTAAATCCTTTTTATTAATTAATTGCATGATAAAGAATCACAATGTTTGTTTATACAATCTATTAAAAATATTCTTTCAACTTAATTTCTTCCTTCATCCAAGTATAAAATATATCAGCTTGCTATAATTATATTCCTAAACAATTCTATGACTTGGCATATCATAATCTAAACATCTATTTTAATGCCAATCAAGAAATAAACAATAAAGTCTCAGGGACTTTAACAAACACAGTTGAATTAAATAAATACATTGTCCCATAAGTTATAATTCTAAAATATAATAAAATGTAATGAAACAAATTGATTAAAATATTTTTACTGTGTTTCAATAATAAGATAATGACAGAAATAGGGTATTTTAATCTCATATCATCATCTAACAATTATACTAACTTGGCAACCTTTCTAATACATATGTCCAGTGGCAAATGTTCCTTATATTGTTTGTATTAAGAAATACAATACTGTCAGACACCAACAGATTTAGTGTTATAACTCTAAAATAATATATGTATTTTTTAATAGATTTATGAAATGTGGAGATGTGGAAATGGAAACACGAATGTACCCAAGAATAACTCAAGACACAGTTTTGAAGATTTTAGATAACTAAAACAAATCATTTATTACAATAAAATAAACTTAGTTTAACATGATATTTACAAATGGACTATTTGTCTTATATATATTTTTTAAATTATCAAATAAACATTGAGCATCAGTTTGGGATTATCCCTATTATCAAAGCAAATTAACAACAAAACTTAAATATTCTGACTTCAAACACATGCTTTGCCTACATGACACTAAATAAACAACATGTTATATTATTAGCACAAAAAAATACTTTTGAGAGGATATTACTATTGATTAATAAAATAAATCAAATTAATTATATTTGGCTCTCAACAAAGCAACTTTCTCTAATTGACTAAATAATCACTTTCAATTATGTATACCTTTCATGCATAGCAATAAAATCATGTTCATTCTGATGATTTGATGGTTTATAACCTTTATTTAAATAAATACACTGTATTTTAAAATATTTATTTCCCGCTTTATTCTCAATAACTTTATACTTCTATTTAAATGAATGTAATGTATTTCAAAAATCATTTATTTCTCACTTTAATTTCAATAACTCTATACTTTATATATGCAATATTATTCATATTACGCATGTGTGTGCATGTTCAAGCAGCAATAATATAAAATAATATTTTCTGCAAACTCTCCATTCATTAAAAAATATCATACAATTATTTTATTTTGGACAATGTCGTAATTCATCAATAAAATAAGACACTAATACTACATCAAGAATTAATTTAACAATTTTTCTGACCACCTATTGATTAACATATAGCTATATTTTCATGATTATACATACTATATGTTATAAGGGATATCCACATGAGGCGCAGATAAACTCTTACTGAACACTTCTACAATAATTCATCTGATTTTAAATACACGGTTGGTGGGGAACCTTTCCTCATCACCAAGAATCTAAGAAAAATGTCACATAGCTTCCTAAACATCATTTAATCATACTTCAACAATAACTCATCTACTTTTAAATACACTATTGGTGGGGACTTTTCCTCATCACCAGGACTCTAAGAAAACATCACTTCAAAAAATATCATTTAATCATATGCATATAATATAAACTAGGCTCTACTCATGGAAAATTATTAACATATACTAAATAATCAAAATCTTTTATCCCTACAGACATTATAACACAATCAGATTTCTTTCTATTCTCATAGCTTTTCTAAATATTGAACATTATAAATACACGTTGGCAGATAAATACATATAGATAACTACTAATCCATTCAACTCAGTAGAATATGACAGCACCCAAAATTTATACATAAAATATTCACAAACTGAACTTTATCAAACAAATGTCATAATTGTGCAAAACAGATACACATCCACGGATAAAAATATATATAAAATTAACTCTAAATTACACACTATGCAGGCAACATGATAATTAAATTTTGCATTAAGATATAACTTTTAATTCAGAATAAACTTTAGGTTACTTTTAAAATTTAATAGTTAGAATTATTACGAACGAACTTTCTTTCATATCTAGCAAACTATTTTTACCCAGCGTATTCCTCATTTGGATACGCTTCAGAGACGATCTAGAAGATCAAAATAACCCAAATTATAAATAAAAATATAATTGTAAGTAAGCCTATTTACCTATAATATACATTAATTATGACAAGCAATAAAAAAATAAAGAAACAAAAGTTATTAGTTTTGTAATTTACAATAAAAGTTCACTTGCAAAGCTCTGCTCCAGGTTTATAAAATAATATGGGACACATTCCAAACTAAATTAAAATTAAAATAAACTGCTGTAGGATAACTAAACAAATATAATCATACTTAAATAGGATTCAGCATCTTCAATGTTCATAACAAAGTTATTTGAGTCACTATATCATACATAAGTGATCAATTTCTCTTCTATTATGATGAAAATACAAGAGAACTTTAATTACAGTTGGACAGGAATTATTTCACTCACTCCATAGCAGTTTTTAAATTAAGTACACAATTATTTTTTTTTAGTAATTTTTTTGAATAGCATTTGACACTTTATAATTTAATATACGCATGGTTTATTTTTGAATATTTCCAATTGAGATACCATGACTCATTAGTAATTCTTCAATTAATAATATTTGATTATCATAGTGCATTTTTATTGAAGAGAACAAAAATTACCTGCATTTCTATTCTTCCATTTGATTTAAGCAAATACTTAATTTGAAGTAACTCACATTTTATTTTCTTTATTTAAAATACACATTATTTCCAGACATACCAGACAAATAAATGCTGTCATCTCTTTATGATGAATTTAAACATGGCATGATTTATCAAAATATGCATATCCTTAATTTTATGTTTAATCCTCACAAAAACATAACATGGAAAATAGTGAAGAATTAAAATATATTCTGTAAAATAGTTCTGCATGCGTTTTCCAGATATATTAAAAGACACACGGTTAATGATACAACAATAATATTCATACAATTTATTCTTATTTAAAATGACAATTAAATGAAATAATGTAGACTGGATGTTATCAACATACATTTTTAAAAGAGCAATAGTTATGAAGAAGCTAATTCAAAATGTTTAAATTAAGGAGAGCAAAGTAAACTAATGTACCTTTTTTTAAAAATTTTAGAATTGCATTCTAAAATTAACTTTTCCCATAATAAATTTCTTAAGATCCTTTCAAAGTTTTACTCCAAAGTCCTTTTTAAAATCAATTTGACTTCAGCAACTGGTTTTAATTTCACAATAATGAGCCACTGTTTACTGGCTACAATTACATTACATAAGAAGCAAATTTTTTTACTGGAGATCTTTGTTAAATAGCTCTCTTTAGCAAAGGTCATTTCCCTTCACAAAGTTACTCCCACGCTTCTCTTCTATCCAAGCTAATTACATATTCAAAAAAATCTTTTCAAAACAAAAAATCACTCTGATTTTTTACAATTAAATGAAGACAAAAATAATAATAAAATAAATAGCTTTTACAAACTTGAAAGAAAAATGAATATTAATTAACTGTTAAACAAAAATGATTAATAATTTATTTAATTTATAAAATAATTCACCTATCCAACATCTATTAACCATTGAAAAGAAATATATATCTGTTAAATTACTTAAGATAATTACTGTAATTTAAATGTTTTTATTGGGAATATACTATTGTTTGCTGTTATTAAAAGATGAAAATGAAATGAAACACAATACAGACATATATGCATGCACATGTACTGCAACCTAAATATTAAGCTATCTTAACTAAATATAATTGAAATGGCTATTAATTGTTGACAAAAGGATAAGTATTAATGAATAAAGGATTATGAAACTATTCAACCAATACTACAATAATATAAAATACCTTTGCATCTTTCTGACAAAATGGATTAGTTCCATTAATAAACAACCCCTCTTTCTTACATTAAATACCTCATTAACCACACTAATAATAATGAATACTTATAAAGTGGTCAATTAACTGCATAAGAAATCCATATCTAAGCTTTAAACAATCTCCAGCAAATTTTTTTTTAAAATTCTAAGGCTATTTCATTTTTTTAAAATATAATATAACTATTTAATGCAGATACAAAGCATCTCAATTCCTTGTGCCCATTCAGATGGTCACAATATATATATATATATATATATATATATATATATATATATATATATATATAAATGACCATTCTTAACTATATATATATATATATATATATATATATATAGTTAAGAAAAGTTATTTATTTTGTAACTTGTTTTTTGCTTGTGTTTTATGATTACTAGAAGCTTTACCAACAAGCTTTTACCTAACAAGCTTTTGTTTACATAAACACAGAGAGAGATAGAATTCAATCTCTCTTTCATTGTCTCCACATTCAGACAAGCTGGTTTTAAGCTAGTTGGTTCACATCAGTGAAGGGTAAGGAGACTACAAACTAGATCTAAATACTAACTCTAAAATCAGAATTTATCAAACACATTTCTATCAGTTTGAAAGCATAGAATTTATCAGACACGTAATGTCTTCAAATCCTGCTTAACAAACTAGGTAGCTATATGAATCTGAAATCAGTTCAGTTTCATCATATAGTAATAGCCTCTGCAATATATATCATTGCAAAAACCTTCAAAAGTACATTTATGATAAACAAAACAAGTTATAGATTTCGTACCTTGCTTGTAAATTTTGTTTTATGATCACCAAATGGAGCTTTAACAATAGCTCTTAACAAGCTTTTGTTTACATAAATGCAAAGAGAGATAAAATTCAATATCTCTTTTGTTGTCTCCACCTCCAGACAAGCTGGTTTTGAGCTAGGTGCCTCACATCAGTGAAGGGTAGAGAATAGATACTAGATCAAACACATTTCTAACAGTTTGAAAGCATGACATTTATCAGACACATAATGTCTTCAAATCCAGCTTAACAAACTAGATAGCTATATGGGTTGGAGTTTATGTAAACAAAAGCTTGTTAAAAACTATGGGTAAAGCTCCATCTAGTGATCATAAAACACTAGCTATCGTAAATGTACCCTTGAAGGTTTTTGCAATGATATATATTGCAGAGACTTTTACTAAATGGTAAAACTGAACTGATTTCAGATCCATATATCTATTTAGTTTGTTAAGCTGGATTTGAAGACATTATGTGTCTGTGCTTTCAGACTGATATAAACATGTTTGATAAATGCTGATTTTAGAGTTAGTATTTAGATCTATTTCTAGACTCCTTACCCTTCACTGATGTGAGCCAACTAGCTGATCTGGAGATGGAGACAATGAAAGAGAGATTGAATTGTATATCTCAGTGTTTATGTAAACAAAAGCTTGTTAGGAGCTATTGGTAAAGCTCCATCTACTGATCATTCATATTATATATATATATATATATATATTGAAACAGATATTCTGTTCCTCATATAAATATTCAAAAGATTTCCCCCCATTCAAAAATGTCTAGCATGATTCAGTCTAATTGGGAACGCAATAAAGCTGTGAGTTGTTAAAAAAAATCATATTTTTAATTTTGTGATTGATGGATTTGAACAAAATGTTATATCGTCTTATTTCATTTTTTTTTTATCTGTCTCAATAAAAAAAAAAGAATTTAATTATCCAATCATTAAAAAGAAAGAAAAAAGATACTTGAGTTAAACTGAGGCAGTATTAAAATTAGGCACGTCGTCGGAAGAAAAGAACTTTTTTTTTTCTCTCTCTCGTCTTACACAGAGAGGCAGAACGTATTAAATCCTTTTTTTTTTTTTTTTTTAAAAAAAGTGTATTATTTAATTCTTTTGACATATTAAAATATAGCTTCAGCAAAATGTGAAAATGGAAAAAGAAAACTTTGCTAGAGGAATGATAATAATAATGGGGTAATTTAGCGGCTTCACTCTCTCCACGCTGTGCCATGACTTTCCATCGATGAAATAACCCGCCTTCTTTTGAGTAAAATGGACTGCAAAACTGGAAGGTAATTTTTATAAAATATTAAAACATATTTATCATACGTTATAAAGTGGAATTATGAAATAATTACATAGAATTTGTTTTGTAAAATGTTAAAACATGTTTATCATACGTTATAAAATGAAGTTATGAAATAGTTATACGCAAATTTATTTATAAAAATATTTGAACGTATTTACTATATAAATTAGAAATGCTTTAATTATCAAATGATAAATGCTCTACAAACCAAGAATTGCTGAGTTCAAATGTCTACCAATCGGTAATAATTAATAAAATGATGAAATGCTGTATAAATCATAAATACTTGACTGCTTATAAGCTTCTTATAATGTAACAGAGTTTATGTGTAAGAATATACTTCTATATTTAGCTAAATTATAAATGCCTCAATTATCAAATGATAAATGCTCTACAAACCAAGAATTGCTGAGTTCAAATGTCTACCAATCGGTAATAATTAATAAAATGATGAAATGCTGTATAAATCATAAATACTTGACTGCTTCTAAGCTTCTTATAATGTAACAATATTTCCAAGCTTCTTTTCATAAATGGATTCAAAATGAATTATTGTTAAATTAGAATATTTCCAAGCTTCTTCTCATAAATGGATTCAAAATGAATTATTGTTGAATTAGAATATTTCCAAGCTCCTTCTCATAAATGGATTCAAAATGAATTATTGTTGAATTAGAATATTTCCAAGCTTCCTCTCATAAATGGATTCAAAATGAATTATTGTTAAATTAGAATATTTCCAAGCTTCTTTTCATAAATGGATTCAAAATGAATTACTGTTGAATTAGAATATTTCCAAGCTTCTTCTCATAAATGGATTCAAAATGAATTATTGTTGAATTAGAATATTTCCAAGCTTTTTCTCATAAATGAATTCAAAATGAACTATTGTTGAATTAGAACGTTTCCAAGCTTCTTCTAATAAATGGATTCAAAATGAACTATTATTGAATTGACTATTTCCAAGCTTTTTCTCATAATTGAATTTGTAAATGAACTATTGATAAAAAAAAAGGAACTGTTTCTAACTCTTTTATAAGTAAAATAAAAATGAGTTATCATGTGGATAGAAATGAATTTCGTTAGAAATTGCAAATTAATTGTTATTTAATAAATTTTTTTTGTTACTAAAAACTAAATTGGTTATCCAGTTGTTCAGTTTTGTTTGTTTTATCGCATCACTCACCAATTATAGCACTGGTTCATGAGAATCTCATGCATTCCTGAGCTATGTCTGACATAACTAGACCCAGGCCAGTCAGGTTGTAGTAAGACGGAACTCTAATGGCGCTGTTTGGAAAACCAAACATATAAATGTTTAGATGTTCACAGTCTCTATGGTACTACATCCTCTGATGAGCAGGAAATATTGTTGTAGGAGGCATTAACATCTGCATTAGGAATGTCAATTGATAGTTCCTTCCTACAGCATGCTCATCAGAAAATTGTTACAACTGATGTGATAAAAGGGTTGTACGCGGGTCCGGTTACATTTGGCTTCCAACTGTGAGGCTTTATCCAGCTAGCCTAACCATAGGCACCAGTTACATTTGGCTTCCAACTGTGAGGCTTTATCCAACTAGCCTAACCATAGGCACCTATTACATTGTCACCTTACTGTGAGGCCTTATCTGGCATAGGCCGGTTAATTTGCCACCCTATTGTGAGGTCCGATCTAGTTAGCCTACTCATAGGTATAAGCAGATCACGATTCTGTGATATGAACAGTGCATATGATGTAGTGATGTAATTTGTTCAGGAAGGTTAAAAAAATAAAAGTTTAAAAGAAAAACAAAACAAAAATGAATGGCATAAAGAATGAAACAGGCATTTCAAAGAAGATGGAGTAAGGTCATGGTGTGGATGGAGAGAGAAGCTTACTGATTCAGAAAACAAAGGAGAAATGGTAAACATGGAGGCTCAAAAAACAGAAAAGATAGCTATGATAGCTCAGATAATAGAAATTATAAAAGCAGACCAAAAGAAAAGAGACAAACAAAGAGAAGAAGATAACCAAAAATGGGATAAACAAAGAGAAGAAGATATCAAACAAAGAGAAGAAGATATCAAACAAAGAGAAGAATATAACCAAAAATGGGATAAACAAAGAGAAGAAGATAACCAAAAATGGGATAAACAAAGAGAAGAAGATAACCAAAAATGGGATAAACAAAGAGAAGAAGATATCAAACAAAGAGAAGAAGATATCAAACAAAGAGAAGAATATAACCAAAAATGAGATAAACAAAGAGAAGAAGATAACCAAAAATGGGATAAACAAAGAGAAGAAGATATTAAACAAAGAGAAGAAGATATCAAACAAAGAGAAGAATATAACCAAAAATGGGATAAACAAAGAGAAGAAGATAACCGAAAATGGGATAAACAAAGAGAAGAAGATATCAAACAAAGAGAAGAATATAACCAAAAATGGGATAAACAAAGAGAAGAATATAACAAGCAAGCAATAGAAGCAAACCAAAGAATAGAAAAACGAATTAAAGAAGCATTCAAAAATCAGAATGAAAAGTTAAACCAGTTGATAAAGGAAATAATTCAACCTAAAAAATTGGATGAGGAGGAGACTTTGAAATTTCCAACCAAAGATATTTTAAAGGAATCACAAATTGAATATCCTATTACTGATGAAGCAAAATTTGAGATTGTTAAAAAGGAAGAAATTGAAATTACAAAGAGTGATATTGAAATTGTCAGTCTACCTTCAGGAAAACTTCTGATTGTGGAATGTACCTCTAAAATTGAAAATAAAGAAACAGTATGTACAGAAGCTGAGAATGAAATTGTATCAAATACAGTAAAAGAGTTTCAAATGGATGAAAATGAATCTAATAAAGCAAAATTAAAATCTTCTGATCTTCAAGAAGATGAAAAACGTGAAAATGAACATAATCAAAAACTTAATTCTCATATAACTAAGGAACTATCCAATATAGAAGAAAATGTTTCAGAAAAATTGTCTGATATATGCTATGAAATAGTAACAGAGATAGAGAAAGAAACCATAAAATGGAAAGAAAAGTGTGTTAGTCCTCAGCCATATATAAAAATTATAAACAAAAGCTTAATAAACTCAAATCAAAAATTGAGTACAGAAAAAAAATATATAAAGACAGTTATTAAAAATATAGTTGCTTACACAGGAAAAGACACCAAAAAGGAATCTGAAAACTCGGGATTTATCAGTGTGAAAGAAATTAAACAACAAGAAACCTTTGCAAATACCAAAAAAATAATTACTATGGCAGAAGAACCATTTAAAAGGAAACTTTTATATAAAAATGAAGTACCACCATGGAAGAGGAACAGGAGAAAATTCACAGATGGTGTTCATGGTCCATATCGGACGCGTATAATTAGAAGATCAAACAGTAACAATGGTCTCCAAAGAAAATACAAAAGTGAAGAAGCAAGACATCACAGTAATGTTAAACATGATAAATTTTCAACAAAGAGACGATCCAGAAGTATGTCACCTCATAATACAAAAGAGGACTATAGGAGAACTGATCATGATCCTCAGTCTCCCAAAACAGGTTGCAGTTATGATTCAGAATAAAATAGAGATAGCTGATGGAAAAAGGTTTGTGAGTGTGGTGTAGTGATGCATGAACTTGTGTTTTTCATGTTGAGATGGTGGATGATTGAGCGGAGCTGCTTGGATGCATTGTGTTATGATGCTCCGAAGTATATGCTCGGCACTATCCAGACCTGGATGTTGTGCTCCAAGAGTAGTCCAGCAGTGCGTATATATAGGTCTCATGTATAGGCCTTGGTCTCATGGATAGGCCAAATGATAGCCCCTAAGACTCACCGAAGCTGAGCAGGGTTGGCTGAGTGCCAAATTGATTTTTTTTCTCTGGCTCCTATTCTTGGTTGGATGATACTTCTAGGTACAAGAGAGGTAGTGCTTAAAAATGAGATATTTTCTCGTGACATCATGAGGCGGTGTGTACTGGTAGTTTGTGCTTGGCCATCTATTTGTCCCAGCATTGGAGGCTATGGTTCATGTATTCACTTTTCCAGCTCATCTTACCCATTCATCAGCATATCTAAAACCAGGCAGTACTGAGAAATAATGTGTATAGTATATGGAATGAAATCGTACTTCCAGGCGATTTCATCCCAAAATTTGGTGAGGGGTAATGAAACAGATATGCTGTTCCTCATATAAATATTCAAAAGACCCCCCCATTCAAAAACGTCTAGCGTGATTCAGTCTAATTGGGAACGCAATAAATTTTGATTTGTTTAAAAAAAAATCATATTTTTAATTTTGAGATTGATGAATTTGAATAAAATGTTATATCGTCTTATTTTATTTTTTTTTTTTATCTGTCTCAATAAAAAAAAAAGAAATTAATTATCCAATCATTAAAAAGAAAGAAAAAAGATACTTGAGTTAAACTGAGGCAGTATTCAAATTAGGCACGTCGTCGGAAGAAAAGAACTTTTTTTTCTCTCTCTCGTCTTACACAGAGAGGCAGAACATATTAAATTTTTTTTTTTAAAAAAAGTGTATTATTTAATTCTTTTGACATATTAAAATATAGCTTTAACAAAACGTGAAAATGGAAAAAGAAAACTTTGCTAGAGGAATTATAATAATAATGGGGTAATTTAGCGGCTTCATTCTCTCCACGCTGTGCCATGACTTTCCATAAATGAAATAACCCGCCTTCTTTTGAATAAACTGGACTGCAAAACTGGAAGGTAATTTTTATAAAATATTAAAACATATTTATCATACGTTATAAAGTGGAATTATGAAATAATTACATAGAATTTGTTTTGTAAAATATTAAAACATGTTTATCATACGTTATAAAATGAAGTTATGAAATAGTTATACGCAAATTTATTTATAAAAATATTTGAACGTATTTACTATATAAATTAGAAATGCTTTAATTATCAAATGATAAATGCTCTACAAACCAAGAATTGCTGAGTTCAAATGTCTACCAATCGGTAATAATTAATAAAATGATGAAATGCTGTATAAATCATAAATACTTGACTGCTTCTAAGCTTCTTATAATGTAACAGAGTTTATGTGTAAGAATATACTTCTATATTTGGCTAAATTATAAATGCCTCAATTATCAAATGATAAATGCTCTACAAACCAAGAATTGCTGAGTTCAAATGTCTACCAATCGGTAATAATTAATAAAATGATGAAATGCTGTATAAATCATAAATACTTGACTGCTTCTAAGCTTCTTATAATGTAACAATATTTCCAAGCTTCTTTTCATAAATGGATTCAAAATGAATTATTGTTAAATTAGAATATTTCCAAGCTTCTTCTCATAAATGGATTTAAAATGAATTATTGTTGAATTAGAATATTTCCAAGCTTCTTCTCATAAATGGATTCAAAATGAATTATTGTTGAATTAGAATATTTCCAAGCTTCTTCTCATAAATGGATTCAAAATGAATTATTGTTGAATTAGAATATTTCCAAGCTTCTTCTCATAAATGGATTCAAAATGAATTATTGTTGAATTAGAATATTTCCAAGCTTCTTCTCATAAATGGATTCAAAATGAATTATTGTTGAATTAGAATATTTCCAAGCTTCTTCTCATAAATGAATTCAAAATGAACTATTGTTGAATTAGAACGTTTCCAAGCTTCTTCTAATAAATGGATTCAAAATGAACTATTATTGAATTGACTATTTCCAAGCTTTTTCTCATAATTGAATTTGTAAATGAACTATTGATAAAAAAAAGGAACTGTTTCTAACTCTTTTATAAGTAAAATAAAAATGAGTTATCATGTGGATAGAAATGAATTTCGTTAGAAATTGCAAATTAATTGTTATTTAATAAATTTTTTTTGTTACTAAAAATTAAATTGGTTATCCAGTTGTTCAGTTTTGTTTGTTTTATCGCATCACTCACCAATAGCAATTTTAATGAATTCATGAATTTGAGCAAACTTGATTAAACAACATTTGACATTAGAGAGATGATTGCTAAGAAGACTGATAGCACAATTCTTTACTTAAGACATACCATATACACGAATTATATTTAGATAAAAATAGTAAATTCCTAATGGTACTAAACCTATTATAAGCAGGAACCTTAATATCTACAGAAGTACTTTTGGTTAATTTCTATAATAGTTCATTCACTGCAAAATCTCATTATAATTATTATAATTACAATTGTGTGATAAGTAAGGGCCATTATATATATACTATATATATATATATTGTAACCGGACCCGCGTACAACCCTTTTATCACATCAGTTGTAACAATTTTCTGATGAGCATGCTGTAGGAAGGAACTATCAATTGACATTCCTAATGCAGATGTTAATGCCTCCTACAACAATATTTCCTGCTCATCAGAGGATGTAGTACCATAGAGACTGTGAACATCTAAACATTTATATGTTTGGTTTTCCAAACAGCGCCATTAGAGTTCCGTCTTACTACAACCTGACTGGCCTGGGTCTAGTTATGTCAGACGTAGCTCAGGAATGCATGAGATTCTCATGAACCAGTGCTATAATTGGTGAGTGATGCGATAAAACAAACAAAACTGAACAACTGGATAACCAATTTAATTTTTAGTAACAAAAAAAAATTTATTAAATAACAATTAATTTGCAATTTCTAACGAAATTCATTTCTATCCACATGATAACTCATTTTTATTTTACTTATAAAAGAGTTAGAAGCAGTTCCTTTTTTTTATCAATAGTTCATTTACAAATTCAATTATGAGAAAAAGCTTGGAAATAGTCAATTCAATAATAGTTCATTTTGAATCCATTTATTAGAAGAAGCTTGGAAACATTCTAATTCAACAATAGTTCATTTTGAATTCATTTATGAGAAAAAGCTTGGAAATATTCTAATTCAACAATAATTCATTTTGAATCCATTTATGAGAAGAAGCTTGGAAATATTCTAATTCAACAATAATTCATTTTGAATCCATTTATGAGAAGAAGCTTGGAAATATTCTAATTTAACAATAATTCATTTTGAATCCATTTATGAGAAGAAGCTTGGAATTATTCTAATTTAACAATAATTCATTTTGAATCCATTTATGAGAAGAAGCTTGGAAATATTCTAATTCAACAATAATTCATTTTGAATCCATTTATGAGAAGAAGCTTGGAAATATTCTAATTTAGCAATAATTCATTTTGAATCCATTTATGATAAAAAGTATATTCTTATACATAAACTCTGTTACATTATAAGAAGCTTAGAAGCAGTCAAGTATTTATGATTTATACAGCATTTCATCATTTTATTAATTATTACCGATTGGTAGACATTTGAACTCAGCAATTCTTGGTTTGTAGAGCATTTATCATTTGATAATTGAGGCATTTATAATTTAGCCAAATATAGAAGTATATTCTTACACATAAACTCTGTTACATTATAAGAAGCTTAGAAGCAGTCAAGTATTTATGATTTATACAGCATTTCATCATTTTATTAATTATTACCGATTGGTAGACATTTGAACTCAGCAATTCTTGGTTTGTAGAGCATTTATCATTTGATAATTAAAGCATTTCTAATTTATATAGTAAATACGTTCAAATATTTTTATAAATAAATTTGCGTATAACTATTTCATAACTTCATTTTATAACGTATGATAAACATGTTTTAATATTTTACAAAACAAATTCTATGTAATTATTTCATAATTCCACTTTATAACGTATGATAAATATGTTTTAATATTTTATAAAAATTACCTTCCAGTTTTGCAGTCTAATTTACTCAAAAGAAGGCGGGTTATTTCATCGATGGAAAGTCATGGCACAGCGTGGAGAGAGTGAAGCCGCTAAATTACCCCATTATTATTATCATTCCTCTAGCAAAGTTTTCTTTTTCCATTTTCACGTTTTGCTAAAGCTATATTTTAATATGTCAAAAGAATTAAATAATACACTTTTTTTTAAAAAAAAAAGGATTTAATACGTTCTGCCTCTCTGTGTAAGACGAGAGAGAGAAAAAAAAAGTTCTTTTCTTCCGACGACGTGCCTAATTTGAATACTGCCTCAGTTTAACTCAAGTATCTTTTTTCTTTCTTTTTAATGATTGGATAATTAATTTCTTTTTTTTTTATTGAGACAGATAAAAAAAAAAGTAAAATAAGACGATATAACATTTTATTCAAATTCATCAATCACAAAATTAAAAATATGATTTTTTTTTAAACAAATCAAAATTTATTGCGTTCCCAATTAGACTGAATCACGCTAGACGTTTTTAAATGGGGGGGGGTCTTTTGAATATTTATATGAGGAACAGAATATCTGTTTCATTACCCCTCACCAAATTTTGGGATGAAATCGCCTGGAAATACGATTTCATTCCACATACTATACACATTATTTCTCAGTACTGCCTGGTTTTAGATATGCTGATGAATGGGTAAGATGAGCTGGAAAAGTGAATACATGAACCATAGCCTCCAATGCTGGGACAAATAGATGGCCAAGCACAAACTACCAGTACACACCGCCTCATGACGTCACGAGAAAATATCTCATTTTTAAGCACTACCTCTCTTGTACCTAGAAGTATCATCCAACCAAGAATAGGAGCCAGAGAAAAAAAATCAATTTGGCACTCAGCCAACCCTGCTCAGCTTCGGTGAGTCTTAGGGGCTATCATTTGGCCTATCCATGAGACCAAGGCCTATACATGAGACCTATATATACGCACTGCTGGACTACTCTTGGAGCACAACATCCAGGTCGGGATAGTGCCGAGCATATACTTCGGAGCATCATAACACAATGCATCCAAGCAGCTCCGCTCAATCATCCACCATCTCAACATGAAAAACACAAGTTCATGCATCACTACACCACACTCACAAACTTTTTCCATCAGCTATCTCTATTTTATTCTGAATCATAACTGCAACCTGTTTTGGGAGACTGAGGATCATGATCAGTTCTCCTATAGTCCTCTTTTGTATTATGAGGTGACATACTTCTGGATCGTCTCTTTGTTGAAAATTTATCATGTTTAACATTACTGTGGTGTCTTGCTTCTTCACTTCTGTATTTTCTTTGGAGATCATTGTTACTGTTTGATCTTCTAATTATACGCGTCCGATATGGACCATGAACACCATCTGTGAATTTTCTCCTGTTCCTCTTCCATGGTGGTACTTCATTTTTATATAAAAGTTTCTTTTTAAATGGTTCTTCTGCCATAGTAATTATTTTTTTGGTATTTGCAAAGGTTTCTTGTTGTTTAATTTCTTTCACACTGATAAATCCCGAGTTTTCAGATTCCTTTTTGGTGTCTTTTCCTGCGTAAGCAACTATATTTTTAATAACTGTCTTTATATATTTTTTTTCTATACTCAATTTTTGATTTGAGTTTATTAAGCTTTTGTTTATAATTTTTATATATGGCTGAGGACTAACACACTTTTCTTTCCATTTTATGGTTTCTTTCTCTATCTCTGTTACTATTTCATAGCATATATCAGACAATTTTTCTGAAACATTTTCTTCTATATTGGATAGTCCCTTTGTTATATTTTTTTGATTATGTTCATTTTCACGTTTTTCATCTTCTTGAAGATCAGAAGATTTTAATTTTGCTTTATTAGATTCATTTTCATCCATTTGAAACTCTTTTACTGTATTTGATACAATTTCATTCTCAGCTTCTGTATATACTGTTTCTTTATTTTCAATTTTAGAGGTACATTCCACAATCAGAAGTTTTCCTGAAGGTAGACTGACAATTTCAAGATCACTCTTTGTAATTTCAATTTCTTCCTTTTTAACAATCTCAAATTTTGCTTCATCAGTAATAGGATATTCAATTTGTGATTCCTTTAAAATATCTTTGGTTGGAAATTTCAAAGTTTCCTCCTCATCCAATTTTTTAGGCTGAATTATTTCCTTCATCAACTGGTTTAACTTTTCATTCTGATTTTCGACTGCTTCTTTAATTCGTTTTTCTATTCTTTGGTTTGCTTCTATTGCTTGCTTGTTATATTCTTCTCTTTGTTTTTCCTTTTATTCTTCTTCTTTTTTTACCCTTTTTTATCTTCTTCTCTTTGTTTATCCCATTTTTGGTTATATTCTTCTCTTTGTTTGATATCTTCTTCTCTTTTTTATCTTTTATCTTCTTCTCTTTGTTTATCCATTTTTGTTATATTCTTCTCTTTATCTTCTTTTCTTTTCTCTTTGTTTATCCCATTTTTGGTTATATTCTTCTCTTTGTTTGATATCTTCTTCTCTTTGTTTATCCCATTTTTGGTTATATTCTTCTCTTTGTTTGATATCTTCTTCTCTTTGTTTTCTTTTCCTTTATCTTCTTCTCTTTTTGTCTCTTTTCTTTTGGTCTGCTTTTATAATTTCTATTATCTGAGCTATCATAGCTATCTTTTCTGTTTTTTGAGCCTCCATGTTTACCATTTTTCCTTTGTTTTCTGAATCAGTAAGCTTCTCTCTCCATCCACACCATGACCTTACTCCATCTTCTTTGAAATGCCTGTTTCATTCTTTATGCCATTCATTTTTGTTTTGTTTTTCTTTTAAACTTTTATTTTTTTAACCTTCCTGAACAAATTACATCACTACATCATATGCACTGTTCATATCACAGAATCGTGATCTGCTTATACCTATGAGTAGGCTAACTAGATCGGACCTCACAATAGGGTGGCAAATTAACTGGCCTATGCCAGATAAGGCCTCACAGTAAGGTGACAATGTAATAGGTGCCTATGGTTAGGCTAGCTGGATAAAGCCTCACAGTTGGAAGCCAAATGTAACCGGAGCCTATAGGTAGGTTAGCCAGGTAAAGCCTCACAGTTGGACGCCAAATGTAACCGGACCCGCGTACAACCCTTTTATCACATCAGTTGTAACAATTTTCTGATGAGCATGCTGTAGGAAGGAACTATCAATTGACATTCCTAATGCAGATGTTAATGCCTCCTACAACAATATTTCCTGCTCATCAGAGGATGTAGTACCATAGAGACTGTGAACATCTAAACATTTATATGTTTGGTTTTCCAAACAGCGCCATTAGAGTTCCGTCTTACTACAACCTGACTGGCCTGGGTCTAGTTATGTCAGACGTAGCTCAGGAATGCATGAGATTCTCATGAACCAGTGCTATAATTGGTGAGTGATGCGATAAAACAAACAAAACTGAACAACTGGATAACCAATTTAATTTTTAGTAACAAAAAAAATTTATTAAATAACAATTAATTTGCAATTTCTAACGAAATTCATTTCTATCCACATGATAACTCATTTTTATTTTACTTATAAAAGAGTTAGAAGCAGTTCCTTTTTTTTTATCAATAGTTCATTTACAAATTCAATTATGAGAAAAAGCTTGGAAATAGTCAATTCAATAATAGTTCATTTTGAATCCATTTATTAGAAGAAGCTTGGAAACGTTCTAATTCAACAATAGTTCATTTTGAATTCATTTATGAGAAAAAGCTTGGAAATATTCTAATTCAACAATAATTCATTTTGAATCCATTTATGAGAAGAAGCTTGGAAATATTCTAATTCAACAATAATTCATTTTGAATCCATTTATGAGAAGAAGCTTGGAATTATTCTAATTTAACAATAATTCATTTTGAATCCATTTATGAGAAGAAGCTTGGAATTATTCTAATTTAACAATAATTCATTTTGAATCCATTTATGAGAAGAAGCTTGGAAATATTCTAATTTAACAATAATTCATTTTGAATCCATTTATGAGAAGAAGCTTGGAAATATTCTAATTTAACAATAATTCATTTTGAATTCATTTATGAGAAGAAACTTGGAAACATTCTAATTCAACAATAGTTCATTTTTGTATTCCTTTATGAGAAGAAGCCTGGTAGCAGTTAAGCATTTATGATTTATATAACATTTCATTATCTTATGAATTATTACTGATTGGTAAACATTTAAATTCAGCAATTCTTGGTTTGTGGAGTATTCATCATTTGGTAATTAAAGCATTTATAATTTAGTCAAATATAAAAGTATATTCTTATACATAAACTCTGTTACATTATAAGAAGCTTAGAAGCAGTCAAGTATTTATGATTTATACAGCATTTCATCATTTTATTAATTATTACCGATTGGTAGACATTTGAACTCAGCAATTCTTGGTTTGTAGAGCATTTATCATTTGATAATTGAGGCATTTATAATTTAGCCAAATATAGAAGTATATTCTTACACATAAACTCTGTTACATTATAAGAAGCTTAGAAGCAGTCAAGTATTTATGATTTATACAGCATTTCATCATTTTATTAATTATTACCGATTGGTAGACATTTGAACTCAGCAATTCTTGGTTTGTAGAGCATTTATCATTTGATAATTAAAGCATTTCTAATTTATATAGTAAATACGTTCAAATATTTTTATAAATAAATTTGCGTATAACTATTTCATAACTTCATTTTATAACGTATGATAAACATGTTTTAATATTTTACAAAACAAATTCTATGTAATTATTTCATAATTCCACTTTATAACGTATGATAAATATGTTTTAATATTTTATAAAAATTACCTTCCAGTTTTGCAGTCTAATTTACTCAAAAGAAGGCGGGTTATTTCATCGATGGAAAGTCATGGCACAGCGTGGAGAGAGTGAAGCCGCTAAATTACCCCATTATTATTATCATTCCTCTAGCAAAGTTTTCTTTTTCCATTTTCACGTTTTGCTAAAGCTATATTTTAATATGTCAAAAGAATTAAATAATACACTTTTTTTTAAAAAAAAAAAGGATTTAATACGTTCTGCCTCTCTGTGTAAGACGAGAGAGAGAAAAAAAAAGTTCTTTTCTTCCGACGACGTGCCTAATTTGAATACTGCCTCAGTTTAACTCAAGTATCTTTTTTCTTTCTTTTTAATGATTGGATAATTAATTTCTTTTTTTTTTATTGAGACAGATAAAAAAAAAAGTAAAATAAGACGATATAACATTTTATTCAAATTCATCAATCTCAAAATTAAAAATATGATTTTTTTTTAAACAAATCAAAATTTATTGCGTTCCCAATTAGACTGAATCACGCTAGACGTTTTTAAATGGGGGGGGGTCTTTTGAATATTTATATGAGGAACAGCATATCTGTTTCAATATATATATATATATATATATATATATATATATATATATGTCTGTGTGTGTAAACAATTTAAATTTTATTTATAAGTACTCAAGAAATTTTACAATGTTTCTTTTTGAAGAAATTGTAAAAAGATTACTGCATGCAATTATTTTGCTTAAATTATTTATTGAAGCAAATATAAAATAAATATCAAGTATGTAACACACACACACACGTATATATATCAGTTTGACTAAATACTAACATTACGATAATAGCTTATGTTTTAGTGTATATAGTTTAAAAATAAAAATGTAGACTGATGTAACTTTATTCTATCTCATAAATGAAGCAATTAAAACTGTGAATATAATATAAATATTAGTTTACAAAGGCCAATATGTAAAAAAATGATAGAATTTCTCAAATTTAAAAACAAAAATCTAATTGTTGTTCAAGATAGTGAAATAAATTTCCTTTCAACATTTTTGCAGTAGAGATAACTCATGATATTAATGTATATAGAACAATAGTCTGCAGGTCTGCAGGTGTTTTCTAGCAATTATTAATAAACACGTTAATCAAACATGGCCAAAACAATTGACGTTATTTTAAAATCACATTATTAATATACAATTAATTTTTCAATTACAAATTTGGTCTACTTGATTGCAAGGTTGTTTCTAGCAGATTGTAGCTAATGTTTATATATTCTAATAAGTTGCTCACTAATTTTTCTTATATTTATATCAGTTTCCATGTTTATAAATGCTAATATTAATATTTTAATTGCATATTCTTCTATAATTTTAATAAAAATATTTTCGAACCAAAAACGCACACACATGCACATACAATCCAATAAATTATTATATTTTAATATCATTTAATATTTTACTTTAATATAAACATTAAGAATTTTAGCAAAATTCTCCATGTTTTATGGGTCAATATATGTTTGAAGTAGTTGTCATAGAAAATTAGGTTAGCTTAGACAAACATTGAAAGGTGAATTGATAAATGCAGTCACTAATTTCATTTCCTTTCACTATTTTTTTTAAAGCATAAATATTTTTTTACTAATCTAAATTCCAAAATCAATTGTGATGATAGTGTTAGTATTTTGTCTCAGAGTTTACATATAATTATATAATAGAATAAAAAAAAATATATGATTGCTTGTTATATATATATATATATATATAGATGTTTATATGACAAAACTTGTCTGTGGAGTTGTACATTTATAATTTATTTAATTAATATATTCTTTAATTAGGCTAGTAAACAATCAATATTATTTGCTACTGGATAAGGGTGACAATAAGTCTGTCAGGCTATTGTAATTAAAAATAAAGCTTCCCTTAATGAATAATATTTTGTAGTGTTATTTTCATTACACCACTCTTATACAAGACAGGAACCAGTTTATAACCACTTTTAACATCTTATGGAGAGGTATCATCAAAAACATATGACCAAAGACAAGTGAAAAATATGTATAATTCCCAGGTTATGCATTTGTGCTAAACCAACAGTCATCAGTTGGTACAGATCACAATCTCTTACACATACATTTATCATTGTTCACTATATACATATATAGCCAATTATTACAGTTTAATTAATGTGAAAATGTTACTGTACTCACAACTTTAATACAAAATACTTAATTGAATAATATCAAGAATTTTTATTAGTCAATCATTAGAATAGAGATTATCCACTTAATGAATAATATTTCTGGAGGGAAATATTTATTGCATCATCTCATGCATGATATGATAGAGTTTAATCTATATCCACTTTTAATAACTTGTAGAGAGGTGTAATTATAAACATGTAGTCAGAGCCATGTAAAAACAGATATATGACTCTCCAAAAACATGTATGGCATGAGAGTGCTGTAATGAAACATTACACTACAGAAATATTTTTATTTAATTGGATAATGCACTTCCATTATGTTTCAAAATTGTGAGGGCAGTAAGTTTGACACATCAATAAATCTGCAGTATTTGGTTATATATTTTTCACGAGGGATTATTTTATTTTTTATCTCTATTTCAATAGGTGATTTATTAATAATAGCTTCTGTTGTTTTTTCCAAATACATAGTATGATCTCTTTTTGATAGTTTAAAAGTTTTATCATTAAGCAGATCTAAAATTTTATTATGGTAAATGTCACAATCCATTACAACTGTGGCATTACCTTTATCAGCTGGAAGTACAACAATTGATTTGTCCGATTTTATATTATTTAATGCTTGTCTTTCTTTCTTTGAAATATTATTCTTATGAAATAACAACAAAAGCTATTATTAATATATTGAAACAGAGATAAAAAATAAAATAATCCCTCGTGAAAAATCTTGTGTCTGTCCAACATTTTATGGATTTCCAAAAATTCACAAACCAGATACCCCCCTTTGTCCAGTAGTAAGTGGAATAGGTTCTCCAACTTCCAAAAATTCACAAACCAGATACCCCCCTTTGTCCAGTAGTAAGTGGAATAGGTTCTCCAACTCATATTTTAGCCAGATACTTATCAGATTTCATTAAACTTACAATCCCATCTATTAAATCATATATTAAAAACTCTCTTCATTTTATTTCTGTTTTAAAAAGTTTAAAAATTAATGCTAATGACATTCTGGTCAGTTTTGATGTCATGTCTTTGTTTACAAACATTACAATTGATGAAGCTTTAAATATAATCTCACAATGTTGCAATTTACCAGACCATATTATTGCTTTAATTAAACATTGTCTCTTAAATACATATTTTGTGTACAATGGACAGCATTACAGACAAATTTTTGGTACTCCTCTGGGCTCACCTATCTCAGGAGTAATAGCTGATTTATTCATGGAATATATAGAAACTCGTGCATTAGAATCATCATCTTTAAAACCTCTCATTTGGCTCAGACACATAGATGACACTTTTGTCATATGGCAACATGGAAAAAATAAATTAGATGATTTTTTTCTTACATTTAAATAATATGCATCCTCATATTAAATTTACAATGGAGACAGAGTCTGATGGAAAACTCCCTTTTCTTGATGTTCTAGTCACCAGAACACCAAATAGTTTATCTTTTTCTATTTACAGAAAGGATACACACACAGACAGATATTTGAATTTCCATTCTCATCATCACCCAACTCAGATAGTTTCTGTAGCCAAAACTCTTTTAAATAGAGCAATTAACCTTTCAGATGAGACACATCTGAAAGAAGAAATAAATCATATTAATAGTGTTTTATTAGCAAATAGTTATAATTACAAATTTATAAAAAAAAGCCTTATTTCAAGCCCAAAATAGACAAAATAGGAAACAAAAAGATGATAAATCAGCTATTAGGATTTGTGTTCCATATGTAAAAGGAACTACAGACAGTATCAGACATATATTAAAACCCTATAATATAGATACAGCATTTTCTGCTCATCAAAAGATCAGCAATATAATAACCAAGCCTAAGGATTCAATCCCTCTTGAATCTCATGGTGTCTATCAAATCTCATGTAAAAATTGTAAAGCTTCTTACATAGGTATGAGTAATCATCACATCAGTGTTAGGAGAGATGAGCATGCTAATGCAGTTAAACAACACTCATCATCAGCAGCACTCTCACTCCATACTATAGATTCAGGTCATAAAATTGATTTTTCTAGTACCAGGATCATATCCAGATGTGATAATCTCTACCAATGCAAAATTAGAGAAGCCATTGAGATACTTAAAATGCCAGATTGTATCAATAAACGAGGTGATAAGTGCAAACTTTCTCCTATTTGGAAAGATTTTTTTAAAAAAACATTCCTAAATTTAACATTTTTTGCTATTGGTGGAATTTTAACATTTTATTCAAATCAGTGATTGTAGCGCCTCTACAACCGTTTTTCTACCTTTTATAACTCTGTGGATGGCTTGTGTGACCAAGTCGAAACGTCAGTATATTAATATTAAAAGTTTTTAACACGGATGAACCCGCAAAATATGTATTATATATATATTATCTGTTTAAAAATTAATATATAATATACATATATAAACTTTATATTTTAATACAGGGTATTTATTTAAAGAAAATTTTCCAAGATTAATTTCATTATACATACCAGCACACGCACACATGTAAATATATAAATATATTAATATATTTCTGAAAAACTATTTTCTGCTTATTTAATTTTTTATTAGTGAAGTCGAATATTTTATTTAAAAACAAGAGAAAAAGTAATTTAATAGTTTATTTCAATTAAACACAACTTTGATTTAATTATTTCTAATGAAATTAAATCAATTTCTACATTTTTCAGATTTTGTTTTAGTAGTAACTTTTACAATTTCATCCTAATCTGTTGTTCATTAATTTCTTACTTTAATAATACAGATAATAACTCAATTTTCTTGCCATATAAATCTTTTAGAAATTATTTTGGATTACTGATTTCTATTCATAAAATTATACTTGGCCATCATATACAATTTTTTTTTCAAGTTTATTGTTGCTTACTTAGTGAGGCAAAGCAAAGCCAGAAATGGTATATACATCTAACCATGGCTCAAGATTTATTGGTAAAATTTAGAAGCACCTAAACATGGAAAACAGCAGATGATTAGGTAAATTTAATAATGATTCTAAACATGGAACCGATCAACAGCACATTAAAACTTGGCTTGAAGTTTCGTGGTGAAATTTGAAAGCACTCAAGCAAGGAAATTATTTTGACATTGAAAGTAAATTCGAGAATTCATCAGAAAAGGATATATATATATATATATATATATATATATAATGACAAAATTGTTACAATCAGAAAAGGATATATATATATATATATATATATATATATATAATGACAAAATTGTTACAAGTAGTTCATAGAGCAAAATTTAATGAAGGATAGTCTCAAAATATAAATGCAATCGTTGAATACTTAAAAAAGAACATTATTTGCATCAAGGAAGACAAGAGTAACAGGCTAGAGTTGTGGAATAATAACAATTTTATTAAGAAAATGAACCTTCAAATCATCAACAATTTAAAAATACAAACACTTATAACCAAAATATGCCAAAGATAAATTTGTTTCCACAGTTTTGAGCAGATACTGTAATAAAGCATATAGAAGTTATAAGTTTCTTTCAAGACAGCCAGCTGCTTAGATTCATGATAGAATTTAGTAAGACATACTACTATAAAAGCTGTAAAAAAGCAAAATGGTTAATTGAGAATATTGATTTCAGAAACTATATAATAATATATTTTCTTTAAATGCATAAAAAATAAGAGAAATAAAAATTAATAAAAAATAACAATTTATCTTCATTATATATAAAAGAACTTTGTAGCTTTTTGCTTCAAGATTTTTCCATTAATATAATTTCAGGATGATTTGAAGCAAATTAACTATAATTTAAATAAAAAAGGATTTTATAATGAAAGTATTACAATGGATTGGCAAGTATATAGTAGCACTAACCAATGTGATGAAATAGAAAGTGGATGAACTATGGGAATTTCACTAACTTTAACTACTTGCAGAATCACACTCAAAATTTGAGAATAACATTATAACTGAATATTTGGATCCTTTGTCTAATAAAACATACATATATTGATGATATTTTATATGTTCTTTTGATAAACATATTAACAATATTCACATGGATCTTGAAAATACATTATCACTGTAATGGAAACATAGAATGGAAGATAAAATCATGTCATTAATTTTTTGGACTTTTACATCCCACAAAAAAAAGCAATTAGGAGCCCAATTTCAAAATGAACTTTAAAAACCATAGAAATGAGAAACTATTCATCTTAAATAAAGAGTTCATTAAAACATTATTTTAAAGATAAAATGCTTCTTGTACAAAAACATGAATTTATGTAAATATGAGGGGATAGAAAAAAAACAATATCCCATGTTTATATCAATGATCTTACAAGTTTCAGATATTATTGGATGATGCAAAAAAAGAACAATTAGAAAATTTTACACTAATTTAAATAAAAATAGAATTACAAATAATGCATCAAAAACACAAATTTGTAAGTTAAAAAAGCCTTTTATCATCATTAAGTATTTTATTACATTACGGTTGTTTTATCGGATGAGGTCATATTACTGCTTTGGAAAAATTATTGCTTCATTAGTATTGTCTTTATTTTCAATTTTATTAACATTATTTTTATTTTATTTAGTTATGATTAGTGCATAGCTGCCTTCTGAGCAGCCAGCCTGGTGTCACTTCCCAATCAATGCTTTGAAATAAAAAAATAATAAAAAAAAAACTATTGGTTTATGCTTTACTTTGTTGCATTTAGTGTTTTAAATGAGCTAATTATACTAAAGTTTTCACTTCTTATTCTTATCCTTTTAATTTTGTTATAAGTGACTTCTAAATTCATAAGGCATATTAAAATCATTATTTTTATCCACTCATGAATCATTTTTATTTAGTTATAAATAGTAATCAACATTTATGCTAGGTTTATTTTATTCAAATTGTGTCATACAGAAGTTTATCTTTCACCTTTACCATCATTTTCATTCTGTTATAAATGATTTGTTTAACAGGACATATTTCTACTTATAGGGTGATGATGTTCCATTGTCATTGTCTTCATTTTATATCCTTACAAATGCTGACCATATCTGTGGGGCATAAAATAGACTATGATGACCAACAATTGAACTATATTTTCAATCTGTTAATATATATATATATATATATATAAAATACATATTTTATCATTATACAATATACCTACCACACCAATATAAAAAAAAACTTAGAGCTACAATCACTTTTAATAAAACATAAAAACCCACCAATAACAAAAATTTAAATTTAAGAATTTTTTAAAAAATCTTCCAAATAGAGAAGTTTCACTATCATCTCTATACAATCTCCTTTTAATATTTCAATCTTCTCTATTTCATTTAGAGATTATCACATCTATATGATCCTTAATAGAAAATCTATTTTATACCTGAATCTATAGTATAGGAGAGTTATGATATATTTTTAATCATTACACATCCTCCTAACACTATCAGATTACATACTATTAAGAATTAAATTTTTAATAGATTTGATAGACACCATGAGATTCAAGAGATTAATCCTTATTTATTATATTCTATCTTTATAGCAGAAAATCTTATCTATATTATACTTTAATATACCGATACTGTTGTAGTTCCTTTTACATATGGAACACAAATCCTAATAGCTGACTTACATCTTTTTTTCCTATTTTCTATTTTCTTTTAATAACTTTTTTATAAATTTAATTATAACTATTTCTAATAAAACACTATTAATATATTTATTTCTTCTTCAGACATCTAAAGCTGAAATTATCTATTTAAAAGAGTTTCTACAAAATATCTATTGGATGAGAGAATGGAAATGTAAATATATTACCTTTAAATAGAAAAAGATAAATATTTGTCTGACTAGAACATAAGAAAAGGAGTTTCATCAGATTCTTCTCATTTAAATTTAATAAATATTATTTAAATTAAAAAAAATCATCTAATTATTTTTCCATTATAACAAAACATATATCTACAAATGAGATTTTAAAGATGATATTCTAAACAATTTAAACAAATAAACATATTACTCCGAGATAGAGCCATAAACAAAAACTTCTAATATTTATACAAAATATATTTAAGAGACAATTAGATTTGTCCATATTAAAAGGAACTACAGAATATCACATATAAACATAATATAGATACACATTTTCTCCATCAAAAATCACAATATAATAACAACCTAAGGATTCAATCCCTCTTGAATCTCATCTATCAAATCTCATTAAAAAATTAAAGCTTCTTAATAGTATGAGTAATCGCCATCAGGTTAGGAGAGATGAGCATGCTAATGCAGTTAAACAACACTCATCATCATCAGCACTCTCACTCCATACAATAGATTCAGGTCATAAAATAGATTTTTCTAGTACCAGGACATATCCAGATGTGATAATCTCTACCAATGCAAAATCGAGAAGCCAGAGATACTTAAAAGGCCAGATTGATCAAAAGCGGTGATGGCAAACTTCCTCCTATTTGAAAGATTTCTTTAAAAACATCTTAAATTTAACATTTTTGCTATTGGTGGGATTTTTAATGTTTTATTCAAACCAGTGATTGTAGCGCCTCTACAACCGTCTTTCTACCTTTTTATAACTCTGTGGATGGCTTGTGTGACCAAGTTGAACGTCAGTATATTGATATTAAAAGTTTTTAACACGGATGAACCCGCAAAATATGTATTTTATATATTTAACCCGTGCAAATCTTCGTTTTAACATATATATATATTATGACCTCTCCTTCGTGTAGCTCCACTACACTCAAAAATAAATAATATAGTATAGTGAAAATCGCCTTCCCGGGTTCTAGCTCTAATAATTAATGAGATATTCAATTAAATGCTTTGCTAGCTCAGGTTGCTTAAAATTAACTTAGGTTCGGTTTTAGACTAAATCAAATAACTATTCTATAACTCATGAGATTAGAAGTAGAAATAAGGTGACAAAGTAGATTGCATTGAGATAATATTCCATAGAATACCACCTCAATGGCATAAGAACACTATCCCCCCTTTTACTACTGTTACATATAATAACTACATAGTATTCTTATGACTTCTGCAACTTCCAATCACTAAACTCATTTAATAATTAAAGTATTAATCTTTTATCTATCCTAACAATATTAGTAATTATCTAGCTCAGATAAAATAATCTCAGGTTCTTAAATTTATTCAATGTTAAATTAAAATAAAGTAGCAAAATATGATAAGGGATTTTGTGTCATAATTTACTACTCTGAAGTTAGATTAATAATAAAACAATAAGAATAATAATCACAATCTTCATTGTTTAATCCCACTAGTATAGCTTTTCTTTTATCGCAAATTTATAACCATAATAAATTAATTAATCACTCAATATCCTCCCTTTGTTTATCTTTTTCCTTACATAATAAAATAATTAGTAAGTGGCAGTGTTTAGATAATCTGATAAATGAAGTAAGTGGCAACTAATAGCATATAATTTAGCAAATTACTATAATAATGGATTTATGACCAATAATGTAATGCAATTTTATAATTATTCAATTACAAAACATCAATAAATAATTAAGATTAAATATACTTTTCTATTTATATTTTGTGCAAACAATTATATACTTTAATTTAATGACGGTAAACATATCCGATGAATTCATGCAATGATGTAGAGAAAACAAAACTCAGACACAAGTTTTAATAACAAATTTTAGAATTTTATTAACAACAATCAAAATTAAGATAAAACAAACAAATATATTTACATTTATTTACAAGGGATATCCTCCTTTCTTTTAACACTACAAAAGTTAAATTAAACATTTTTAGATTTCTTTTATAGCTGATTAAAATTATTATACCTTTTATAATTTATTTATTTATTTCTAATTAGGTTTATTATATTACTTAGTTTAACTATTATATGGGTAATACTATTTTTTACCGTTTAATATTAAAAATTACAGTATTCTAAGTTATATATGTGGGTAAACATCATTTATAAACATTATAAATTTATAATCAATATGGTTTTTCCTCTAAAAAAATTTACATTCTTTTGTAACTCTATATAAGTCACTTTGCATCTTGTTCAAATATTATTCATACCTATTATGTTTGTTATCTAATGCTCGTAAACTCTAATACATTTATTCATAAGCCATACTCATGTATAATGACATAACATGAGTTTAATTATCACCTGTTTTAGTTTAACATATATTATAATCATCGAATGTTATTATATTCTTTAAATATGCAATACTTATATTTTTAAATATAATCAACAATAAGATCATGTTAAATCATTTTTTAATATTTTTGTATATTTCTATTTGGGTATATTTTATCAAATTATAGTTCATTTCTTAAATTTAAAATAATTCTCTGACTCTTTCCTTTCTTAGGATATATGCATCTTTCAATAATCATAATCTACTCTTTGTTAATACCCAACTATTCTTATTTCAAATAACAGCATGACATCCATTCTAAAATATCTATTGTTTCTTTTCAATAGACTTATCAAATAACGATGTAGTTGCAAGAAATACAGATAAAGATAGCGAAAGATGTATAGGATATTGGGAAGATAGATAAATAACTCATCAAAATATATACTTCAAAATGTATGGAACAGTGTGGATAGGGCCAATATTCCTTGTCTGATAACCCTGACGATAAGCACGATGTGGCAGCTATTTATTCAGCTTTACCAAACATCTAATAAGATTCACAAGAAAGATAAAATAACACTGTCCATGACAATATGTGTAACAGTCGTAGGGCTTTGTTAACTACGCTGATTACCATCTAAAAACTACTTATAATTCCATTCCCTGTAGCATCCTAGTTTTTTAATACATCATCTTGGTTTCCGAATCTCCATGTACTACCAAGTCACTATCCTAACTATCTCTCAAGATTTTCACTGTATCCAACATCGATAAAACTAACTACCTTTTAAAACAATAAACAAAATTCACTAATATAAAACATTCCCCTAGTCTATAAGAACGATTTGCCTTGCTTTATAACACAGTAGGTTCGACATCTACGTTTTATTAAATAACACTTAAATATCCCAATCGGAAAAATTAACAGAAAATATGACATAACCATTGGTTATATTGAACTATATTAATCACACATAAAATGAGTATAGTATGCATATTTTTTAAAAAAATCTAATTACATCTCAAAGTGTTTTAGAGTGTTGTTTTTTCAAAATGCGTTTTACAATAATTATAACAATAAAATTTTGCATTACATTCATTCGATTCACAGCTGATCTAAATAAATAAAACATACATGATATTATCAATAACCATAAAATGTACCAAAATAATCTTTTACCTTCCTATTAGAGTTCGTAGTAGGTTCCTTTCCCCTCGAGCATCTCAAACATACAAAATTTCCACACACATACAATTTTATTTAAACATTCAAAATCAAAAAACATTATTTTATATAATGTTATATTGCAAATTAATGTATTTGTTTCCCTATTGCTATCTAAACTCAATGTTTAACTTAGATTAATAAAGAAAATAATTTAAACCATAATCACATATTTTCTGGTGGTAAATCTTGGTTAGTCCCTTAATATTTAATATTTCTTCTTTTATCCGAATGTTCTCCTTTCTGATTATTAAAGTTTTAAAATAAATTAGTTCATTTAGTTAAATGTTTAGACGATCTTTAGTTTCAAGGTTTAATTCAAAATTATTAAAATATTTATTTAGTTATCCCACGAAGTTTTTAATGTTCGGGCGAATATTACCTCGGCGCGTTGATGCATCTTTATTTCTATCAGAACTACAAATATTTATATCATTACGGTACCAAATTGCATTTTTTCCATGGATCCAATATTTTATATTTATTTCTCTGTAAACTATTTTCTTTTTCTTCTTCTTCAGGCAAGTAATTTCCTTGGTAATTTTACTTTTATTCATTATTATTTTATATATGACATTTTTGATCTTTAACTATTTCTAGAGTAATTGCTCAGGTCATCTTAAAGAAAGTAATTCATAAAAATCTTTTTGTCCATTTATTTTTACACGAATAATATTTATTTTTATTTTTCATTATATTCATTAACTTTGCGCACAATGTCCTTTCATTAATTTTACACGCACTAAAGCAGTTTTCGTAGTAATACGCTATACAAACTATATCAATGAACAACGTTAACATTTTTGAAATATTACAAAATTTATAACTTGGTTTTAAGAATCCATCCATGTTTTATTGAAAATTTAGATTATATTTTAATAGAATCCACTGGCAGGTAACTGTGGAGTTAGTGAAACATTATTATGATAACTTTTTTAAAATTTTATTCTTAGATTCGCTTCGAAAGATTTTAAAATGTTAGTTAGCTTCTTTCAAAGATATTTATTAAAAATTCCAATAAAATTGACTAATAATTGAAGAAAGAAATAAATTTTAAAGAGCTTAAAATTTTACCTCTGCTCTGGAGTCAACACATTTTTGTTCTCCTAGTTTATACAATTAATTGGCGCGTTTTCTCTTGTCTGCCAAAATCTATCTTTTTATTGGTCACTCCCTACTTTGGTTTGTAAACATTTTCTAAAGTTTTAAAATGATGACGTAATAGACTTAAATATTAACCTATTATTATTTTTAAATTAATTATTATCTATTACAATTTAATTACTTCTAAATAATTTTGAAACAATAATTAATAAAATGTACAATCTTATCTTTTTATTATAATGTGTGACAATTCCATCCAGTTTTATAATATATTATTTAAATATTTTAATTATTTGTATTAATCTAAACTGGTGCTTATACATAAAATATTCCAGACAGTCACGTAAACATTTCCGGTGTTTAGTCTATTTTTATCTGTCTTAATAAATTTGCTACTTATATTATTTTAAAATGATTATATAAAATTTTGAAAAATAATTTAGTAAAAGATAGAACTAGTTGCAATCCTCACCATCACAATACTTCTTATTAAATATATTATATTAACCCTTTATTGCTTAACTATAGTTTATAATTTTAAATACTATATAATATTAATTTTAAATTTTTTTAGTAATTGACCATATATAACCATCATTGACCTATAGAAAAGGGCACAATATATATATATATATAGTACCCTCACTAACTGGAAATATAATAATAGGAAAATATGACTGGCTCAGATAAAATGATTACGCTCAACTAAAATACATATAAACAATAATACAGATATCCTATGATAATATCTACTATTTAACTAGATCTATCTAATTAATAAATAATAAATGGTTTGGTTTATAAAATAAATAAATACAATATTAATAAATCATGAGACAAAAAGTGAAGTACAAGCAGTAAAGAATTACATTGAGCCAATATCCCAAAGGATACAATGTCGATGGCATAAGAATACTACCCCCTCCCCTATTATTTCAAATAATAATAAATTCATAGCATTCCTACAACATTAAAATAATAATAGTTAATTTAGTGTAATGTTATTAAATAAATCCTAATCTCTTTATTAAAATAAAATAACTATAATAATTTCAGGTTCATTAAAATTATTCTAATCAATTTACAATCTCCTGTAGTCAAGTCTGATAAGGGATTTTGTATAATCCTCAACTACACCTAACTAACAATAAATAAATAATCTTATTCTTCATTAAATAATTATTAATCTTATCCACTATTTAATATTATGGTAACCAACAATAATAATGATAACAACAATAATAATATAATATAATATTTTAGTTTTCATGTGGCATATTAAATAGAATATAATCTGATATAATCTGAGAATGTGTGGCAACAAATATCATTAAAATTCTATGCAATAAATTATGCAATTAATTATAATCATAATAATAATATTAATGAAAAAAAATTCTCAATTATATTATATTATGAATCATTGTGCTTTCTTAAGTAAATAATTATATCTTTACTATGCAAATATTATGTTTATCTTGGTATCTGTCAATCATAAAGTTTTATAAAAATAAGTATTACAAAATATATTATCCTATATATTTAATAAACTATATACACAATTTACAATTGTGTTTAATAAAACCTAACAAATATCAAACTAATGAAAATAATATTAAGTTACATACTTCCACACTAAAAAAAATAAATCAACAAGTAAATACGCCTTTACTCTGACTTATATACTTTTTGCACGTTTATTTATAATATAATACCAATTTAAGAATACTCTTATAGTTTAATAAAAAATATATATTAATTAACATAGCTAGAACATATGATTTTCGAAAGTGTACATACAAATATAAAATGAAATACTTAAATAATATTAATCTATAAAATATGTTTCAATATTTTTTACAATAAATCAACTAAACTTATTTAATATGATATTGTTTGTGTTTTTTTAAGTACTTTACTTGGTATATTCGATAAATAAAAATTGACTTTAATAAAGTAATATTACTGAGGTTCTTTTACATATTTTGCCTGGTACTATTCTCTAAAATATAAAATCCTTATATGTGTGTTTAAACTATAAAACAATATTCATAAAATATAAGCATTCATTCTATTTTGTGTTGTTCATTTTGGATGTTTTATTTTTTCCAAAATCATGCGTCAACAATTAAAATCAAAAAATCAAAATTATTCAAAAATCTCATGAATAATTATCATCTCTTTTATGTTTTTCAAAATAGTTTAATAAAACTATGAAAAATGTCTATCATTCTTTATTATTACTGTTAATATTTACTTTTAATCTCATTTGTATTTGACTTTAACATAAACCAAAACAAGAAAACCTATCTCATCTTCTTTCAAAATAACTTTACTACAATTCAAAATTATTCATTATTTTATATCATAAAATACACTGCTATACAATGCAATAACTGTTGAAATAAGATAGTCATATGATGAAAAATCATAAAGAACTAACTAGAGTAAAGACTCAATAGTATAAAATATATGGAATAATCTACATGGATACAGACTAACGGAAATTTATGACTTCTCTGTCTAATAACCTCAGATATAATAATAATGTTCAGGCTATTTATTCAGCTCTCACTCGAACATTTTTAAAATACAAAATATCAAGAAAAACACTGTCCACAGAAAAAATATGCAAGACACAGGGCTACATTATCTGTACTTGCATAAATTACTAAGATAATATAGGTTACTTTCCTACTTCCTCCATAGATCCTACATATAAGCATCCAATGGTTTCTTTTCTTAATCCCAATGTCACTATCAATTAAAACTTTACAATAGATTTATCAACCTACATTGCAAAATTACTAGCACTACTCTAAATAATAAACAAAATTTATGTATGACATTAACAATCTAAAAAATACTACAAGAAATGGTTTATTCACTTTTAAAACTGAGCAATAAAAATACAAATGATTTTGCTTTAAGATATTAAAATCAATAATTAAAATATTTCTAAAATAGGGTTCATCCATTAAAGAATCATATAAAAATTATAAGTATTAATAAATTATATTACAATAGTAATATAGAAAAATAAAAGCATGTAAGCATATCTTTCTAAAAATCATGGCTTATATCTCTAGAATAATGATAAAGTTTTATCTGTAATTAATGCACACGCATGTTCATACATCCATATAACAAAGTGATATAAAATATTCTAAGCAATTCTAGAAAATAATAAAATATACACTATATAAATTTAATATATTTTACAAGATTTACCTAGTGACCCTACTCTTGTCAGTCACTCTTAGATGTTTTCTTGTCCAATATTTAATATAAAAAAAATATATTAAATAATAATAACATTCAATAATAACATTCACTCAACATCACTATCATATCTTAAAATGTTTATGAAAACTTTACAAAATACTAAAATATTTTTTAATATTATATTTAAGTGTAATTTTTCTACTCTACACTAATAAAATTTAATACAACAATAGTATGTGAAATGATAAAAAAAAGTATAATTACAAAAACTCCAACTCTCCATAAAGTTCAAATTAAAAAAGTGTCCTTCTTCTAATAATTTCATAGAAGTTTTCTCCCCAATACTTGTTGCTAAGGCGACCACTACACCACTACTGTCTAAAGCTTTAGAACAAAAACTTTCTCTTCTCACATGGCATATAAACTCATAAATGATAAAAAAAAAAAGAAACTGAAGTTGACTTTTGTATCCAAAATTATTTTGAAGAATAATCATTAATCCTGTGATGAAAGTCTTTAAAAATACAGTTTATTGTCTGCAGCTTTCAGGATAATAATTATTGAAATGTGATATCACTTGGGAACGTTTTAAAAATAATCTCCGGAGTTTTTCCTGTTTACTTTGATCCTAATGGCTTTGGATACACTTTTGTCAGTGATATAAATCCATGCATATTTTTACTGAAAATATGTATTTTATATTCCATTTCAAAATATCATTTTATAGTAATTCAGGGAAGGTCATTTATAAAGTTATATTTCTTTAGTCAGGATAATATTTTTTAATTATCCATTTATTTCTTTTTCTGAAGAATAATTTTACAAAAACCCATTTCATATTATACTAATAATTTATGATATTAAACAATTTATGATATTTTTCCATAATGATTTGTCATGTAAAAATATATTCTTAATAATATCGGTTTTTCTTTTTAATCATTTTCAAGAGAAGTTTGTAATAAACTTTTTTAAAAAACAATATTTTTTTTAAAAAAAAATTCACCGCAACTTTTTTTTAAGAAAAGACATACCCAGTTACTAATGTAAGAATCAATGATAACTTTTTATTCTAGCTTCAATATTAAATTCATTTTTTAACTTTTCAAAATATTAAAATTTAAGTTTTTTCCATATAATTTTTTGTTCTCCAAATAAAGTTTGTCTATCTTTAAAATATAATGCATAGAAATGTTAAACTTTTAAAATAATATTTCTGCTCAAGCTTCTTGCCAATGTCCAAAATATTAAAAATAATTAAGATATAAATTTTCCCATAATATATTTAAAATTATACCTTGCTTTATTTACTGTACTTTCATCATTAATTGTTTTGAATACATTATTGTTGGTATTAAATCCATATTTTGTTGTGAAGTTGGCTTAAGCTTTATTAAAATGACCAATAGAGAATTATTTTTTATTTATGGCTGCATTATTCCTTTAACTTAGCAAATTGTTAATCCTTCAAAAACTTTTCTTTAAAATAATAATTTTAAGTAGAAAACTAAGCAATACTTCAGTGTTAATATATGATAATAATATTGATAATAATTTAAAAAGTTATTAAGAGAGTTATTATGTTATTAAACAAGCTAAAAAAATGAGAGCATCTACTTTTATATCAAATTAAACTGAAATTTTGATTGGTTATTTACTCTTTAACTTATGATCTAATTTACATATTAGTCAAGCTTGTGCAATTAAAATTTAGAAATAAGTGCATGACTCATATTAAATATTAAATACTATTACAAAAAATTAATTCTAAAACAATTTTACTTAAACAAATTAAACACTTTAAAATAACTTTTTTTTAAAATAATACTTTAATTTTAATGTATCTACTTTTAAAACTTAACTTTATTAACTACGCTTATTTTAAAACTGTCCATTTAAAAAAATTTTCTAACATTTACTTTTTTATGATACACAAATGTTTCAATTTTTAAGCAATTGTAAAGCAATTTTGAAACTTTCTTTAGAAACCTTGTAAGCACAAAAGTATGATTATTTGCTGGTCACATGACTTAAAACCAGACAATATGTAACAATTTTTATAATTAATGTCTGAAAACAGAATTATCTTAAACATTTTATTGCAAAATATTATATTATAAAATAATAACATATAAGTATACAACTTGGAATAGATAAATTTTAAAATTATTTAAACTGTAATAAAGTAAATACATTTGTCCACCATAAAATATTTTATTTTCTATACATAATTTATAACACAAATATTAAATCTAATTTTTATTTAAAATACATTAGCTTATTTAATTTTAAGTCATTATTTTAAAATTAGCTTTTAGCACTTTATTTAATAGGACTTTTAGTATATTATTTTATTATGGACAGTTTTCCCAACCACACAGCAATCATAATATTTAGTTTTACTCTATAATTTAGCATATTAACAAAGTCATTTACATAATTACAACTCTCAATTTTATTTGAACATCCTTTCAAAAATCTTATCAATATTATACAGCAGATATACTATTTAAGTTTACCATATATATATATATATATATATATATATATATATATATATATATATATATATATGCTTTAAAAGTACAATTTAATTATACTTTTTCAAATTTATTTGGGACGTTTAAGAAAAAGACATCATTGACAATCAAAAGAAAATGCATATAAATAGCCAGTGTTTTGGATTAATGCAGTGGTAGATTGATTATTCCAAGAACTCAATCAAATATAAATTAGGTGTATAATCTTTAGTTCTAATAAAGTAGAGTTAATTATTTATTTTAAAGGCACAAACACATCACATGTTAACCAATTCATGTGTTTACACAAGCTGTTATTAGCAGTATCAAATTCTCTGTACAGTAGTTCTGCTCAATGCATGACTTCCTGCTCTGATTAATTACTAAGGCTAACACTGAGTATCACTACTGTATGCAGAATTTGCTACTGTTAGTTTCAAAAGCAGGTGAACAATTTTATTACTATTACCATTTCACCTGATTTGTTATTCTCACAAATCTACCTGTTTTTTAATTTACCCAAGATTGAAAATCATCCAGATAAAAATCTCTAGAATTTTTTCATAACTCATATTGAACTTTATTTCAATTTTTTCAAAGATTTCTAAAATTCTTTAAATTTTTTTAACTATTGAAAAAATATTTTATTTTTTCTGACATTTGACCAACTGTTAAGTCTTAGCATGATTTAATGTAAATAACATTGGCCAGGATGTAACTCAAGTTTCCAGTGAGTTTTATCACATCTGTGCCTTTATCACAACTATTCATAAGCCCAGAAGTCAACTAATTTCTTCCAATACAGATACATAAAAAGCAAACATTTTGTCAAGCAGTCCATATAGGGCATATTACAATCCAATTTCCCATACATAATATTTGTATAGAAACCCCAAACTTAATTCATTTTTTCTTATATATTAAATCAAACATTTCCATGAGCTACATACATCAATAAAATATTATCTGTGTATATATATATATATATACACAGATAATATTTTATTGATGTATACATATTTTATATATATATATTTTTATATATATATATATATATATATATATTTAAAAAATGTAAACAAATGTTTTGACCAGGTTTCACTGGTCATCAACTGGGTAACAAATACAAATTAACTGTAAAGGGATTATAAACCCTAACGGTTAACAATAATAAACATTCTGATAATAGAAAACAAAAATGATAATTGCAAGAAATTATTTAGATTAATGAATTTTTTTAAAAAATTTCTAAATAGAAGGTAATTTGCATATATCATCACCTTTGTTGACATATCTGACATTTTAAAGATCTAATTGGCCTCTATTATCTGACATTGTTGTAGAGTATTACATCTGGATAGTATTCCCTTATCAGATAATCAATACCATGACTTGTATCAATAGCATGGAGAGATAGTGCTGCTAATGAGTATTTCTTAACTGCATTAATATTTTCATCTCTTCTAGCATTGATGTGACAATTCATCATGCCTATATATAAAGCTTCACAAGTATTACATGGAATTTCAGAAACTTCACGAGTTTCAAGAAGTGTTGAATATTTATGTTTAGTTGTAATGCTGTAAATTTTTTGGTAAATTATATATGTTGTCTTTATATTATAATATTTTAGAATATGTCCAATACTTTCTGTAGTTTCTTTTATGTTAGGAATACAAATTCTAATATTTTTTTTTGTTTTTTTTAGTTGATTGTTTAGCTTTTGAAGGCTTGGTGCATTGTTTTGTTATTATAGTCATTAGCTGATAAAATATTGCTTATATGATTTATTTTATTTTCAGGATTTTATTTATCTGAAAAAAGTTAATAGCTCTGGTGAATAGTGTTTTTGCAACAGAAATTATTTGAGCTGGATGATGATGAGATAAAAATTTTAAATATCTATCAGTGTTTGTAGGTTTTCTAAAAATTGAAAATGATAAAAGATTATTACTTATCTTAGTGACACACAAGAAAAGGAAGTTCTGTTTCAGTTTCCATTGCAAATTTAATATTAGGGTGCATATTGTTTTTATGTGTTAAAAAATCTTGAGCTGTCTTTACCATGTTGCCAGATAACAAATGTATCATCTATGTATCTGAGCCAAATAAGAGATTTTAAAGGTGCTGACTTTATCACAAGAATTTTTATATATTACATAAATAAATCTGCTATTACTCCTGATATTGGTGAGACTATCAGGGTACCAAAAGTCTGTGTATAATATTGTCCATTATACATAAAATATATATTTGAAAGGCAGTGTTTAGTTAATTTAATAATATGGTCTAGTAAATTGTATTCTATAGAAATAATATTGAATGCTTTGTCAATACAGATTACTTAATTAAACTAGATTAGACATTCAGATCAATACTGAACTGTTTAACAATAATAAGATGGGATGAACTGGTGATTGTAGAGGAGCTTCTGATACTGCAGTGCTAAATTACTAAATAATAATTGTGATACAATTGTATAATTCGTCATGGGATTCAGTATCATGTATTCAGTTCCCTAAGACCATACAACTTGCTAGCATAATGTGAATCTTAGTTCAAGAGATTGAAGCACCTTTACAATTAGTTTTAGACCCTCCTGTTCCAGTTCTAAGGAGGCTGTTTGAACTAATAATAGGAGGCACTATACCTAAGCCCTTTTACAAAGAAAGAATAGCAAGGTGTATTGCACATATGGTGCTTTGTAAGATCACACTTGTAATGATTACTAAAGAATATTAATTATGAAAATTAAAACTAATGTGCAAAATACTATACTTTCATTCTGAAAAACTACTTTACTCCAGTTCGCTAATTACCATACTTAAAACATGCTAAGAGGAATTTCATTAAAATAATATAGTTTAGGAATGCTAAATCTGAATAGTTTATCTAATAAACTAAAGAGGAAAAAAAATGTATTTGGGGCTTAATTAATTTATTATTAATATGCTTTTCAAATATCACCCTTGCTATCATCTAACTATATATATTATTAATATGCAAACTTTAATGACAAGCTAGAACATTATATATATATATATATATATATATGTTATCACTATATCATATATATATATATATATATATATATATGATATAGTGATAACATTGATTTTATTATATTAATTCTATTTTTATATTACTTGTATAATTAAAATTATTATTTTGAAAAATAATCTTATTTAAAAATAATTTATTTAATTATAATAAAATATAATCCTCATTATTAATGATTATAATTATTAAAAATACCCATTATTAAATACTATTATAAATATATATTTCTTGTTAAAAGGAGGTTACTTTGACAGCAGTTTGAAATTGTTGATTGTATTGATATTGGGATTGTCTAAGTGTTGACTGCCTTTTAATTGTACGTGTTGTGTGTATATGTGCATGTTTATATTTAATTATTTATTTTTCCTTAAGATTCATTTATTTCTCTTATTTATTAGACTTTCACAAAAAATATTAGGAAAAGAAATGTACTGATGATAGACAGAATATGACTATGTATGTTATATGTACATAAAATACAATATTTGCATTTGATTCTCAAAATAAAATACTATTGCATTTCAACTGTTATTGTTAATATTTTCTTATCTTTCAGATACTGGTTTATGTTAATAATCATTTCTTTTGTAATAAATGTTTCTTATAAATCTTACAATCATCTCATTATCAAAGTCAGAGACTTTATCCTAATTAAAAAAAAAATAATTATTTATATTTTCTATTTATTTTAATATTATATATATATATATATGTGTGTGTGTATTTTAATATTATATATATATATATATGTGTGTGTGTCTTCTGTTTTAATAATTGCTTTCTTTTTTTTTTTTCAAATATATTTCCCAATATTTTTTTTTACATCAACTCCCTATAGTATTTATAGCATCAATTTTTTTCTAGTTTCATATTTTATATACTTTTTCTAATTTTTTTTATTTATTTCCTCTGCTTTTTTCCCTATTGGCTTTTTATACATCATATTTGCATTTATTTTTCATATCATCTAAAGTTACTTCTAAACTTTTTTTCACTTTTTATTTTTTTAACAGATATTTGTCAGAAACTTGTCCAACTCTTTTGATTAAGAGCATTAGTCTCTGTATCTTCTTAGATATCTGACAAAAACCACTTCCTATTTTTAAAAAAATGTATAAATAAATGCTAAATATTGAATGAGTTTGGCATTACCACCACATATCCATTAATGTCTTATGTTTAATATGTGGGTTCAGAATAAACAAATAAGATATTTACTATTGATTGCAGAATGAACATTGTAAAATTTGATTTGGTTTAAACCGTTTTTCTTATTTATAGTCCATTTATTTTGCTATTTTTCTATTTCACTAATTGTAACTTTCAAATATTCTCTATGATTTATTACACATCTATGATTTTTCTCTTATTTTCAAAACATTTGTTACATTTCCTTTTATTGTACTTTCATGAGTGTAAAATTATTATTTTTTTAAATATATACTTTTTTCCTTATCACCATTCCAATTCTTTGCAATATTTTACCTTTTTTTAATCTAGTAACATGTATTCAGGTACACAATCCTAGCAGTTGCACATCAAACAAACTTATATATTATAATGGTCAGGATGTATTAGAGTCTTACCATATCTGCCATACAAGGGCACCACCAGGTCATTTGAACCTGAAAAATTTATATAGTAGGCAGATACTTACAGTAAGATCCAGAATTTAAATAAATATGACTGAAATGCTTTACGAGATAGTGACTGGAGCATTTCAGTCATATTTAATTAAATTCTGGATCTTTCTGTAAGTATCCTGCTTATCATATAAATTTTCCAGGTTGAATGGCCTGGTGCCACCCTTGTATGGCAGATATGGTAAGACTCTAATACACCCAATCATTATAATTGGTCCCACATTTGGCAACAGTTATAACAGTCAGGTTGTATTAGAGTCTTACCATATCTGCTATCCAAAGGTGCCACCAGGCCATTCGAATCTGGAAAAAATATATGGTAGGCAGATACTTACAGTAAGATCGAGAATTTAAATAAATATGACCAAAATGCTCCAGTCACTCACCCATGGAGCAGTAGAGATAAATCTTAAGATTAAAACAAAATAAACCACTGCTAGATTAACAATACACAGAAACATTTATTTTGCACCTATATAAAATTCAGAATTATTTATTTTAGTATAACTTGTCCTTTAGAATTTAATTTAATTTACATTTTACAATTTTTTATATTTCTTATCTGACCTTTAATTATAAATTTGCCCAAAGGGTTTGTTTACTTTGCATTAATTAAAACCATCAATTATTTTCATTTTGAGTTTAACACAATAGAAGGTAATTTAATTATTGTAGATTGTTTATCTTTAAATTTTTAGGTTTTTTCTTAAAATTGAGTTTTAAAATACTTTTTTTTAAATAAAGTTTTCTTTTAATAATATTCCATCTATGCAAGTTATATATATATATATATATGTATGTGTGTGTGTGTGTTTGCAAGCTTTTAGTTTTCAATTTTTAATTCTAACTTTTATTTATGAACATTTATATTTTAACTTTCTTTTTTAAAAAATAATGTAATGGCATTTGTGCCCTATACAATATATTTAAGTTCAAAATGACTAACAGAATAATAAAAAAAATATTTTCTTATTTTTTAAAAAAATATTTTCAAATATATTTTAATTGAAATATGCTAACACTCAAAAATTATTTTCAAATCTGCATCATATACTTTTTATCATATTTCCCTTACATAGAAAATTTCCAGTTTAGTAAATTATTCCTCTTATTCACTAATTACCTATCTAAATAATTAAGTACATTTGTGTTTATTATGTTCTTTTTTATACATTTATATTGAATTTAACTTCTCCATAAATACATTTTAAATCTCATTTACTATTATTTTTTAAAAGCATTATCAATAAGAATTTTAACAGTTCATTATTCAAGTAAACTTTTGAGTTTGTTCAATTTCAGTTTGTTTTCCATATGTAAAATTTTATTCTATATGTTTTATTTCCATTTACAGTGTCAATTTATTAAGCATGTAACAACAGACTAGTAACCATTCAAATATAATACAGTTTTTACAAGTCAAGGATTAAGTTGCATTGACTTAAGAAATCGTGAAAAGTCAAATGAAATATATCAACATGCAAAAATAATTTCTTCAACAACATGGGAATTCTAATCATGGAAGAATTTTTATAACAGTTAAAGTTATATTTTTTAATATAAAATAAAATTATATTTCTTCTTATATTATATTAAAAATAAATTCTGATACATCAAATTTTTATAAACCGATTTTTCTTAGACACATTACATCATTCAATATTCTTTTTTTCATGTTTCATTATCCACAGGTAATGTTGTAAAATTATATTCTTAAAGTACGATCTCATTATAGTCTGAATTTTTCCTCATAACATTTTGTGTTAGAATTCTGTACAACAGAAGAATAATTAATTGTAAAAAAAGTATTACATAAAATAAATAAATGCATGATTTCTTTCATAAAACTTTTTTTTTAGTTTGCTATAATCCCAGTTATTCTATTAAATTTAAAAATATTTCCATTGATGTATGTTAAAAAGATTATTACTTTTCAACCAGACTCCTAAATCATTTATTGTAACCTTTCTAGGAATAACAATATTGTTCACAAAATAATGAAAAAATGAGACAATGAATGTTTTCTTAACATTAGCAATTATCTGATTTTTTTTTATAGCAAATCACAAAGGTAGTTATAGAACTCTGCAATTTTAAATGATGAAACAAATTATGAAGTTCTAAAATTAACTTTATAACTTTAGAAAACAGTAAAATAATACAATTGCTAACAATTTGAAATATATCTTAAGTATTTAATGAATAAAATATGTTCAAGAATGCTTCCTTGAGGTATTCCTTTTTTATGCAATAAATTTCTGATTCTTTAAATCTTTAATAACTATAATTTGAATGATGAAGTAAATAGAATTTAAACAATTATAAAAGAGAGGAAGAAATCTCTTGACAATCTAATTTAAATAATAAAATTATATGATTTATTTTATCAAAAGCATTACTGAGATCAAACTATGTTACATTCAAACAAGTTTGTTCAGCTATATGATCATATATAATTATCACATTAGTCTAATAATCTGTTTGAAATGAATCCATATTGAAGATTGGGTGTATATATTTTAATTTGGTATAAATTATATCTACACATTTTGAAAACTTTTTGAAATATTGCCAAACATTGATATTGGTCTATAGTTTTTTGGATAAATTTTACATCCATTCTATCAAATTGAAACAAATCTAGATAATATATAGATATCAGAAAAGCAGATATGACTTAAAGCAAGAGTGAAAAATTCTGCACAATTCTTAATAATGAACATAGGAATATCATTAATAGAAACACATATATTAGTTTTTTTATAACTTTATTAGCATCAATTATCCCATCATTTGATATCTTGGCTATCCAAACAATATATGTAAACCTATTTGACTAACAATAAACAAAGCTATAGTTTCATCACATATAGTTAGAAAATTACTAATTTGTCTAAGATAATTATTTTCTAAAGTCTTCTGAATTTAAAAAGTAATTTGAATCATAATTCAATGATGTAACTATGGTTTTAACAAAACCTCTAACATATGCCCAGAAATGCTTTGGATCATACCTAATATTTTTCTGCATTTTATTAATATACAGATGATGACAAATGTTTTCTTCACATCAAAAAAAAATCTAAAATTAATAAAATTGTTTCAATAAAATATTAATTTTGTTTTTATACTATTTATAATATCTTTTTTTTTCATTCCAATTAATATAAGTTTACTTGAAAACCAAACAGGATGCTTATTTATATTTGTTTTAGTTTGAGACAAAGGTATCCATTTATCTATGATATTTATTACAATTTCATTAAAGGTTACTACTGCTTTATCAATATCTTTAAAGAATAAATATTTCTCCAAAAAATCTCAAATACTCACCATTTTTCTAATTTATATTAGTTTGTTTAACATTAGCTATTTTAACAAAATTGATATTTATAGAAAAATTCTAAACATGGATGGTGCAAGTTCTCAATTACTAATGGTGATCCCTTTTTCACAATCCAAATAACAAAAATTAGTCCAAGACAAAATCATGCATTTTTTTTACATTATTACATATCAAATTAAATTGAATCAAACCAAGTATATTGAAAATTCTAAGACTTTGACTTTTTCATAAATAATAATCATAACAACCATTTCAATTTGCTGAAAATATAGATGGGACATGGAAATCACTACTAATAATGTATATTCTTTGCAAGAGACAATCTTATTCTCCAAAGCTTCCAATGCTAAATGCAGTTAGGTTAATACAATTTATTTTTGAGTGGTAGTGAAACCTCATCCCAAATAGAGTCACAAATATTAATCTTAATAGTTATCTCTTTACAAAACACTTCATTTTTTTTTTGTAAGGATGAGAACACCACCACATTTTGAATAAAATTTAAATGAGATACCTTTCTGAAAATATGATATTTTCTAATAATTCATTGACTTTCCAAATAAGAACAATTTAACCATGTTTCTGTTAGCATAATTAAATTGTAATTTTCAATTAAGATTGTATGAGAAAAATCACTAAACTAAAAATGAAATTCTGAGGTAGTCTGTTAAAATTATCCAATTTTTTATTTGATTTTTATATATGTTTTTCCCCTCATGTTTCTTTGCTTTGTTTCATTTTAATATTAACTTATTGCCTTGTTTTGTGTATTATTTCTTATATAATTCCTTTTGTCTATCATAAGTTTTTCAACTCCAAACTCTATGCAAAAATACAGCTAATATATTTTTTATGTTTTATATTTAGATGAAGATGTTTTGAAATATGGGGTTTTCATATAAAAGTTTCAAAATTCTATAAGTTCATCATATTAGCCTTTTAAATTATATATAACCTATTATTTCTTATACAGACTTTTTTAGCAATCAATTATGATCAGTTCTTAATAATATCTATTTTCATCTTTTTTTTTAAACTATTAAATTATATTTATTAGCACTTTTTAATTCTATATTACTTTCTGTAAATAAGTTTGGGATATTTTATATCCATATCTTAATATCAAATAATTCAAAGTATTCTGTGTGAAATTATTTTTAGGTTGACTTTTGCCCATGCTAGTATTGTCACTGGTCAGGTCCAGAAACACCTGAAAAAGAAAGGAGAATAATAGCTGTTGAAATGTTATGTAACCTGTATGCTATTATTAACAGCTGAATGTAATTGCAAAATTTAAATAAAGTTATTTTTTAAAAAAGTCAATTTATATCTTATTGTCAATAATTTTTATTGTTCTACCATCATATTTTTTTATTATATCTGATATTATATTGTTGTTTTTAGTAAAAATTGAAGTTACTATTTTAGTCTATTATATGAAAATTTTTAGGGACATGAGATTATTAAAATATATCCTCAAGCTTGTAATATTTTCAATTTAAATCAAATCTTCAAAATAAAGATTTAATGTTTTTTGTTTTGTTTTTTAATTTATAATTCCATATTATTTCTAGTAAAGATGTAAATATTATTATTTCTTTGAAAGTAATGTGTTATTTTTTTTATATGGGTTTATCTAAAAATTCCTAAAAAAAAAAAAAAAAAGAAGCAAAAAAAGATAATTTATCGTTATGGGATTTTTTTTTTAATTATTTTTTCATTATATATATATTGCCAAGTTATAAATTTATAATTTTAATATTTAATATATATATATATATTATTTTATTATTTCATTTCTGCAAGATATGACATAATAAATATTTGGAATAGTTTATTTCTATACCCTGATGGCTAAAAATATGAAAATTATTAACTTGATAATTTAGGCCACATTTAAAAGTAATTGGTAAAAAACTAAAGATTCCTAAATAAATTTTTACATATAGCTAAAAATGAGCAAAAGTAAAGTTTTTTTTTTTTTATTATTACGTTTATGCTCAATATCATTCTCTTAACCCTTAAGCAACATGATTATATATATATATGTGTGTGTGTGTGTTTATGCAAATGTTTTCGCGCTTTACAGATATAAGGACATATTTTTTGGATTCATCCATAAATGATTTTAATAAGCTATTCCAACGTTTCGATTTGATCAAGTCGAAACGTTGGAATATGTAAATAAAATCTTACACCGATGAGTTCTTAAAATGTCTTTTGTATAAAAAGTATAGCTTTTTTAAAAAAATATTTATCTCCAGAACGTTTTTAGAAGGTGTTGATTACATACTAGTTGGTTATTTTGTAAGTTTTATAGCAATATAAGTCAAGAGTATCAGTTCTAAGATTATGGAAGGGGAAGGGGTAAAATTATAATAGTATAGTTTATAATATATATTATAAAAATACTAAAACAGTCTTTAGTTTTTTATATCTAACATTTTTGTTCAGTGTAAAAAAAATATCAATTTTTGAAAAAGATTTTTATCAATAAATTTTTACTGCCATCAGCAATTCATTTGGTGTTAAGATCAATCGATCCCCCACACCCATTCTTAAAAAACCTGCGATAAAATTATGCAGTGAATGATTGAAATTAATTCATGCAATAAGAAAAGTAATATTTTTAGTATCCTGGAGAGTCTATAATTTTATTAGATATTTCTATTATTCTGTATTAATATATATTGTAGAAATGACAAGTGTGATAAATCTGATATGCCTTTTTTAAGTGAGCTTTTTGTTTTATACTTAAATACTAACAGTTATATAAAAACAAATACTAAATATATTTATTAGTCGTATATTAGATAGATAGATAGATAGATAGATAGATAGATAGATAGATAGATAGATAGATAGATAGATAGATAGATAGATAGATAGATAGATAGATAGATAGATAGATAGATAGATAGATAGATAGATAGATAGATAGATAGATAGATAGATAGATAGATAGATAGATAGATAGATAGATAGATAGATAGATAGATAGATAGATAGATAGATAGATAGATAGATAGATAGATAGATAGATAGATAGATAGATAGATAGATAGATAGATAGATAGATAGATAGATAGATAGATAGATAGATAGATAGATAGATAGATAGATAGATAGATAGATAGATAGATAGATAGATAGATAGATAGATAGATAGATAGATAGATAGATAGATAGATAGATAGATAGATAGATAGATAGATAGATAGATAGATAGATAGATAGATAGATAGATAGATAGATAGATAGATAGATAGATAGATAGATAGATAGATAGATAGATAGATAGATAGATAGATAGATAGATAGATAGATAGATAGATAGATAGATAGATAGATAGATAGATAGATAGATAGATAGATAGATAGATAGATAGATAGATAGATAGATAGATAGATAGATAGATAGATAGATAGATAGTCAGTCAGACATACATATTGGCAGACACACAGACAGACAAACAGATAGAAAGATAGATAGATAAATAGATAGATAGAAAAACAGATTGATAGAAGATAGATAGATAGATAGATAGACACACATACAGATAGTCACACAGACAGACAAACAGATAGATAGATAGATAGATAGATAGATAGATAGATAGATAGATAGATAGATAGATAGATAGATAGATAGATACATACATAGATAGATAAAAAGACAAACAGATAGATAGATAGATAGATAGATGATAGATAGATAGATAAACAGATGAATAATATAATATGTCAGTAAATATAGTTAATCACAATTCTTTTTTTATCATTGGTTAATATATATATATATATACTTCTTACATTTTATAATTCTTCTTTCCTTGAGTTAAACTGGTTATACTCTTTTATACGGCTGCTAATGACTTTATATATGTGTGTGTGAAGAATATTTTAGCACTTTAAAAAAAATTAAAATTGTGTCTTATGCCAATAAACAGATGTACTACATATGTTTCAGCTACAATCTTATCTCATATGTATCATAAAACTAGATTCAAGCTAAAGCAAGCCTAATATGCTAAATATATTTTACAGAAAGTAAAGGTTAAATGTTATTAGCATTTACATTTGTATAGAAAATACTAAAATATGATTCTCTTTTGTTAAAATCATTATCAGTGAATTTATATATATATATAATGTACCTATATTGATATAGGCACATATAATTTTATCTAAAATTATATTATTAAAATAATCTTTCGTTAAAGAAAAACATACCAATCTCTTTTCATTCAAGAAAAAATAATGTTAAAACTAATATATGTGCGTATATATGTGCGATTGTCAACAATAGAATAAATATTATTTTAAATAAATGAGAGTTAAAGAAGATTATCATTAAATTACACGGCAATAGTTATTAATTAATATCAAACAACATTTTTGCATGGCTATTATTAATTAAGCAATCTTTCAAAACACATTTATCAAATAATTATCACTGGAATTTGACAACAGATCTTTGCAGAAGATGTTACAAAGACAACACATCGCAGATATAAATAGACTTTTTTTTATCAGACAGAATCAGTTCACAAATTTATTGAGTGAGTGCAGTTCAGAAATTAATTGAGCAGTTAACAAACAAAATGCAGTGTTGAGAAGATCTTAGGAATGCATGTTTATCTCCAGCCCAGATATCCTAGAAAACAGCAGATCTGCCCATGAAATAATGTCAGCATAACATCTTAGAAAATCTCCATCAGTATCTAATTGTCTCCGATAGTAATAATCGTGAAAATCAGGAAACTCAGCAAGGAAACATCCCAGCCAGCTGGTAAGCATTCATAATGGAAATATCCTCACCGAAAGCAGCCACCAAAGAGAACAAAATTCTACATCTACATTCAAAAGCCTAGGTAAAAACATTTGCTTATTTTGTTTATACTGTAATAGCCATTGCATTGCATTAATTCGTACAAATCTTTCAAGAGTCTAATTATATGAACTTTATATCATACATAAATGAACTATTGATACGTGTGATTAAATTCCAAATGCTATGTAATACTTTATTATTATTATGTGTGTACATGAGTTAATATGTGCGTGATCATTATATCAATATTTATTAGTTAAAATAGAGTGTTCTGTTATTTAATCTATAGGAATATTTAAACCATTTAGAAATGTTAATTTAAAATATGTGTGTGTTTTATTAGAATTATAAAATGTTTAAATTTAGTAAATAAATGTTAGTTAATAAATTATCTTTAAAATTAAACTTTATTTGTCGGTCAATTCTTTTTATCAATCTCCTTTTATAAATTCTTTTTACAATTCCTTTATCAAGTCTTTTAACCACTAATTAGATATAATCTTTTAGTGACTACAAACAACTAAGCTAGTCGTGGATTTAGGCATTGAGTTAGTGGCCACTGTTCAAAGTGCGTTGTCTATTCTTTTAGTATTCTTTTAGAATAAGCAGCTGGCACCCGTGGTTATACACAAACAAAAAAGTGCTTTGGATGTGGTGTTCAACTCAACAGCCTAGAAGAAGCTATGTCCTGGAAATGTAATGTTACTTATATACTTTATAGCTATCGTTTGGGCATACATACTCTCCGACTATATTCTTCTCTGCCTAAGAGACCGGTGTTTCAAATGCACACATTCGAACTCGGTTCAATATATATATATAGTTTTATTTCCAGGAGCTTTCATGTAATAAAAATATAATAGCTAACATTTCAATACAATAACAAATTATTTTCTCAGAGTTTCTTCTTTCTCAAATCATAAGAATGTGTGTGGTGACATTTAAAATCATAAGTTTTTTTTCCTTTGCTATTTTTTCCTCATTCTTAAATTGTATTGGTTGAAAAATTTTTAAAAAAATATTTTGTCATCCAATAGATTTTTCCATATATTGTCAACTTTGTTTAATTCACACTTTTCATTTATACTCGTATAATTTGAGAAAAAGTAGCTCTGAAGAAAGTATTTGTTATTGTACTGAAACATCAGCTATTTAGCTGTTATATTTTTATTGTATGGAAAGTCCTGGAAATAATACTATGAATTCATCATTTAACCATGAGAATATTAGAATATATATATTGTAGAGTATTGAGTTCAAACCCTATATAACTAATCCCCAGAAAATCTCAAGAAATATCTCTTTATTCAAGTGATTTTATTAATCAAAGAAAGAAAACCTATATTTTTGAATATCTATTAGTTATATAGTGAGCATAAATAAACAGTTGTCTGTAGACACTAACTCTATAAATCATTTTTCTAATTTTGCTTATTAACCATCTTTAAAGCTAATTTATATTTAATAGATTATTAATATTTTTCTTTAGTCATACTTTGATTCTAATACTTGTCTTACTGATTTATTTTATGAATTTTAATTTATAGTTTTTTAAATCATTCAGATTTTTTAATAGACAGGTTTATGGATATATGTGTGTGTATTTACAGGCATAAACTTAAAAAAAAACATTTACAGACACATTTAAAGAAAAGAGTTTATTTTATTTAAATAATTGTATGATTTCTTTACAAAAAATATAATATTTAAGAACAGTTATTTTTGTTTTATGTGAAACTGTTTCACAAAACTGTCCAGCCAACATTCTCATGCCTAAGAGAGAGATAAAGGTCAAATTTCAGACTTGAGAAGGGGGGTGCTATTTAGATGATAGAGTCAAGACCAAAAATCTAAATTACCAAGAAAGCTAGATCATTTTGGATTTTTTATGAAACAATAATTTTTAAAAAATTGTCAACTGTTGAAAAGATTATGGCCAAATACCTTGATTTATAGATTGTCATGTGTTTCAGTAATAAAAATATGTGTTATGTCATCAGACAAAGCACATATACAGGAGACAAAGAAAAAAAAGAATAAACTAGATTGCTTTATAGAAACCACACATTGTTTTAAAGGTTTCTACATCAACATGGTGGGGTAGAAAATACTTTGTTCAGCATTTCTACAACCCCAAGAAACATATGCACATCAGAAAAATTTAAATCTCAAGTATTTAATCATCTTATGACTGCTTTCCAAATATGAAAGAAGAAACTTATTGCCTCACCTGTGTTGTTAAATCCAAATGCCAACTACTAAAGAAAATTCTGAAATTTATAAAACCATGTTATTTCATTTATGCTATTTGCTGAGTTTGAATCAAAGCACAAAGCAAAAAAGCCAAAATATATGGAAAGCAGAAATATCCATCTGTCTATTAAAAGTAATTATACCCAGAAGAAATGATGAAACCATTCCGGTCCAATAGGGTCCCTATAGAAGCAAATTATTTCATCATCAGAGAATTTTAAGCCCAAGCCAAAAATAGGACTGTTACAGTAAACTGCTGTAATCGGTAATTTTATGTATGTTTCATATTGGTGTGTGACTGCTTTCGATTTCTAATCCTTCAACAAGATGAATTTAAAGTTGTTGGACTTTTTGAAACTGTCTTTTCATCAGAGGGTAAAAGAAGAACTGGTAATATCAATTTTAATTATATTTTTATCAGTAACTATTAACAAATCTTTTAATAATAAACCCATTTATCTTTCTCTTTAAATCTTTAAATCTTAAAACAAAATGAATTATTAGAGATTTTCAATAATGATAAATATTGATCTATTGATATCATGTATTCATAGATTATTACATGTAATCATTTATATGTGTACTTATTTTATAAAATATGTTTAATGTGCATTGATTCAATATTACGAAATAAGTTGTTTATAGTGTATGTAAAAAGGATTTAATAGTTTTTTTATTCATAATGGGAATTGATCCATATACACACACCTAGTAATATAATTATGCTTGCATGTATAATTGTTGAGCATGAATGTTACAAATTGGCAGAAATTCTAACATTATGAGAGATAGATTTATGAAATAATTAATGACCTAGATTGGTGAAAAGTCAGATAGATATTCTGAAGCTGAATTTTTTTTAAATGTGCTTATCTCTATGATCTAACTAACCTCTCTCTACTCATTTCTCAATTAATATTAATAATGTTTAAATTTATCAATATAAAAATATATGTTATATGCAATAGGCAAGTATGTGTGTGGATTGAGTGTTTATTTTTAAAATTAAAATGTTTCTAGAGTATGAGATTTTAATTCATCCACTAGATAAACACATCATGCTGTATGATATGAACATTGAGTTTTAATTTTCATTAAGGAAGGGGGGAGAAGACCCTTTGCTACTATTATTATTCAAATGTAAGTTATCATTGCTAATTATGTACATTTTCTATCTGTATTATTAATGATTGATCAGTAATAAATATTAATTTGTTTTTATTAAAAAAGGCATATAACTTTCTTAAAAAAATTAAGCATTGTCTTGTGAGATTGGTTATGATCATCATCAGTATTTATGAGTCTCATTTATTAAAATGATATATTTATTGATTTTTAATTAGTTACAAATAACGCCAGTGTGCAACAATGAATTGTTTCTTCACAATCCGGAATGGTGTTTTATATACGTAAAAAAGAGGAAATGGATTTTTCTTTGTTGAAAGAATTTATTATTAGAGATACAGATAATTTCACTATATTTGACATATTTATTTTATTTAGTTACAATGATTATTGCTTTTTATTTTTATTCGGTTACAATATATATCGTTTGTGTACACTGTATGTTTGACAATAGGCTTTTTAAAAAATAATCACCTCAAATTAAAATTAAAATTAGTTTTAGATGTTTTTTTAATTATTGTAAAATACTGAATTGTATTATTTCTTGTTATAGGGCTATCAAATTAATATTTAAATTTATATTATTTATAAATGTATACTTTAATGGATGCTGTTTAATTTCGTTAATCACATTATCACTGAGGCAATTTGCCATGCAACTTTTATTTTTCATTCATCTCACTCTAAACAATCCATTTTAATATTTTCTGGAGTGAAATTATTTTCATGATTTTTTTTGCACAATTCTTGTTCTAATATTAATAAAAAAATCACCATAATATATGGTAAATTTTATTTTTGATCTCATTGATATAAATATATAATAATCAAAAAGTCCATAGTGAAATAGTTAAAATATAAAATATTAAATACAATTTATTAACATTCTTAAAAGTCTAGTAAAGTCTGGTAGAAGTTAAATGAATATCTAAAGAACATCATTGGCCATGTTTGAATCATATTATTCGCAATAAGATAACTATAACCATGTTTAATGTAGAATTAACATTTTATATGCTTCATAAAATAACCATTAAATAGTGTTCAAATTTCTTTTTAATATTCACTTTTTCTGCTTTATTTTATGTGCAGTAAATTATTGTACTTATTTGTTTGTTTTTTTTTTCAAATGTCTTTCATTATTATTATTCCTTATAGCATTTATTATTTATAAGACTTAGTCAATGCTTACATCTGCTTTTTAATTTTGACTGTAATATTTTTTGAAAATCTAGAGCACCTAAATAAGACTGTTTAAACAAGTATAATATATATAATTAAATCCAATTTTGGATGCCAGAAATAATAATTTTATTACCAGTTTACAAGTTATTTTACATAAATAAAAAATAGTGTAAAAATGAATAATAATTAAATAAATGTTCTATGAAGTATCACTAAATAAATTATAATCTTCAATACTTTCTCTTCCTTATCCCTTCTTTATTTTTGCTTTTTTTAATATGACATATAAAGCAATATTTCACTCTTCTTACACTTTAAAGCAAAATATATTTTTTTATTCTTTACAGTTTCCACTGTTCCTAGCAGTGTTTGTCAGATCTACAAAATTTAAACATTATATCAATACAACCATATTTCATACACATATCTATTATAGTCTTACAATTTTATCAACTTAATTATTAACATTACTTTATTCACTAAACTTACTATTCTATAACTTTTAACTTTTTAATTCTATTTTATCCTTTATTTTTTTTATTTATTTTTACTCTTAATTGTTATCATATTTATAGTTATTCACCTTTTACCTTTGCCATAATTTAAAAATTCAATGTAATTTTTACAAAATCTTTCTTATATTACTATGTTCATATATCTAACATATTTTTTTTATTTTACTTACTTGTACACATTATCTTAATTTTTTATTATCTTATTTCATTTCTTTTCATCCATATTTTTTCCTGCTTGTTTCATTTACTTAATTTTTATATAATTATATTTTTAAAAATAATATATTTATATGTATTTTTAGTTTTACCTTACTTTCTACTTTTTCTCTCTTTCCTCCACCATTTTCTCTAATCCATAATCATTCCTACTTCATTATACTTTTTTATATTTATATAGAGCTACCTCTATTATCTATTATACAAAATACTTATTTATCTTATTTTTTATTAGTTCTCACTTTTATTTTTTACTCTTTTTATTTTTATTTTTTTTACTTTTTATACTAAGATTGTTTTTACACCTCCCTCTCTATTACTATTTTGTTTTATCTTCTTTGTTAAAATTGGTTCCCTTATTTTTCTATCTCTTCTACTACTTGCATAACTTATCATTCTAATATCTTTTTTTAGCTTATGACCTGTCTCCATAATATGCATATATACCAGTGATCCTCTATAATATTTGTTATTTTAACCTAGTATATATTGAATTTTTCATCTCACCTACATATTTATTTGTAATTGTTTCACCCTTTCATTTTCTACATTCTATCTCATATACCCTATTTGTATATTTCTTTTCTCCACTTATATACCTATTATATAAAATATCCAGTACATTTTTCTTCCTTTTATTCACTATATTCTATTTAATATCATGTTTAAATTCTTTATTAATTTTTTTAGTAATATTATTAATTCCCCTTACTATACTACTATCATTAACTTTTATTCCTACGTATTTCTCATTTTCTTTTTTTTTATTTTCCATTCTTCCTTTCTTTCTTTTTTATATAACTCTTCTATCTTTTTTATATTCTTTTTATTACCTTTTCTGGATATTCACTTTTCTTGAAATCTCTCTTTATTCTATTTATTTCTTTATCATAATCCTCTCCTTCATCACAATAATATTTTGCGCTATATACCTTAGAGCTTATAGCACTAATCTTATGTTTTTTATCCATATTAGAATTCCAATTCACTGCCCCTAGCAATACCCATTTTTCTATACCCTTCTGTTTCTACTTCACATCTTTTCTCATTATATTCGTTCTTTATCATTATATCTAGCTAGGGCAATGTAGTATCTTTTTCCCATTCTGTTGTAAAATATATCTTAGCATCTATTTTATTTATTTTATCTATAAATCTTTTTATTTGTCTTTCACCTGTATTAAATATTAACAGAAAATCATACACATATCTTTTAATTAAGAGGTAACATTGTAATTCAAATCTAACTCGAAACTTCGCGTGTGAATAAAATATACGTGCAAAATAGTATAGGCGCTAGGAGATAATAAAAAGAATATATAAAAAAATAGAAGAGTTATACAAATTTGTGATATTTGATCAAATATTATTATATGTGGATAATATAACAGTACATAGCTGTTGAATATTTGAATAATTAATTAGTATAAAACTTTGTTACTTTTCAACCTATGTTTTTCAAATGTTAATAATAATCAAATGGTTTTTCAATAACAATGTGAAATGCTATTTCAGAATTGAAATTAAGAGAATTGAACTGTGTTATCAGACTGTCTCTAAATCTCTACTGTTGTATTAAACCACACAGGAAAAAATGACTGATTTGTTACTTGAGAGACTGTTTTGAATTTTGACTCTAACATTTTGCAACTGCAATGTTTGCAAAAATAAAATATGTCACCATAAAATTTAAGAGATGTTTGTGGATAACATTTTACTTTATCTATTTTAATTATTTCTTTAATAAGACTAATTAATATATATATATATTGTGCACTTTTTATTAGCTCAGAGTGTTCTAAAATAAAATTTTAGAGGATAATTTTAAATTTTACAAATGCAATAATATTTACTTATTAAAAGAAGACAATAATGACGTATTAGATCATAAGATTTAAACTCGGTTTTAGCTAATGGAAATTTATAAATGATTTTAACTCAAAATACATATAGAAAATAACCTACAGAGTCATATATGTGCAGATGGATGAACAATTAATATTATTTGGAGTTTAAAACCAGTGAAGTTTAAATTGTAATTTTGTAAACATAATGCGTAGTAGGGACTAATAATTATTTTAAACATAGAAATTATTTATCTTCAAATCTTACTATATTTAAAAGTAGATAAATAAAGTTTAATTTTAAAAATACTGATTTAAAATTAAAACAGTAAATTTTATCTTTATTTAAATTCTAAAAAATATTGTATTTTAATATTTAAAAAAAAAAAAAATGGAAAATCGGTCATTTTAAAATAATAAACCAAAAACTTTCAAAATAAATAATTGTTTCATAGAAAAAAGTGGGAAAATATTAGCCAATCAAAGAGTTTCAAACAATCTTGGAATATGAAATTCAAGAGAGGAAAAAGAAAGAGAGCTTCTTGATCGTAAAGTTGAAGTAACTAAGTTTTTTTTTCTTGGTGATATTTTTTTTTAAAAAAAAAAACAAAGTTGGATTAAAATTCCTAAAACCTTACGATTTACAACTCTATATTAATATACATGGATAATTATAAGCTCTGTTGTTAAAATAATGGAATAAATTAATCGTTTTTTCTACTGGGCAAGTCAATAATCGGAATTCCCAATAATCTCTTGAAAATTAATAAGTATTAAGAAAATAATTGGAGATGAATAGTCAACGAATATATTCATTGAAAAATAACAATAATTATGTCATAGGGAAAATGAACTGCAGTAAGACACAAAAGGAAATAAATAAACACCGTAAATATCCAGTAAGGATAGATAAAAAAATAGTATATCTTTTGGAAACAGTTAAGTATATATATATATATTTATTTATTTAAAATTCAATGGAACTAAATTAGTAATAAATAAAAGGGTCCATTATTATTCTGGATATATTATTTATTTTGAGCCATACCAGCATGGATGTCAGTTTTATAAAGTTTTAGCTGAAAAAAAAAAGAAAGTTGCACGATGCATTTTTAATTGAAATAATAAGTGTGCTTTTTACTATGGAGAGAAATATATATCATATAAAGTAAATAAAGCAAGCCACAAATAAATTTTTATTAGTAAACAAAGAACAAAACAAGGATTATTGTTGTAAAAAATAATTATAACATACACCAAATCTTTTAAAAACTTGTTTTTTTTATTTTTTTGCCACCAAAATGAAATATATATTAAAATAGATTTCCAACGTTTCGACTATTTCTTTATTTTTTTCTACAGTCTTTTTCAAGGAACTAAAAATATATAAAAAGGAGAAAAAAAAAATTCATAAAAATTTTTAAAACAAACAAAAATAAAAATCCTATCACATATACATACTATTTTGGAAAATATATTCTTTACTTACTATGATTTCTTTTCCCAACAGCTTCAAACTTTACATTTTGCCTAAATGAACATTTTATTGTTACAAAATATAGTTTTTTTATTATCTTATCTTCAATTAACACATTTTTACATTCCTTTCTTGTTAAAAACAAAAACATTCTATTAAATTTCACATTTTTTTTTCCCTTTTCCTTTACATTATAATATTCTATTCAGAACAGGATTTAACATCTTTATGTATAAACTTTCCTTTTCAAATCTTTCTTTTTGTTTAATTATACATTCTAAAGGGATAATCTTAAAATTGACATGACCAAATTTTTCTTTATGTAAATATATTGCTGAATTTCTATCTGACAAATGTTGTTTTAATCTAGTTTTTAAAAAATTCTTTGTATTACCCACATAAGATATATCTTTACCATTATATTTTAAACAATCCATACATTTTATACAATAAACAGCTTATATTTGCATTATATTTAAAAAATCAACAAAATGTCCTTTATTAATTAAATTATATAAATTACATTTTTCTTGTATACAGGATAAATACTAAAACCATATCTTTTATTAAATCCATGAAACAAATTTTTTATCTTTTTAAAAATAAAATTTTGAACATTAAAACCTATAAAAAATGTATCATCACCAAATTTTTTCTTTAATTTTTCTCCATTTTTTATTTTATTTAAATTGTTATTTGAAAAAAATTTTAATACAACATCCCAAAAGTAATCATTTAATAAACATTCTTTTTTTATAATATTTAATTCTTTATTTAACAAATTTTTATTAGAACAAATTCTTATTCCTCTTTTTATTCTATTATTAATAATGTTCATTTTACAATGTTTATCTAAGTCAGAATTCTAATTACTTAATAAACCATGAAAAGTTTTCTTTTTAAAAACTGATGTTTCTATATTTAAATTATAATCAACAATTTTTTTTTATTTTTATATCCATATATTCAATACATCCCCCTAATTGTTTTTCCATAGTAAATATAATATTAATATCTTTACTATTTATATATTTTAAAAACCTTTTAACATTTTTATAATCTCCTTTAAAAACAGTTGGAAATCTATTTTAATATATATTTCATTTTGGTGGCAAAAAAATAACAAGTTTTTAAAAGATTTGGTGTATAATATAATTATTTTTTTAAATTATTTTGACCACTTTTAATAAAGAATCTAAGATGAAAGAGTTTATTTTTATTTATTATTGTTGTAGTAACTCAAATACCTAGCGAATCTTAGGATAAGCAGAATCTTCAAAAAATAAGGAAAAATAAAAACATTATGATAAGTTTATGGAGTGTGGAACAACTAGAAGATTTAAAATTGTTCTTATACTTTAGCTGAGAGTTAAAAGAGAACTTCTTTCTAATGTTGGTATTTATATTTTTAATCAATGATTTGTTAGTATAATGGGGGGGGGGAAGAAAACTAATTTAATAAGGAATTAATTCAAGTGTTGTTATATTAATAGTTATTTAATAATTCGGTTAAGTTTAAAGATTATGAATCCTTTAAATAAATAAATATACTCGATATTTTAGTATGAAAGGGTATTTAAAATGATATATACATACTCCAAAGAGCAGGTTATATTTACATGTACAAATGGATAAACTAAAAAAAAAAACAATGATTTTGTTCTTATGTGAAAGATAAAAGTAGTAATTTCGTTTGCTTACCAACCTCCAGAATTATAACCCTATATTCTCATTTATTTTTGTATTGTTACTTAATCATCAAGTACTACTATTATGTAGAGGTTAAACTAATGAACCATGAATGAAAAAAAAATGATTGTTTAATAAACTAAATATGTGATATATAGTTCACATACATAGGGATAAATATCTCAACATATAATGGGAAATCATTAGTTTTATTTGATAATAATACTCTAAAGATTAATTTTTTTGTTGTTATTATTATTATAATATATATATATGTATTATTTTGTTATGTTATTTTAAATTTGATATTAATGGAAATGTTTATTATCATTTGTAATGAATATTATTAAAATGATTGTTTTAAAAGTTTTATTAAATTCCAATTGCTGCATATCTTTTCTGGGCTCATTTTTACCACATCACACAACTTAAAATGTACAGTCAAAATTAAAATGAAAAGACAATTCAATTTAAAGCAAATCTAACAGTTTAATAAGCATAAATCTCTTAGTAAAGATTTTTTTTACTTGTTACATGCTGCCTTGATCCCATAGGTTATTGATGACATTGCCAATTATTAAAGTGTATTTATTAATATAAAATTAAATGATACATTAGTTATTAGTGAAAGTATTAGTGTTAATCACTGTTTAGTTAATAATATTATTTTAATATTCAGTATTAAAGAACATACATATAAAGCTTGACTATGAATTTAAATTATAAGCCTTTCTTAATTTGTACACTATCCATGGAAATCTGTAAAATCCCTCTTGATATTCCATAGGTAATATAAAGAATTAATAAATCAATGATTTTCCTGAGATCTCCTTATTTTAAAGTTATTATTGTGATTATTGCCAATCTTAATTATTAAACATAATATGAATCAAAGTTTATCTGTAATTATCTAACAGATTAATTTAATGAGTGATTGAATTAAAACTTAATACCGCCGAAACAAGTGTAAAATATTTTTACATAAACGCAAAAGGAGTCAGAATTAACTACCTCTTTCATTTTGCTCACCTCCAGATCAGCTGATTTCAAGCTGGTTTGCTTTCGTCAGTGGAAGGATAGAGCTATAGAAACTAGGTCTAAAGACTGACTCTCAAGCGTTTATGCAAAACGTTTATATCAGTTTGCAAGCGTGAATTTTTCAGACTGGTAAAGTCTTCAAACTCAGCCTAGCAAGCTAGATATCTATATGGTCTGATCTCAGTTCAGTTCACCACTTCAAAGTCTCTGCAATATATATCATTGCAAGAAAACTTTAAAGGTACATTTATGAAAATAAATACAGTTAGTCACGTAACCTGCTATCACTTGTTATTTATGATCAATAGATGCTCTTTACCAAAACCCCGAAACAAGTGTAATATTTTTACATAAACGCAAAAGGAGTCAGAATTAACTACCTCTTTCATTTTGCTCACCTCCAGATCAGCTGATTTCAAGCTGGTTTGCTTTCGTGGAAGGTAGAGCTATAGAAACTAGGTCTAAAGACTGACTCTCAGCGTTTATGCAAACGTTTATTCAGTTTGCAGGTGAATTTTCAGACTGGTAAAGTCTTCAAACTCAGCCTAGCAGCTAGATATCTATATGGGTCTGATCTCAGTTCAGTTTCACCACATAGTCAAAGTCTTGCAATATATATCATTGCAAGAAAACTTTAAAGGTACATTTATGAAAAATAAATACAAGTTAGTCACTAACCTCTTCCTTGTTATTTATGATCATAGTTTATAAATATAAAATATATATTAGATATTATGAATGATGAGAGTATCTAGATATAAAAGTATCGTATTTTGCATTTAACAATATTTATGAAAAAACAGATAATTGTATTTATTTTTCTAATCTTAATTTTTTCATGACCACCAACAAATAGCTTAGAGTATGTGACTTTTATAGGTAAACACTGAGTCTTTCTAATATTGATTACTATTTAAAACATATTTATTATAGAAATGTTTACTCATGTCATAAGTAACAAGTGATAGCAGGTTACGTGACTAACTTGATTTAAATTTCATAAATGTACCTTTAAAGTTTTCTTGCAATGATATATATTGCAGAGACTTTGACTATGTGGTGAAACTGAACTGAGATCAGACCCATATAGATATCTAGCTTGCTAGGTGAGTTTGAAGACTTTACAGTCTGAAATTCACGCTGCAAACTGATATAACGTTTTGCATAAACGTTGAGGTCAGTCTTTAGACCTAGTTTCTATGCTCTATCCTTCCACTGCGAAAGCAACCAGCTGAAATCAGCTGATCTGGAGGTGAGCAAATGAAAGAGGTAGTTAATTCTGACTCCTTTTGCGTTTATGTAAAAATATTTTACACTTGTTTGGCGTTTTGGAAAGACGCCATCTATTGATCATAAATAACAAGTGATAGCAGGTTACGTGACTAACTTGTATTTATTTTTCATAAATGTACCTTTAAAGTTTTCTTGCAATGATATATATTGCAGAGACTTTGACTATGTGGTGAAACTGAACTGAGATCAGACCCATATAGATATCTAGCTTGCTAGGCTGAGTTTGAAGACTTTACCGGTCTGAAAAATTCACGCTTGCAAACTGATATAAACGTTTTGCATAAACGCTTGAGAGTCAGTCTTTAGACCTAGTTTCTATAGCTCTATCCTTCCACTGACGAAAGCAAACCAGCTTGAAATCAGCTGATCTGGAGGTGAGCAAAATGAAAGAGGTAGTTAATTCTGACTCCTTTTGGTTTATGTAAAAATATTTTACACTTGTTTGGTTTTGGTAAAGACGCCATCTATTGATCATAAATAACAAGTGATAGCAGGTTACGTGACTAACTTGTATTTATTTTTCATAAATGTACCTTTAAAGTTTTCTTGCAATGATATATATTGCAGAGACTTTGACTATGTGGTGAAACTGAACTGAGATCAGACCCATATAGATATCTAGCTTGCTAGGCTGAGTTTGAAGACTTTACCGGTCTACACGAGTTCACGCTTGCAATCTGATATAAACGTTTTGCATAAACGCTTGAGAGTCAGTCTTTAGACCTAGTTTCTATAGCTCTATCCTTCCACTGACGAAAGCAAACCAGCTTGAAATCAGCTGATCTGGAGGTGAGCAAAATGAAAGAGGTAGTTAATTCTGACTCCTTTTGGTTTATGTAAAAATATTTTACACTTGTTTGCGTTTTGGTAAAGACGCATCTATTGATCATAAATAACAAGTGATAGCAGGTTACGTGATAACTTGTATTTATTTTTCATAAATGTACCTTTTAAAGTTTTCTTGCAATGATATATATTGCAGAGACTTTGACTATGTGGTGAAACTGAACTGAGATCAGACCCATATAGATATCTAGCTTGCTAGGCTGAGTTTGAAGCTTTACCAGTCTGAAAATTCACGCTTGCAAACTGATATAAACGTTTTGCATAAACGCTTGAGAGTCAGTCTTTAGACCTAGTTTCTATAGCTCTATCCTTCCACTGACGAAAGCAAACCAGCTTGAAATCAGCTGATCTGGAGGTGGCTGAAAGAGGTAGTTAATTCTGCTCCTTTTGCTTTATGTAAAAATTTTTACACTTGTTTTGGGTTTTGGTAAAGACGCCATCTATTGATCATAAATAACAAGTGATAGCAGGTTACGTGACTAACTTGTATTTATTTTTCATAAATGTACCTTTAAAGTTTTCTTGCAATGATATATATTGCAGAGACTTTGACTATGTGGTGAAACTGAACCGAGATCAGACCCTATAGATATCTACTTGCTAGCTGAGTTTGAAGACTTTACCAGTCTGAAAATTCACGCTTGCAAACTGATATAAACGTTTTGCATAACGCTTGAGAGTCAGTCTTTAGACCTAGTTTCTATAGCTCTATCCTTCCACTGACGAGCAAACCAGCTTGAAATCAGCTGATCTGGAGGTGAGCAATGAAAGGGTAGTTAATTCTGACTCCTTTTGCGTTTATGTAAATATTTTACACTTGTTTCGTTTTGGTAAAGACGCCATCTATTGATCATAAATAACAAGTGATAGCAGGTTACGTGACTAACTTGTATTTATTTTTCATAAATGTACCTTTAAAGTTTTCTTGCAATGATATATATTGCAGAGACTTTGACTATGTGGTGAACTGAACTGAGATCAGACCCATATAGATATCTAGCTTGCTAGGCTGAGTTTGAAGACTTTACCAGTCTGAAAAATTCACGCTTGCAAACTGATATAAACGTTTTGCATAACGCTTGAGAGTCAGTCTTTAGACCTAGTTTCTATAGCTCTATCCTTCCACTGCGAAAGCAACCAGCTTGAAATCAGCTGATCTGGAGGTGAGCAAAATGAAAGAGGTAGTTAATTCTGACTCCTTTTGCGTTTATGTAAAAATATTTTACACTTGTTTCGGCGGTTTTGGTAAAGACGCCATCTATTGATCATAAATAACAAGTGATAGCAGGTTACGTGACTAACTTGTTTTTATTTTTCATAAATGTACCTTTAAAGTTTTCTTGCAATGATATATGTTGCAGAGACTTTGACTATGTGGTGAACTGAACTGAGATCAGACCCATATAGATATCTAGCTTGTAGGCTGAGTTTGAAGACTTTACCAGTCTGAATTCACGCTTGCAAACTGATATCGTTTTGCTAACGCTGAGGTCAGTCTTTAGCCTAGTTTCTATAGCTCTATCCTTCCACTGCGAAAGCAAACCAGCTTGAATCAGCTGATCTGGAGTGACAATGAGAGGTAGTTATTCTGACTCCTTTGCGTTTATGTAAATATTTTACACTTGTTTCCGTTTTGGTAAAGACGCCATCTATTGATCATAAATAACAAGTGATAGCAGGTTACGTGACTAACTTGTATTTATTTTTCATATATATATTGAAAATAATTCCTGGCTATTTTGAAATACGAACTTTAATGTATTTTATATATTAGTTCACAGAGGGCAGTACTGAATTTCTTAACCATATGGGGTGATTTAATGCTTAATATATATATTTATATATAGGTGTGTTTTTAAGCAGAAAGAATTGAATTTAGGATTTTTCGATATATGTTCATCTTAGCAAATGATACACATCACCACAGACATGCAAAAAATTAAATGCTCTCTACAATAATTTATAGAAAGGATTGTCTTAGTAAAGTAATGTTCTTGTAGGATAAATACATCTCTAAATATGTGTCCTTGAAGAAGTTAATTGTTTTTTTTTATCAAATATTGTTATATGTAATACTAAAATTTTCATTAATTTCTATAGAGGGCATAAGTAAAACAATATTATTAATATTTTCTATATTTAAGTGGTATTTGAATATTTAAAATTTACATATTCAATGCTTATTTGAAGCAAGTTTATTTAAAATGAGTTGGATTATAAGCTTTACTTTGTTATTTACTATTATGTCATTACAAAGTAAGCTTTAGTTAAATTACTGACAAAATTCACATTTAAACAAAAATTTCAAATTGAGCATTGGACATCTATGTAAATCAAAATTGAGTTAAAATATTTAATTTGATCTCAACTCATGTATTGATCAACTGATGACATTAGGTTTGCTTGATAGAATGTTGTCCTGGAAAAGATTGATTTTTCAACAAATGTTATCATATTTAAGATTATTTTTTTTCTTTTTTCTGGATAATTGTAATATTCAACATAATGTTCTGGACCTTCATATGGAAAAGATAGTCTAATTTAAATTTAGCATTATTAATGCTTAGCAGTTGTTCAATAAATAACACATTCATAATCATAGCAATCTACCTTTTCTGCATAAATGTCCAGAACATTTATGTGAATATCACATATAATATTATAAATTTTAATAATAAGTTAATATATATATATATATATATATATATATATATATATATATATATATATATATATATATATATATATATATATATATATATATATATATATATTGTACCACTAATGGAGTAGTGCTCCATATAAAATTGTGTTTTACAATTATTAAAAATAAAAGTTGTCGTAAACAAGGTAAAGATTTTAAAATTAAAATTTTAATAAATAAAATCACTGCAAAATAAGTTTCGTCAAAGAAAGTGAGGGTTTTAATAAATAAATAATATGTAAGCCAGAATAAAGGTTTAAAGAGTTTTATTATTATTTTAAAACAGTTTGCTAGGAGTCAATTCATAATGTTTTACAAATTAAGTAATTAGAGGGGGGGGAATCTAACTTAGAAAGTTGCATGAAATTCAAAATACTCTCTTTTCATTTAATTAAGGGAAAGAAAACCAAAAATATTAAAAACTAAAAAATCTCTTTCATAAAATAAATATATGTATGAGTAAATAACAAGTTGATTTTAAATATAAAGAACATAATAGAATGTGTGTGTATTAAAAATTAAAGTATGAAAATTAAATATTAAAACAAATGAAAGTTTATAAATGAACATTTCCCTCAAAGATTTAAGCTATATAAAAACAGGATTAGCAATGGCTACTAATTAAAATACCTATACAACAGGGATTATCAATGTCTACTAATTAAAATACATAAACAACAGGATTAATTAAAAGGCATCTTAAGAATTTAATCAAAGGAGTTGGCAAATTTAAAAACTAATTGAAGAAATGACAACAAAGTCATCATATAAATTGGATCGAAAATTTCATCAGTCAGTCATACACATATCTAGAGTCAGTTATTCTAGTACCTCAAGTCAAACACTTATTAGACTTTTTTAATGAATACAATGCAGTGCTGAGAAATTCGGGACATGCAATGAACTCCAGCTCAGTCCAATAGAATATTAGCAGACTGCCCCCAAAAGAAATGCCTGGTTAATAATTGGAAGCCACCAGGAATGTCTAACTGCCTGAAATAGAAATAGCATGAAATAGCAATCATTAGAACCTCAACAGAAGCCTAAAATCCAACCAGTTGGTAAACCACACATATGAAGCAGCAACCAACAAGAAGCCACCATGTTCCAAAATTCTATATGTAATAACAATCTCTTATTTGAATTCTGATATTAATTTAAGTAGCCATTGCAATCTTGAAGCCTCCTGGAGTCAGTTAATAAATGAACTCTATAGCATGCATAAAATGAACTATTGATGTGCATGTTTGAATGCTTGTAATTAATATAATGTCTTATGTTAAATTACATTAATATTGTATGTCTTATTATAATATGTGTGTGCCTGAGATATTATAAATCGTTGTTTATATTTAATTCAAAAAATTATAAAAATTAGTTTACAAATTACAGTAAGTATATTAGTTAAAATAAATTATCTTTGAAAATTAATACTCTGTCTGTCATTTCTTTACTCATACCACTAATGAGACCAGCAATTTATTATATTTTTCATTGAATTAGTTGGGATTTCATAGGCACTGAATTAATGTACCATAATTCAAGGCACATTAGTTGCTTTTGTAATTAACTGGTGCCTGGAGTTTACTCCAAAACTAAAAAGTGCTTTGAATGATAGGTGTTGAATTTTGCAGCCAAAAAGATCTGTGGCCTTGAAGCACAGTCGTAGTTATATATATATATATATATATATATATATATAATATATATATATATATATATATATATATATATATATATATATAGTTCTGGCTTGGCCTCAGGTACCCTCTGGGTATTATTCTTCTCTGCCTGAGGAGAGCGGTGTGGAGCACTACTTAAATTGCATTGGAGTAGATTGAATGTATAATTTTATAATAATAAATAATGTTATAATAAGGTCATAGGTTCTATAAAAGAAGACTTACAATATTGTTTCACATTCTATTTTTATTAAAGAGTAAAAAATTCATGCTAGATTCTGTTTTTCTAGTTGATTTACACCCCCATCCGGTTCAGTATATATATATATATATTCTAACCCAGTATTTTTAATTATTTATTTACTATATTAGAATATATATATATATATATATATATATATTCTAACCCAGTATTTTTAATTATTTATTTTATTTCTAACTCTTTTAGTCATTTCTAACCCATCATTCTTTACAAGTTTATTTATTTATCTATTTATTTATTAGTTTAATTTATTTGCACTTGTGACACTACTTTTTCTGGTTGTTGTTAAGGCAACCAAAATAAAGCAACATATCCATTAATTTTCCAATATGATCTAAAATACCTTTCATATAATACAATTGTACATTCAATTCTCTTAAGCCATGCCACGATTGTAATAACAACAATAATTGATCACTTATTAATTTAAAGAATAATTATAATAATATTAATCTCAGGGTTCTTTGTTTCATGTAAGGAAATGCTCAGCAGTATTGTGTTGTCGCATATGACTGGCATTCTGGTCGGCTATAGGAAACATTTATTTTACTTAAATTCAATGTGTCTTCATCTCTCATATCCACTGCTATATTATTTAAAGAGATGATAATTCTATTCAATAATGACATATAATTTTGAATAACACAGCCTTTTTTTTTTTCAGAATCTCAGTCAGAATAATAAAAAGACAAGGGTGCTTTTTGTGTCCTTCCATCATCCATGACAACACAATAATATAACTAAGATTTATTACTTAGACAATTTAACTAAATGGGAATGGAATAATGTGCAACCAAAGTTAATGGTTTGGGAATAAATTCATTTTTTTTTTTTTTTATACAAAGGTGAATGTTTAGTCTTAAGTTTTCAACTCCATAAATAATTATCATTAAACTAAAATATAATGACATATTCCGATCTGCTTAACTTTATTTATCTGGTATATTAAGTTTTTAAGAATTTGGAATGATTTCGGACTCAAGAAAAGGTTTTGCAAATATTGTGCAAACACTTATATTTAGCATATAAAAACAAAAAAAAATGAATCTACAACAAATTTTAACAAGACTATAATTTATTATTATCACAAAAAAAAATATATGAACATTTATTCAATAATCCCATAGTAATACAAAAATATAAAATATAACTGACATTAATCTGTATACTCTTTTGGTTATGGACTAGAGGTTACTACTTCTCCTGTATGCAATCATATGGATTGATTAACTAAAAATACATTTCATTACCAATACATTGTTTATTAAATTTTGATAACCTTGTAGAAGCTTTTACTCAAAATTATTGACTAACTATTTTTTTTTTTTTTTTAAATGATTAATCCCATCATATGCAATACGCAAAATATTAAATTTATTTCTAATACATTTACTTTATTTATGGTCTTTAATGGGATAACCTATTCTAATTATAGGCCAGTTATCAGAAGTTACACTTACCATCTTACATTTAACTTAATGCTAACTTAAGTTATGATACAAATTTTATTCATACGTATAATTTTAAATATGAGTATTATTTAATTACTATCCAGAATTAAATATTGCATTTGAATATTCCTTCAGTAAATAAGCGTTTTAAAACTACGCAATTTTAATTACTTTCTCCATTGATTTACTTGTCAAATACTAGCAATATTTAGCAGCACAATACAGATATTGATCCTAGTTACTAACGCACTATTTATACTAAAGTGGATCTTGAGGAACTAACACCTCCAATATAGCCTTTATCTTGCCCGAACTTTCAAAATTAAGCACAATAATCAACACCTTCCATGGTGGAGCTATCTTTATTTTCACATGAGGAATATGGAATAACCACGAAGGTTTGTAAAGTAATCTACTACATTAAAATATTTTGGTGGTTTCTTGCCTCTTACTTGGGCATACAACGAACACACACCAAATACAATCCTCTCCTGGGATTTAAACGAATGAAGCATACTAAATGCTAGATAAATTCTTGATCGTCCTATCTATGAGAATCGATCACTTGGGCTATAAACATACCCGAACATTATATTTAAAATCTTCCTCTCATGGAAAACAAAGCTTTTGGGGAGATCATTTTTCATCCCACAAAATAAATACATTATAATTATTACCTATGCGAATATTAAGCATATACCAATGCTATATCTGGGCAGGATAAGTAAATACACTGATTATAATAAACTTATGTTACCGTGTATACTTTGATCAACATCTGAAATCAATGGACATCATAGAATAAAAGTATAATAATTTTAATTTTAATAAAGGAACATTCAAAATAGTTGGTAGCATACTATCTTAAATTAAATAAAGTGGCTGTGTTATTTAAGAATAATTAGGAATAACTTCCTCAATTAATACAGTATAAATTCGTTTCAAAACTTTAACAAGAAATATTTTGTTATAGCATTTTTTTTTTTTTTTAGTTACTTTTGATAATTTTCAATATTTATTTTACCCCTTAAATATCTAAATATTTTTCTTTTACGTATCTAACATACAAAATTTCTACCTACAATTGTATGTAATAATTAAAACATATTTTATAGATTTTTTTTTTTTTTTCTGTGTTAAATATCAACTTAACCTATAATAATTATATTAAAACATACCTTTGTCATTACAAGGCTATTAAATATCACTTGACCATACAGATTTTAATCTATGTGATATAAAAAAATACATATCATTTATAACTTAGTTTTAAACAATCATTAATTAACAAGTGCATACTCTCTCCTTAGAAAATGTTTTTGTGTTGAGCAATTGGTCCAGGTGAAGAGCTTTATCCAGTTGTATTTCCTGAAGCAAGTTTAAAAACAATAAATGCATGGTATTATTTCATTTAAATAAAAGTTTTCTCTTATTTGTGCGTTTAATAAATTAGGTAAAGAAATATATAGCAGAATTGAAGATTAATTCTTACTTGAATTAAACTACTACAATTTTGGGATCCAAGAAAAAAAAAATAGACTTCTAACATAGACGAATATTTGACTATAGACGATAAACATACACAACATTTTTTTTTTATTGACGATACGTATACTTATTAGCTAGCTTACTTATGGACGAAAATGCGCAATTTTCCGAGAGATTATTATGATAATAACTGCAGTCAATTTACTTGTACATGAAGTTTTAATAATTCCAACTGATGTATAATATAATATATCATTTATTTTTATCATTAAGTCACTAAGATATTTGGTTTTGTTCATACTTTAGGAATTATAAAATTTTTTTTAACGGTAACTTCTCCGTAAGAATGCCTCTATATAACTTTTCCTATATTTACTCTGAGAAAGTTTATATTCTTTTTTATATTTTTAAAAAAAAATATGCAGGTGCATAATTTAATCTTATTTATCATTATTATTATTTCCAGACAATTCTTGGTGAATAAAACATATTTTAATGTATGTAACTACATTACTTGTAAAGGCAGACAATATTGGGAAAGAGCGCGAAAATGTTTCTAGTTGATTTTCCTTGGTTTCAAAATATTTCTTTCAATTTTTTTTTTTCTTTCTATACCAAGAAAATATCAATAAATGACATAAAGTTAATAAATAATTATTTCTTTCTTGGAAATCATTTATCTTCCTTAATTTAGACATAATAACATTTTTCGTGACTCTTTTAGTTACATCTGTCATTTTTGAACTTTAGCGTGAGACAATAAATTTTTAAGTATAAAAGGTCTTTAAATAGGTAGATGGCAAAGAAAATCAGGATATCTTATCAAAAAAATTTAGCCACACATTATATTATTAAAATTTTACTTTGATTACATTTATTTCTGCAAAATAAAATGAAAAAATTGAGTTACCAAATCTCAGCACTGTTCCTTTCTTGAAAACTAAAAGCAGACTATCTATTTTTTTTTACTTTAGGGACCTCTTCCAGAAAAATAATCATTTGATTATAACATAAACAAAAGAAAGGAAAAACTTATTACAATCATATACTTTTCAGTATTATCTACCTGGATTACAAAGTAATTTGACAATGTAAAAAAAAATAATAAATACATTAAATTAATAATCAGTGATGTATAATTCTTTAAACATTATATTTTTTTTATTTATTTTTTTTTTTACAAAAAGAAATTACCAGAAGTTATTGTGCTTTATGATAAGACACTCATCCACTCCCCTCTCTACCCATCCAAAATCAATTACTGTTTAGCTTTTATACCATATTAATTTGCTCTAATTATTAATATCTCAATTAAATTATTCATGTTATCTCTTTCAAAATGACATTGAGTTATTAAATCTATTAGTTATTTACCCAAAACATGCCAAAGTGAGTGAATAGCATACTTTATTAATCAATTATTACTATTATTATTTTATCTTTTTATTTCTTTAAAGAATAGCATTGTTTTCCTGCAGAAACAATGCCAAGTAAACCAAGTGTCAGTAACACTAGGTTACAATATATATATATATATATATATATATATATATATATATATATATGATCAATAGATGGCATTTTACCAAAAACACCGACCAAACATACATTTGTTTACATAAATGACAAAAGAGTCAGAATTCACTATCTCTTTTATTTTGCCCACGCTCAGATCAGCTGATTTCAAGCTAATTTGCTATCATCAGTGAATTATAGAGCTAGAAACTAGATCTAAACACTGAATCCAAGTGTTTATGCAAAAATTTCCTATCAGTTTGCAAGCATGAAATTTTTCAGACCAGTAAAGTCTTCAAACTCAGCCTAACAAACTAGATAGCTATATGGTTCTGATCTTAGTTCAATTTCACCACATAGTCAAAGCCTCCACAATATATATCATTGCAAAAACCTTTAAAGTTACATTTATGAAAAAAAAAGTGAAAGAGATAGTGAATTCTGACTCTTTTGTCATTTATGTAAAAAAACGTATGCTTGGTCGGTGTTTTTGGTAAAACGCCATCTATTGATCATAAATACAAGCAACAGCAAGTTAACGTGATTAAAACTTGTTTTTGTTATATATATATAATTTTACTTTTAATTTACAATTATAGAGCAATTTTATTATTAATTTAATTATACATTTGTAACAATCTCATTCTTATTACAATATTTTTTGGATTAACATTTCACTAACAGAAAATTTTATTTAATAGCAAATTTATTTTATTGTTATGCTATTTAATGTAATCTTCAATACACATTAGATGCCAGGTTGTGGTGCATAATGAATTTCTATTCTGTCCTGTTCTATCAATATATTCATACTAATTTTAGCTTATGGCTTTTATTAAGCTATAATCTAGAATCCAGTCAAGAAATATTGAAAGAATAACACTGGATATGGATGTATTAAGCACTACAATATGAAATTTATTGGATATTCAAATTTACACTAGAGAAAAATATTATTTATAAGAAGTCATTAAGCTTCCATGATGTGATCTTTTGTTGGTTTAATTTTTTTAATTCAGTGTTATATATTGATTTTATTAAATAACATATAGTATGCAAAATTTTGATTTTTTTTTTTGATAATTAATATCCATTCACTTTTGAAAAGATATTGACATTGTAGGTGTATATACCTTATTGGTAAGATATGGCTGAATATAGAATATAATAGAAAGCTATACTTAAAAAATATCTTGAAGTCTTTATTGCTGAAAATGTTAAAAGACAGCATTGTAATGTATCAAGTAAAAAAAAACAAAAAACAGAATGTTCTTGTAATTTATGAATTGGTCAGTAGAGTTATTACAATATTCTCGACTCATGTACTACTACTAATAATAATACTATTACTGCTACTACTATTATTATATGTTTAAAAAATATTTATTGGGCAATAAAGATTATATTATACCTTTTGAAACATGCACATTGGATAACATAAATAAATGAAAATAAGAGATTACAAAGTATGGTATGTATTTTCACATAATCAGTACAAGAATATTTACATTTTAAATTCAGAAACAAAAAAACAATATTTTGGTAATAATTTTGAATAATCTGTAATCTTTAATTTAAAATTATTTAACAATCAGTGAGGAGAAAATTGTATCATGTTAGGGTCTAACTTATTGTGGCATTAAGTCACAAGTGGCAAAAAAAATATTATGGAAATTATTTTTTTTAGTTTTTTTTTTACAACTTTGTTCTAACTTGTTCCAGAAAGTAGTGGATGTATTCTGGAATTGATATTGAAAAGAAATGTGCATCTGTTGCTCCAATGAAAAGAGAATAAATATATTTATTCAATTATATAGAAAATAAAATGTTGTAATAGGGATTGAATGTTGATTTTGGAGTTATTGAGTGATAATGAATTTTCTGTTCATATATTGTCAAAACTGGGATACTCAAAGAAAAGATGCAATGCATTTTCCACATCAAACCAGCATTGAACATCAACATTCAGATATTGTCTTTTGTATCTACAAAAATATAATGTCATAAGAAAACCAAAAGATTTTGGCTCAAGTTATCAAAATTTGAATTTTCAAATAAGCTGTTTATTATTTAGATTTAGAATCAGGTATTTTTTTTTACTATTTAAAAGTAAAGAATAGAACCAATATATAGTCTTTCCAATAATTATCTTTAATCTTGGGTGAGCAAAATGTACTGTTGGTTAATGGAAAAGAATAGGGTAATAAAACATTTCCAGTATGATTACTGGTGGTTGCTTGCCTGTGGCAGTAATTTTGAACATTTCTTCAAGGTGTAAAAGTAGTTTGGTAGAAGATGTGATTAAATTAAATATTTTTTGAATTTTGAAAATATTTATTATATATAAATTTACCCATTTTGGAAGAAAGAGCATTATAACCATCTTAATGAAATGAAGCCAAATATTTTTCCCACACTAATTTACTACACTAAGAATAAATGTATGTGGAAATAGTTTTTATATAAAATATTATTGGGAAATAGTAAATGATATAGTTATTTAGTAGTAGATTAAATAAATACACTTTTAAATAAAGAGAGAGAAATATGACTTTGAAAGTGAATGGATAATATTTTTAATTTTTTTTGTATTAAAGAGTGAACAACTGAGTTACTCAGGTGAAACGGAAATTCCAAGAATTAACTTGGTTTTCGTTAAAATATTGATTACATTTTTACCCTGTATAATAATAATATTAATGATGATGATGATGATGATGATTATAATAATAATAATAATAATAATAATAATAATAATAATAATAATAATAATAATAATAATAATAATAATAATAATAATAATAATAATAATAATAATAATAATAATAATAATAATACATACAAAAGTAAATCTTACTCCTACCACTATGTTCATTCCAAGAGCTTCTGCTTCAAATTCTATAACTTTGCTCAATGCCATCATTATTAAAGATAAATTTTATACTTTATCAAAGATAAAATAAAACTTGATTACATAACATACCTTTTTAAAAAAATTTTCATGTGTGCACATAGAAATGTTTTAAAAATCGTATAATTACAGCTCCACAGCAAATATTAGATTTTTTGTCTCTATAAATTGCAAGTTCTCAAGCTTCAATCCAAAAAAAATTCTCAATACAATCATTATTAAAGAATGCAGTTCATGATAACTGACATTTTCCCATTTTTCCAAGGTGCAATCCATGCTGAACTAATGTTTTTTTTTTTTTCATTTTACCAAGATGCAATTCATGCAAACCAGAAGTTTTTCAGATTTTCCCAAGATGCAATATATGCCAAATTGGTATTTTTCCTGGGATTTAATGCATGCTAACTGGTATTTTTCAATTTTTCCATGAGGCAATTCATGCTCAAATGGCATTTTCCTATTTCCCAGAATGCATTTGTGCTGACTAGTATTTTTCCATTTTCCCAAGATGCAATTCTTGCTGACGATTGTTTTTCAAGTTTCCCAAGTTAAAATTTATGCTGATTAGTATTTTTCTGTTTCCACAAGATGAAATTTATACATACTAGTGTTCTTATCATTCTTCTAGAATGCATTTCATGCTCAACTGGTGTTTTTACATTTTCCCAAGATGCTAGTCATGCTGAATAATATTTTTCCATTTTTTTATATGAAATTTATGTTACAAATGAACAACAAGATTTAGCTATGAAAACTATAGTAATCTAACCAATAGCCCAATTTTATGGAACCATATGTCAATATAACAACAACTTCAAATGCTTCTCTATATGTTTTCAATCATACTGCAATGCATTTCTACGTATTTTACTCAATATCCCATTTACAAATTCTATGTAAATCTAATTATATATATATATATATATATATTGTTATATAATAATTATTTTTCTTTCAATTAATGTAAATCAATCATTTCTTTCCTATCACAATCATGATTATAAACCTTTATTACATATGTAATATCATGAAACAATTTGTATCTAAGATCTCATGTTTTCAAATGTAACTTATGTAACCCTTTTTGAGTCTCGATAAAGTTTACCCTTTAAAGCAATAATAATAATAATAATAATAATAATAATAATAATAATAATAATAATAATAATAATAATAATAATAATAATAATTAATTATTATTATTATTATTATTATTATTATTATTATTATTATTATTATTATTATTATTATATTTCAGCAATATACTTTATTGACCAAAAGATGTGTTACACAGGTTTTACAAATGTTTTACATATTTTGTCAGGGTTAAAATGGCATTTTAAGTATAAGGATTATTTGCTATTATATAAATTTGATTAACATTTTATTATTATTAATTATTTCTACAAATGTATAACTTAAAAAAATACTTCATTCTAATAAATTTACTTTTTCAGTAGACTTTAGTATATTGTTTGTATGTTAATAATAAATTCTAACGTTACTAAATATTTTGCAATATTTTTTTTTTATATTTCATAGCGAATGTTGTGCATTAAAAAAATTAGAAGATTTTGGATGAATTTTAAATAGATAATACAAATGAATCATGTTGTTTCATTTCTTTATAAAGAGTTTGATTCTACATTGTAAAAAAGATAAATTCTAGATCAGTGAATCAATCTTCTAAAAAAGTGAAAAAAATCTGATCTGTGAACAGACTATAATAAAATTTTCTCCAATTAAGACTACCACAAAGTATTCAAGAAGTTTATTATATATATATGGAAAGTGTGTGTCAATACCATAACTCTATTTTTAATATACATGTAGTATTTTAAAATTAATCCATATTTTTTTACATTTTTTTTGCTTTTTCTAAGAAAATATGTAAAATATTAATAGAATAATAACATAAAATATTTCCAAGTCTGAAAGAGAAATTAATAAAAGGAAATTAAATTAAGACCAACAAGATGACAAAAAAAATATGATAAAAAAGATTCAATCAATAAAAAAAAATATGTTCATTGTTCTATAAAGGAAAAAAAATTGTAGACATAATGAAATCAGTATAAAATGTAAGAGTTTAATGCTGAGGTTAATTTAGATATTATTAATAAAATCTAAGCAAAGTAAATCAGGTATTAAAAATAGTATTGCCATTTATGAAGAAAAATCAATTCTGAGTGATTAAAAATAGTAAGTTTATTAAAATAACATATGAAGAAAAATTAAAAACGGTAACGAAATCAGGATTGGATGGTTATAATTATCACAGGAGATTGAAGAATTAATGAGGAAAATTTAGCACATAATATAAAATAATCCAATCTAAATTTATAAAATTTAATCAAAGTTGTTCTGTTTTTATGAAATCAAATGCTAATATAGAAGGACATAATTTATTTTTTTTATTTTTAGATCAATTTTTAAAAATTTCGAAGACCTATTTAAAATATTTAGGAAGTAGTAATTTTTTATTTAATTTAGAATATAGATAAAAAATATTATGAACTTTCTGCTATGAAAGTGTTTTATGCAGTTGTTTTGATATAAGAACTGTGGGTGAATTTTTAATAAAAACAGATGAGATATCAGTTGCTACGAATGGTACAATATCTTTATTAATGTGATAAAATGATTACTTCTAAATAATTAAAAATAAACCCTATATATTTCTTGTTAAATCAATTAGTTTGTTGTTAAAGGATATAAATGAGTATTTTTAGAAACCGAAAAAAAACATTTTTGAGTTTTATATCTAGTGCTTTTAGAAGATACTATACAGTTTAATGTAAAGCAAAGTAGCTAAGCTTATAAGACATGAAAATTTTTAAAAAATGCAGTATGGTCAGTAGAGTGAAACCATTATTTACAAACATTATACTTGAAAACCTCTCATGATCATTCTATGGAATAGATATATAAGTAATTGCATGATCTTTCTATCTAATAGCTACTGGATTAAATTAAGCTGGTTGAATATATCTCAAGGGAAGTGTGTATTTATTCTAATAACTATTTTAAACTGATCATTATGTATTTAGTCAATTAAGCTGTGTGTTTTCTTTTAAATTTTTCTGGCACTGAAATGGATGTACATACATAAACTTTGCAGCTCAAATAAATGGACCTTTCTTCTTTTAATTACTAGACTTTATGATTGTGTTTTTAAAATTATTTACAATAGTCTTATGTCTATTTATTATTTACAAGAAAATTAAAAGATGACATTCTGCTTTTATTTATGTTCAATTAAATATAGGTTCAAAATAACAATTTTACCTTTATAAATCAATTAAATCTGAAATACATTCTTTTTATTTTATTTTATTTTTATTCCAGTTTTGTCAGAATAATCAAAAGCTTATTAAAATTTCAGGCTGAAAATAAGTAATAGATCATTTTATTTTATGTTGTTCTGAAAATGAAAATGATTGTATAAATGTTTTCACGGATAAAAAATGTCATATTATTATTACTATTTGCAAGATATTCCGTGTAGTGAAAAAGCTAAATGCTGACGTTTCAGTACAATATCAAGTACCTTCATCAGAGCATCCTCTTTTTCAAATCATAAGAATGCATGTGAGATTTAAAATCGTTTTCTTTCTCCTCATATTTAAATTCTATTGGTTGAGAAGTTTTAAACTTTATTTTCTTTTCCAATAGTTTCTTCCAAATGTTGTTAATCTTCTTTAACTCACACCTTTCATTTATGCTCTTGGGCCTTTTAAAAATCTCTATAGCTTCTCTTAGCAATCTCTGGTCATATTGTTCAATTTTTGCTAAAATATTTGTTTTTTTTCAAAATTGATATCATGATTTGTTAATTTAATATGAGAATAAATAGCTGATGAATTGGATTTTTCTCTCACTGCCAGAATGTGTTCTTCCTTTCTAATATTTATTCTACGATTAGTCTGTCCTATATATGTGGACAGACCCTACATGGAATTTTATACACACCATGACACTCCAAAGCAATTTTATCTTTAGGAAGAGGAAATATTTCACTAATTTTTTTATAAGTAGTGTAAATTGTGTGAATATTATTATTCTTTAAAATGTTACCAATTCTATCAGTTACTCCTTTAATATATGGCAAAATTGTCTTAATTTTTGATGTATCAAAATCTTTTTTCTTTTGATATGTATAAGCCCTATTAATAATTTTGTAATTAAAACCATTATGAAGAAGCATTTTATTAGTAGCAAAAAGGTACCGGTGAAAATGGCTATCATCAGAAAGTCTCTTTGTTCTATCCAATAATGTCTTTGCCACTGAAAATAGTTGTGCAGGATGGTGATGAGAGGAAAAATGCAGATATCTCCCAGTGTGTGTTGGTTTTTTACCATGGGATAAAGAACCATTTTCCCTTCTTTCAATCAAAACATCTAAAAAAGGTAATTGATTATTATTTTCTATTTCCATGATAAATTTAATATTGTTGTGAAGAGAGTTAAAAAAATTTAAAAAGTCATCAAGAGCATGCTTACCATGAGGCCAAATAACAAAGGTATCATCAACATACCTCAGCCATATAGATGGTTTTTAACTGCTAAAGTCAAAATTTTATTATTTGGAAAATATAATTTTGACTTTAGCAGTTAAAAAACCATCTATATGGCTGAGGTATGTTGATGATACCTTTGTTATTTGGCCTCATGGTAAGCATTCTCTTGATGACTTTTTAAATTTTTTTAACTCTCTTCACAACAATATTAAATTTACCATGGAAATAGAAAATAATAATCAATTACCTTTTTTAGATGTTTTGATTGAAAGAAGGGAAGATGGTTCTTTATCCCATGGTATATATAAAAAACCAACACACACTGGGAGATATCTGCATTTTTCCTCTCATCACCATCCTGCACAACTATTTTCAGTGGCAAAGACATTATTGGATAGAACAAAGAGACTTTCTGATGATAGCCATTTTCACCGGAACCTTTTTGCTACTAATAAAATGCTTCTTCATAATGGTTTTAATTACAAAATTATTAATAGGGCTTATACATATCAAAAAAAAAAGATTTTGATACATCAAAAATTAAGACAATTTTGCCATATATTAAAGGAGTAACTGATAGAATTGGTAACATTTTAAAGAATATAATATTCACACAATTTACACTACTTATAAAAAAAATAGTGAAATATTTCCTCTTCCTAAAGATAAAATTGCTTTGGAGTGTCATGGTGTGTATGAAATTCCATGTAGGGTTGTCCACATACATATATAGGACAGACTAATCGTAGAATAAATATTAGAAAGGAAGAACCCATTCTGGCAGTGAGAGAAAAATCCAATTCATCAGCTATTTATTCTCATATTAAATTAACAAATCATGATATCAATTTTGAAAAAACAAATATTTTAGCAAAAATTGAACAATATGACCAGAGATTGCTAAGAGAAGCTATAGAGATTTTTAAAAGGCCCAAGAGCATAAATGAAAGGTGTGAGTTAAAGAAGATTAACAACATTTGGAAGAAACTATTGGAAGAGAAAATAAATTTTAAAACTTCTCAACCAATAGAATTTAAATATGAGGAGAAAGAAAACGATTTTAAATCTCACATGCATTCTTATGATTTGAGAAAGAGGACGCTCTGAGGAAGGTACTTGATATTGTACTGAAACATCAGCATTTAGCTTTTTCACTACACGGAATATCCCGCAAATAGTAATAATAATATGACATATATATATATATATATATATATATTGTCCTCATATTATGTACTAAGTCAGTCCTAAGATATACTTTTACTAGCTTCAGTGAACACAGCAAGTTATTCAAAAATTAAAAAGTAGGTTTACTAGTATAGAATATAGAATATAAAGTTACTAAACAATTTAGAGACTCCTGTTGTGTGTGTTTATGAATAAATATAATTGTAAGGGACATTTATATAAAATATTTACAGAAATGTACAGAAGTAAAACTATATAATTTAGTTAAATAAAAAAAAGGGAATAGAAATTAGAGCAACAAAATTATATATATATATTAATAAAGCTCGTATTTACAAATGTTATATATAGAGTTCACAAAACAAACTCTTAACAAGCTTTGAGAATACCCTCAACCCCAGACTGGTTTCTGCATCTAGCATCATCAGTGAGGTGTTAGGATATTCATTAGATTATTTATAATATATATATATATCATTAGACAGAGCCTACCAATAGCTCGAATCAAGCTTTATTTTATAAGTGCCAAAAGAGAAAGAATTCAAAGTCTCTATCATTAAGTCCCTATCTCCAGACCAATTGGTTTCAAGCTTGTGGCTCACTTCAGTGGAGTGCTGGGACTCTAGAAACTATATCTATTCTCTCTCACTATATATATATATATATATATATATATATATATATATATATATATATATATATATATATATATATATATATATATATATATATATATATATATATATTAAAAAAACTTCAGAGTAAGCACAAAATAAATGTTTTGCTATGTTATTGACTGGTAAAACACATTCTGACAGGCAAATAAATTGTCAATTTCAGGATAAAATTAAAAAATATATATTATTGATTAAATGATTGTAATCTATGAAGATAGAAGTTGCGATGATTAAATTTGTTGTTTCTAATTTTGAACAGTAACCCAGGTTATGAAATATGATAGTTTAAAAATGAAATTAAAATATTTACAGGTGATGTTTAAATATATGCCTGAATCTATAAGAAATTATTAATATGCAAAGATATTAAAAAGAATCCATGACTATTAAGCCAAGTAATTCACAAGTCTATGAGTTATATATGCTTAAAGCTTTAATCATATTTTTCCTCAGCAAAGATGAAGATGTTTTATTATAAAATAAGCCAAATAAAGAAGTTGCACTACATTTAAATTGAGATGCAATTCTTCAACCAATAAATAAAAACGTTATCATTTGTAAATATTTGAGTACAGTTTATGGATATTCAAATATTATTGAAACTAATAAATAGGTGTGATAAGGATACCATAAATTTATTTTGTAAAATGAAGGATTTATGTTTATTTATTTTAATATTTAATTTATGTAAAGGTTAGTTTGTAGCATTATAATTAGATTAGGAAACATTAGACATATAATGATAATTCTTGAATTTCTGCAAATACCTTCAATAATCTTTGGTTTTGAAAATGACATTTATAAATGAGAATATTTAAATAATATCCCATGGATAACATTGAATTTTAAGAACAAAAGCCGTTTTAAAATAATTATAATGACATTAAGTATCAAATTTACTTTACATAAAAAGACTCACATCAACTTTACTTGATAAAAACTTTTACAAAAATAATATTGTATCCTTGAACTAAAGTAGACAAGATAGAAGGAACTGAAAATTATGTATGAATATTGAATCATTTCTTTGTAATTAATAAAAATTCACTCAAAGTAATATCTTTGATCAAGTTATAAAAAGGAAAGAAAAAAATCTTTTGTTTTTAAAAAAAATAAAGGTTGAAAATATAATTTAATGATTTATTTTATATATAATATAGTCAGAAAGGTATTTTATAATTTTAATTCTTAAACTAGCATGTAGAGAGATGTTTATAATTCAAATAGTTTCAAATTGATAAAAACATTGCATTCATAAATATGTTGGCTTAAAATTATTAGAAACCTAATTGCTAATAATCTCAAATTTATGTATTTTTGCAGTTGGCATATATGTGAAACAAAAGTTAATTCATAACAGTTCACGGTAAAATGACACACCTTATCAACCTATAACTTATGATAAAATACAAGCACATTAAAATAAGTAAATATAAAACAATAAAATATAACAATATATTTGCATTTCTGTAGTGATCTAAATTTAATTATTACTAAATTAAAAAGAAAAAAATAGTTTTTTATCACTTTTGTAAGCTTACAATTAAAAAAAGGAATTGCATTTCAACTTTGTTCACATAATTGAACTCTAAAATGGTGACTTCTGTTTACTGTGAAAATGAACAGGTGCTCTTATAATTGCTTAGAAAGACATATATATTTAAGTCTGGTTCTTGGAAATTGAAAAACTCTGAGACTTCCGTTGTTTGGTTACTCATGTTTCAAAATAAAACATTTTATTAGCAAAATTGATAATTTTAAAAATAATTAGGCATGACTAATGGAAGTTTGAAATTGATTTTATTTTTATATAAAGTGTATTATACTTTAATATAAGTAATGTGAATAATTTTCCTAAATGAATAAATTAGAAATAAAATAACTTCTGATAATTATTAATGTATGTCTGGTTGAGTCCACCTGTCGTCAGGCAAAAAACTTAATTGTACAATAATTTATTAAAATAGCTTTGCATATATAACTCAATTCATTGTATTTATTTAATAAAAATGCTCTACATTTCAATAAGAATATAATTTAATTTTAAAAATATTAGGAAACATATTTTAGTTTGCCCATGATCTATCTGAGTGCAATGTTCGAAATAACCTGATAATTAAATTTGAATTTCTTTTTAAGGATAAAAATAATCTTTAGAATTATTATACTTCTCCCAAGCACTTATCTAACAGCAAAAAAAACAAACAATATATCAATTACTATTTAACCAATCTAGATTAAAATGAAACTTTTATCCCCTATCTAATAATAATTAGTACCTATAAAGTGAAAAATGGAAAAAAAAAAACTGACTTGTACATTTAAAAAATTAAAAAATTCAAGATTTTTTGGGTAGACAACTATTATAAATACGATTAAATGAGACTTTTTTCTACCTAATCTAATTAATTTCCTGCCTACTTATTTATTAATCAATTATATTTTCCAGAACTTTATACATATGCGCCTATATGTTTATTTATTTTTATATCAATACGTTTTTATCTCATTATATATTTTCTTACTGTCAAACTATTATTCTATATATTTCTCAATCCATCTCTTTTCATTCAGTCATCTCACTTGCTCTATCTTTCCATCTATCTAATGAATAACTGACTGAGTTTTACCTTTTTTCATATATATATATATAGTAATATATATATGAGTATTACCTTTTTTCATATATATATATATAGTAACAGAATAAAAAGTTGCCCTACAGGTTTGAACAGCATTTTATACCTGACATGAAAAGATGATGATGAATTAACCCTCATTATTCTTAAAATTAGAGCACCATTTGTAACAGGATAAAAGTGAGGGTATCTTCTTCTTTTAATATACCACAAATTTTGGAAAGTATTTGCATCAAATTGGATATGTTAAATCCATGATAGAGTGATCCTGTTTAATTGTGCCCTGCAAACTGCAGAACAACTTGTGATAGAATAAATATCTATGTGCTAACCTCTGTTAAAGTCCGAGTAAAATATCATTCAGTATTTGGTTGTCCTATCTAATAGAATAAAAATAAGCACTAAAATTGGACATATTTTTTAAATGAATAAAATGTAATTCAAAGAAAAATAATACTGATTTTATAATGCACTGCGACTAATAGTATCATCTATAACAAAATAAATACCAATTAATAAATAATTATTGACTACTTTAAATAATAATTTATCTAATCACATATCAAACAAAACGGTGATGATATTTTTTGTTATAGCATTATGAGTTCAGACAGAATTTAAAATAAACAGAAAACAAAGAATATCATTACTTCAGGTACCCTAAATATAAACCTTACTTAAATAAATTAAAATAATACAATTAAATCAAATATCAAAGTCCCAAAACAATGATATATGCTTAAGATAGATTTCACTTATAATTGAATGAATCTTATAATTGAATGACTCCCAATAAGAAATCGTTAAACAACTAAATTCTAATATACCAAACAAATTAAACATTGATTATAAAAATACAGCTTTATACTAAAATTTAATGATGTTCATACCTAAATAAAATTATTCATGAATGATTGAAATAACAGATTTAGTATGCCCTATAAGTTTACAATGTTTCTAATATCTAAATAAATATTTGACCCAATAATTAATTTTAAATCCTAGTTTAATAAAATGATAAATAATATTAATTCTGCCTTGCTATACTCATATATTAATTTATTCTTACTAATCAAACTATAAAATATTTAGTAATGTTGTAATATTAATAAACCTATAAAATAATCTTGAATCTATAATATCCAATCATACCAGTATATAAAAGAAACAGTAGATTTCTATTGGACATTTACTTAAGTACAATTAACTAATCATATCAATTTATTTTAAATCTCTGGTAACTAAATTATTAAAACTGTATATTATAACAATCAAAACATATAAAAGGAATTATTAGCATTTATTATAATCAAGTAAGATTATTAAAGTAAATCATTCTGACTTATAACAGAACAAAATATACTGCCATCATTTCTATAATTGAATAAGATTAAGATTTTAATAACCATGAACTCTAAACAATACTTATCATGAATTGTAATTAAGAAATAGAATTTATATTGAGTAATATAATAATAGAATTCAATACAAATAATAATATAATAATGCTTGCTTAATAATCGTGAAATTTGATTTCTGGATTGCATGATATAGTTATTTCAAATAAATTTTACAATATAAACATCATATCTTGTCTCACTTGAGTGTTAATAATCAATGAATTTATTTGCACAACTTAACAATAGTCAGACAAGTTTATTTGGTTTAAATTAAATTAAAAAATTATTAATAAATAAATATAAATTATATAATCTCATATATATATATATATATATATGACGAATAGAACATAAACAATTAATATTTACACATACAATCTAATTGAATGTACAATAAATTATCACTTAACCTTAATTTCATATTTACATATGTGATTGCCTAATAAGCACCAATTATTTAATAACAAATATAAAACATATGTGTCTATGTATCACAAATGTGTTGCAGAACAGTCATAATTTCCAAAATATGTGTTTAATATATATAAATCTTCCTATATACTTTATATATATATAAAATACATATTTTGCGGGTTCATCCATGTTAAAAACTTTTAATACCAATACACTGACGTTTCGACTTGGTCACACAAGCCATCCACAGAGTTATAAAAAGGTAGAAAGACGGTTGTAGAGGCGCTACAATCACTGGTTTGAATAAAACATTAAAAATCCCACCAAACCAGTGATTGTAGCGCCTCTACAACCATCTTTCTACCTTTTTATAACTCTGTGGATGGCTTGTGTGACCAAGTCGAAACGTCAGTGTATTGGTATTAAAAGTTTTTAACACGGATGAACCCGCAAAATATATATTTTATATATTTAACCCGTGCAAATCTTCGTTTTAACATATATATATATTTAAATACTTGTATATTATATATACTAAACTCAATGTAATTATAAGGCACTTGAACTCAGACTTTCAAACAGTCCACAGATCTCCAATCCATTTTATACAACTGATAGATTTGGCCACATACATATGAAAAATAAATGATCACCATTATACATATTTTGTACTGATCTCGCATTCATCAGTTGGTCCAGATCACCATCTTCAACATATATATATATATATATATATGATAAACAAAACAAGTTATAAATTTCATAACTTGCTTTTAGCTTGCATTTTATGATCACTAGATGGAGCTTTACTAATAGCTCTTAACAAGCTTGTGTTTACATAAACACTGAGAGAGATAGAATTCACTATATCTTTCATTGTCTCCAACCTTTTGACCATGTTTTCGAGCTAGTTGGCTCACCTCAGTAAAGGGTTGGAAAGACTAGAAACTTGATCTAAATACTAACTCTACAATCAGCATTTATGAAACACATTTCTATCAGTTTGAAATCATGAATTTTTCAGATATGTAAATATCTTCAAATCCAGCTAGACAAACTAGACAGCTATATGGGTCTGAAATCAGTTCAGTAGAACATTAATAAAGTTTCTCATATTATGCTAATTATAATTTAGAGTTTAAGATCTGAAATACCAGGCACTCTCAAACCTGGAGGCTAATTTAAAGTTTAATAATTTAGTTTTATTAGATTAAAGAATAATTTGTGTGATTTTCTAATTGAATTTGAATAATTATCAAATGGGAATCAATTGTGTATTTTGTATTATTATTATTAGATAGTGTAGATTTTGAGATTATGTAAAGGGTTGAGTTTATTTTGTATTATTATAAGTTGGTGAAGATGCTGAAATATGCTAGATTAGTTTATTTTATGCACTATAGTTTAATATTAAGGTATTTTATTAAATATGTTATGAATTTAGAGAATTTTAGGGAGGAAACTGTTATATACTTATTAAGGACTGATTAATGTGCATACATTTATAGATAATAAATTCTTGATATCATTATCAAATATTTGATTTTATTGCCATTGGTTTATTTAATAGGGATATATTAATATTAATGGAATAGAATTGCTAATGTGAGATCAACTACTGAGTTATACTATATTTTGATATCATTGGTAATTTATGTTTGTATATTATGCTATTCTTTGATATTATCTTTATAAGTCTCAATTTGATATAAATAGCTTCTAAATTTATAGGGCATATTAAAGTTATTATTTCATGAAGAACATCAAGGTTTATTTTATTCATCTTTTGTCATTATGTTCAATGTATTATAAGTTGTTTATTTAAAGGAACATAGTGATATTTAGTCATTATTGTTTTCACTTCTAATCTGTTGCAAATAACACTCATATTAAACCACTAAACATAACATGATCTCCATTTCTTAAGCTTTCTCAAGCCAGTAAAACAGGCAAAACTCTCCATACAGTAATGTCACTCAGTGCAAGCCAGAGTAATCAATGGATTTTCTGCACAAACCTTCTTTTATTTATGGATTACTATGGCTTGAACTGAGTGACACTATTGTGTGGTGAGTTTTGCCTGTTTTAACACATATATTCTTAGAACAATTTGTAATATTGGTTTTATTTACTTCCAATTTATTACAAATGCTATTCAAGTCTTTTGAGGTTATCACAAAGATAATCATCATTGTTTTGTTTGGTTACAAATGATATCCAAACACATGGCTTTATAAAAAATGTTAATTTATGTGTTAGATTAGCATTCATAGATTGATAGTCATCTTAAGTCAGTTCATCATTTTCATTCTGTTACAAATGATATTGCAATTCATGGTCATTATTAAATTAGGATTGTTCTTTCTTGGTTCATGTTCTATTCTCTTATAAATGGCAACTAATAATTAGGTTATAACAAAGGAAATAATATTCTCATATTTCATTCTGTCATAAATGGTGTTCAGTATTAGGGGATTTTTTATTGAGTTACAACAAATGTTGCCCATATCTGTGGGGCTATTAAATAAGAGATTAACACACTTTTATTAATTTACAATATATATATATATATATATATATATATATATGTAAATTAATATCTATATATATATATATATATATATATATATATATATATCATTGTGCCAGATGAAAATTTAATGATAATAATCAGTCATTTCTGGGCATATAATCAGTGTGCAGGGTTAGAAAATGAGATCAACCTACATGTTGGTATATTATTGTGGAATTGATGAAACCATGATGATATCTTTTTATTTCAATATCATTAAACAATTATTTCATTAACCACAACAATGTTCTTTAATTGAACCATTGCTAAAACCACCCATTTTGCATAATTTGCATAATATGTACTCAATGAAAAAACTGATAAAATGATATATTTTCCGTATTATTTCTTAATGTTTGGACTTATCATAAAAATATGACTAGCATAAATCACATTTATTTGTTATGGAATTAAAAATATTTCTTTTCTCTTTCAAATTAATTTTCAAATTAATAATTGATTTGCCTATTCTGATTATTCTTTAAATATTTGTACTCTTTTATTAAGTTATGTGATATAGCACAAATTGTAGCACTTTAAAACTATCATTTGTTCATTAGACAAACAATAATTAATTGTGAAAATATAATATATGCTATACAATCTGAACAAAAATGAAATATGAAATAAATATAACACTAATTAAATTTTAAAATAACTCATTAATCAAATAATAAATTTAAAAAAATGACAAAAAATTTAAAATAGAAAAAATCATGTAGTTGTCTATACAAATATATAAATCCCTATTGTATAGTTTGTGCATTTTCAGATATCTCTGGAGGAATGAATTATCTTATTTAGCTAACCTTGATCTTATCAAAGACATATGCACATATTGTACAAATCTCTTAAATATTTTGCTAATTTATGCAGTAAGTCAATGAAGTATATTATTAATGCAAAAACTACAAGTGCTTAATATTTCATAATAAAAAAAAATATTATAATGAAAAAGAAAACACTAAAAATAGTATAAATCTTAAAAAGAGAGGAAAAACAATTAATGAAGAAGAGGTTGAGAAATTATCTCTTCTATTATTAAATTAATTCTAGTGTATTGAAAGTATTTAATCATATTTAATTATTAAAGATTTTATAAAGTATAATTTAAATCAAATTCTAAGAAGTATTTTACGGTTTATTATCATCTATGGAAATCACTATTTATTTTCTCTGAGCATGGTAAAATATGCTTTTGATAATTTTAAAGTAATTTTCCTTTTTGCAAGATTAATATTTCAAATTTATTTATTCTTCTTTTAAGTATGAGCATTTTTTTCATAACAGTAGTTTTATATGAGTAGTTTTTCAGAAGTTTAATTAATCCAGGAACTCTTATAGTGGTAGGTAGACATAAATTTATAATATAAACATTAGGCAGTCAAAATGATTTCCTTAGACTTTTCACCCAATTTTTTACCAACATTTTTTTTTTTCAAATATTAGGTAGAAACTACCTATGGTTTATATTTTGTACATATTTTTTATAAAATATGCATAGGATAAATAGCTTTGTTAGAATGGTAAATGAACATTATAAAGATAATTTAGAGACCTCAACCATAAGTAATCTTTAACTCACAGCTGAAGGCTCTGCAAGCAATAGACTTGCTGCTTTCAACAAAATTCCTTTTCAATAGCACATGGAGCCTTTATGGAGGTCTCACCCCATAGCAATAAGATTCCTACCAGTCAAGACCTCCAGCCCTGCTGGAAAGAACACAAGAGACTTATCCATAACTGAGTCATCATTTTTCTACCTCTCATCTTGCATAGCAAAATCATGTAGATTAGTAACAATAAAATTCTTTTAAAACTAAAGATAATTTATGATTTTGAATTTTAAATCAGCTTTTTTCTTTAATAAGCATGATATTAACTTCTATAAGTTCTCATTCTCAATTGATATCTGACAATTAATTTACTTTAATTTCACTGATTTGCTACTTCAACTTCAATCATCAACTAACTCTCATGCTCTTTACATACTTACATTTCTTCCATAAATAATATGAATTAATCTGAAAGTAAAAGCAATGCTTCATGTTTTTCAAAAAAAAATGTTGATTTATTTCCCACTGCCTTATCTGGATTTTCAATATGTCTTTCTCTCATTTTCATTTTGTCTCAATAACTAATATAATTAATAAAATTGTTTAGGTTAAAAAAAAGTTTAATTAAAAATTATTAATTATCTGGCAATCTCTTCATAAAGTTTTTATCATGTGCATAATTTAGTACAGATGCTAGTGAATCATCTTAGGATCAGAAGGTCCCAGAATCGATTCAGGTGCTCACTGTTCTGCCACTTGAACTTCTTATGGACTCCCGAATAATAGAACCCCTAGCTTTTTTTTAAAAAAAAAAAAGTTTTAGTGAGTGTTTTTACGATTTAGTTTTTTTTTTTTTCCAAAATTATGTTCGAACATAGTTGAGTGTCACGTGAGTTACTTCTAATAAAAACAAATTTTGTATTCTTTGTTTTTATAATATTTTTATATTCAGTAAATATATATTTTATTCTAAAACTTTAAAACTCTATTATCAATAATTAACGTTTTCATTAAATTAAAATAATAACTTTTAAATTCATTCTTTTAACTGTAGTTAAATTTCTTATTTGCTTCTAAAAGGGTTAATTGTTTAGTTTATGATTTCTATTATCTTCAAAAAACATTGTTTTAAATCCAACTTAATACCCATATTAATAAAGAATATCAACACAACAAAGAAAAATCATATTTAGGCTAATTTAAGCAATTTTTTAATATATATTATAATTATTTATCTGAAAACCTTTTTAAATATATATAAATTTAAATTTGAAATATAATCCCTTACTTCCCGCTGGTATTGCAGAGTATATATAATTTAATAAATGAAGTGGTATATTTTCAATATCTTAAAAAAAAAAAAGGCTTTCATTTAATTTTTTTTAATGATAAATTTTAGCTAGGACATTATTTAAACAAAGTAAAATAATATTAATAAACAGCTATCCATAAATGACTATGGTCATTCCAAGTCCAAAGAAAAAGGAGAGAGTAAAGAAAATTATTCTAGAAATGAGTTTTGTGAAGTCTATATAAATCATACTGTAAAACATGAATATGTATGTCCACATATCGAAAATGCTGGATTTTTTTTCTGTTTATTTGATATTTTACAATATTGTCATTTAGCTTTCTCAGTGAAAATCTTTTTTTCTGAAATGCTTCAATACAATTTCTAATTGTGGCTCCCAATGGATTCTATCCTGGGAAATATCATCCCAAGGGAAACAATTGACATTACATTTCTTTAGAATGTCTTTGAGTTAATCTTTACAATGTGGACAGGATTTATCTCTCCTATAAATCTATTCTTGAGTTTATCATAAACACCTTTATAGGAAATCTTATATTGCTCACTTATTTTACCTGTCTAATTCAATGAATGTGTGATTTTACAATAACATATTCAATAGTGTCACTTTCAGCAACCTGAAAAACCTAGTGATTGTTTTTATATTCTTGCTATCAATACACTGTCCACATTTGTCTTGAGTTAGTATTTTGAATCTAATGCCTTGTTCCTCACTGATGAGAGCCATATCTCGAAAGCAGTCTGGGGATAGGGGCTATCATAGATAAAGACTTCAGGTATTTTCTAATGTAGCATTTATCATAAAAAATAAAATAAATAAGCTTGTTTAGAGTTTTAGCAGGCTCTTTATATATTATATATTGGTATTGCAAGCTATATAAGTCATGTGACATGTGACTGATTTTTATTAATACTACAATAAATAGGTAAAACTAACAGCTCTGCATACAGCTAAGTTGAAGCAGTTATTTCCCTGTAGTGAAGTTCTTTTTTAACTTGTTAAAAACGAACTGTTTATGGGAGATGAGTGCTAGTTCAGCACGAAATACATATAATGAAGATCATTTATCTCTTTCACATGTGTGTGGTTATGTGTTATATGAGATGGAGTGAATAACTGAAGGGAGCTTGAAAGTCTGTGTTCAAATCTTCTTTATTCCTACACATATGAAATTTATATATAATATAAATAAAATTGGAGTTAGCACTATAATATATTTGAACTATAATATGTGTACACATGTTTAAAACAAGATAAATATTTTAGCAGCATTTCTCCAAAGAGAAATAACGATGAATAAAACATGACTCAGAAAATAATTTTCAGTTTGTGAATATTTGAAGGAGAAGTAGTATGATTATCCTTTTTTGTTTTTCTCTCTTGATAAGAGCAGCTAATTTCGCTTTATTGAGAAATAATTTAAAGTTTGCATTAACAATTTTTAAAAAAAATAATCCTGTGAATTTCTTAAGAACTCTCTGTTATCTGAAAATATTTACTTGTTTCCTTGGACTTAAATCCACTGCGCGAAGTCATAGAAGGAGGATATGTAAAATTGTAAAAAAACTTAAGGTTAAAAAGAAAAGATTAATGATTTTGTGAAATTATTAAGAAATTAAAAATATTTTATGGCGATTATTGCTTGATAATAAAAACCTATAATGAATTTTAAGGATTGTAAATAGAGAATTATATGCAAATATATTGATATTATTTGCGGAATAGTTTAAAACAAGCACAAAATATTTTGAGTAAGTTGTATAGGTATAAAAAATAATTATATTAATGACTTCATTCTCACAATAAAAATTAAACTTTTACAATATTTATATCATAATTGTTTTATAATTTAACTACTGACATTACACTTATACATTAAATAATCAGCTGGAAAACACGTTTCAGAATCCAAAATCACTTTTTGATTTAAAAAACAAACAAACCTCTAATTATGCAATAAAAAAAGATTTTACCATCTTTTAGTTAACATCAATGTTTAAAATTATTATAATAATTAATTACATGTATTAAAAACAATAATTCACACAATCGTTTCCATATTTTTTTATAATTAAACATTGATTAATCTTTTCTTATTAAATGAAATTCTTTCTTAAAATTTTATATCTATCTTTTAAGTTAAAATTTTATAGTTATTATTTCTGATTTTTAATTGTCTATTCAATTTTACAGCAATGTTCTTTGTTATTTGTCAAGAGAATAAAAAAAGTTTTTCTTAGTTTTTGTTTGCATTAATTAACCCTTTACTATCAGAGTTAGATATGATGTTGAAAACGCGAACTGGCAGAAGTAGTTTTATATATATTTATAAACTACTATTTTATTCTCTTATACTTCAATAAATGAATAAAGTCATAAGCAAAATATTTCAAGGATCCCTTTTCCATAAGATGTGATGTGATTAAGATTTAATGTGCGATTCAAACGTATATAAAACTGCTTGACATTTTTTACTATATATATATATATTGACATTTTTTACTATATATATATATTTTGTGAGGAGGTGTGTGGGGAGGGGGGTTAAATATAAATTATTTATAATCTTGTCAATTACTCTTCTCCATAATATTATTTGCCTACAATTATCTTTAGTTATTGTAAAGTAAGACCCTCAAATTTTTTATGATTATTCTTTGCAGATTTCATTTTGCTTTATAATCTAGCAAACGTTATTCCAGTTACAATTGTCTTTATATGTTTATTATTATTTTAAAGTTCAATTTATTATAGTACAATATTTAACCTTTTTTGCTTTGTTGGTATCTTCATCTTATTACTGTTTAGCTTTCTTAATACTTTCAAATAATATATTCATTTTTATAGCTTATTATATGTTGGTAAAAACTAAAATGGATGTATTTCATATCATTATATAAAGAAATAATGAAAAATAAAATAAATTTAAAAATGTTGATTTGTCAGAATTTATGGTTTTTCTTCTTTTCCCATCATCACTGAGCCAAAAATAGGTGAATACTCATTTATTTACCACAATATACTCAAGTGGATTTATTGCTCATGAATTTATGATAAATTACAGCACTGGAAATGATAAAATTGAGCTTGATCTGTGGTTTAAATCTTTAGAGTCTGACATCCTATGACTGCAGAATTTATTTATTGATTAATAATTTTATGGCTAGTTCTAGACTGACTTAAACCAATCAAACTGACTATCTGAAACATCCTCAGATTACTTGGGAAGGTAAAAAAATCTTCATTTCATTCAGATCCATTTTTTTACAAATATAATTTCAGATCTTGAAGTATTTTTATGCACTTTATTTTCCTTATTGAATTTCAAAAATTAAAAAAAATAACTTGTAGAAATTAGCATAAATATTTAGGTGATAAGTTAAAAGATTTTATTGTAATTGGATATATATATATATATATATATATATATATATATATATATATATGTACAGATATATTTATTAAGCATTAAATCACCCCACATGGTTAAGAAATCCAGTACCGCCCTATGTGAACTAATATATAAATACATTAGACATCGGATTTCAATATAGCTGGCTATTTTGAAATATTATCTCTAATCTATTTATATATTAGTTCACAGAGGGTGGTACTGGATTTCTTAAACATGTGGGGTGATTTAATGCTTAATATGTGTATATATTTATTTCAGTATAGCGTTATGCACTGGGATTATTTTAGATATATTTATTCATTTATTTTTGTAAAAACATATATCCCTCTATTTTTATTTAGTTAGGCATATAACAATTTTATGAATTTTAAACATTTACATAATATATTGTAACACTTGATAATGAAGTTACACCATTTATAAAATCTAAAATAGTTTATGATTAGGCAAATCAGTGTGGCTTAAAAATAAATAAAAAACTAAGAATATATTTCCAATAAGATCAGGCCCTAAATAAAAGCATGGTCAATAAATGTGAGTTTAGTTTAAAACATTTTGTGATTTTAGGATATCAAAAGAATTACAAATAAAATAAAGATCATATCACTTTAGATGATGCATAAGTGTGTGTCTCCTATACATAAGAGACAATATTATGGTATGAATTCCTTCAGTAGCTTGTAGGTTTATTCATAGCATTTATTAATGCTGTAATATGAGATAAAGTGGAAGAAACTATTTGCTACTCTTGTAAAAATTTTAATTTGAAAACATCATTAAAATACATAAATATAGTATTTATATATACAAATTATAATTAATAATATTGATATATAAGACATATTGTAGAATGCCCCTACTTTTTGCACATGTGCTATTCATAAAATTGACAAGTAATAATTCATTTTAAAAATCAGATTGCAAAAAGATCAGTCCCTAAATTCCAGAACAGTCAATAAATGTATTTAGTTAAAGAATAATCTCTAGATATAGGTGGGCCACCTATGATTTTAAAACATTTATAAACATGTGTGCTAATTTTATATAATGGCATGTGTGAAGAATAGTTGCCTTCCACAAGATTTTATATACATTTATGCTTGCAAATACTGCTAAATGACATTATATTATCTGTAAATAATAATACTTATTATATAAAATAAAGTTTGGATTATGCATTTTAAAATATATGTCAAAGGATTAGAGACAGGATTGAAACTTTAAAAGTAAACCATGAATTTTTAGAGGTTTTATTAAAAGGTACATGCTTGAAAATTATATACCTATAAAAAATATTGTTAAATGTAAGTTTTTTTTCATAAATAAATAAAATATATTGTTTTAATAAAATGGGGGTAATTAACTCATTTAGTAAACAAGGTTAAAATATTTTAAATGTTTATTAAACAACACTTTGGGAAAATGAGAAGAATAGCTTTTGGATTTTAGAAAACATATTTTTTAGACAGTAGCTTATCTACAAAAAAAATGAGATATGTTTTCAGATATTTGAAGTAATATTACTAGAAATGGAATTATAATAGGTAAACAGAAGATGATTGAAGTCAAATGTAATGGATAATTTGATAGCTTGACAATAATATTACTACTATATCCTTATATTGGGCAACAATCACAAGAATAAGAAAGTGATAACTATCAATTGGCAAGTACTTTTTAATACATTTTCAACCAAAGCTACAAACTTAATGTTCTTATAATCTATATGATGATTAGCATTGATCTCAACTTATGAAATTCCTCAAAGATGAAATATCACTGTCTTTAAAAAAGCTTGCTTAATTAACTGATATGTTAATCTAAACTATAAGCCTGGACCTACAAGAAAACCTGTTAAATTGCTTGTTTAAAAGGAAATTAATTATTTAAAATCACAATACATATATAAAAAACAATAAATATTTACCCTAATCAATAAGCTATATGAAATTTACAAATAATCTTGTCAAATATTCACATAATAATATACTAATTTTTGGAATCACTATCCAAAAAATAATAAAATTAAACACAAATTTCATTTGTTTTAAGAACTGATATTTCATTCAATTTAAAAAAATGGTTTTAATTTATGAATATTATAAAAAAAAAAGTCAATTATTCTTATGAATATTCACTTGTATTTTTTTTCCATTCTTCAATGAGAACAAAAGGGAAATACTTGTTGAGCTAATAAGCGAATTTAGATAAATATTTATTCCTTCCTTTTTCATTTACCCTCTTCAATAAATAATAAAATATTTCTTTATATTTAACCATAAATAATAAACCGTATTCAACAATATATCAATATCTTGTGAATAAAATCTAATGCATTAAGTTAAATAAATATTCCAGAATATGTTAATACAGATTATTTTAATGAAATATGGAATAATATTATTGTAATTAGAGAGGATTTAAGCTAAGTCTAAAAGTTCCCCACATCTATTCACTTCATCTTATACAACTGATACATATGATCACATATATATGAAAAAGCAAATGATCTCGAATTTATATAAATTTTGTCTTAAACCAGCACTCATTAGTTGCTCTAGATCATCATCTCCCAAACACATATATAATCAGTGCTCAGGTAAAATTGAGATAGCTAATATTCAAACATCAATAGACAGGCATCAATCTTCTCCACTTTCCAACTTTTCAACCATCCATAAATTGAAAATATGATAATGAATTGCTCAAAACTGTTGTTCACTGTGGAGAAGATTGAAGCCTGGATTTAGGCATTTCTTCATCAGATTTTCAATTGTATGGAAAGCTGAAGTGTTGGATGATGGAGTAAATTGAAGCTTGTCCATTAAAGTTTGAAGATTTGCTATAATTAATATAAACTGAGCTCTGATTTTATATATATGAGATCATTTGTCTTTTTCATATTATGTCCTCATGTATATTAGTTGTATAAGATAGAGTGGATAGATTAGAGAGTTTGAAAGTCTGAGTTCATATCTTTCTAATTACATTAAATTCATTATAGACAAGATAATTGTATTTAAATAACAATATGTTTGGAAAATGTATCTCTTCAAACTTTAAGTAATTATATCATGTGTGTAATGTTAATGGCATAATAATATTAATATATAAATTTGTTATTAATAAATTTATTATTGTTATTAATAAAGCTTATTTACTTTGTTCCTCTTTAAACATATGTAAACATCTTTATGGTATATAATTAATTAATTACAAATAAATATAATATGTGAGGTTATTGTTCTATTTTGCTAGGATTTATGCCCATGTTGAAACTGAAAGCAATAAGAAGGGAAAATGTAGTACATTTAGAAGGATTTAAATGTATTTCTGTAAAAATGATCTTTCATTTTAGCAAAGGACATTCATGACAAGTAAAGTTTACTATATTTAAATAAGGAAAAAGCTTGCTTTAATTGATGACATTTTATCTCATAAAGAGAGATTTGGATTCCAGGTAAGCAATCAATTTGAAAATGCATATATTATCCCAATATTAATTAACAGTACATTTATTTCTTATTAACATCATTTTGTTATAATATATTTGGTTTGTAAAAAAGTGAATTTAATGAACATATTAGATTTTGAAGAAACAAACATGGATTTGAACATACTTTTAGGTATTTATTAGAAAATATTGTGATTATGAACTAGCCAGAGATTATATTATTATTAAAGATGAAAAAAAAAACCTTGGGAATTTACCAAACAAGGTGAATTGATTTCTAGTATTAAAAAAAGAAAAAATATTATAAAAAAGTTATTTCAGAGCTAGCAATAAACATATAATTTATAAATATATAAAATTACTGTAAAGAATACAATATTCAGGAACTAATCTAATATTGTTTGAGGAAATCTGATTATTCTTCATTTAGATATATTATATAGTTAGCATGATAATAATATACAAATTATATACAAACAAATGTAAAAAGTAGTTGCAATAAATACAGAAATAGTTTAATGTGATTTTTTTTTTTTTGAAAGACTGCTAGAAATAGTGTAGTAAGAAAAGAAGCATTATAAAATTGTAGAAGAGTATGGTTAAGAGTAAGAAATGACAAAATCGAAAGATAGATTAGTTTATGTAAACAAAATAATAATAACGGTTATTTTGATTAAAAATCTCAGTAATATGATTTATATATGGGAAATGCAGGAAATGTGATTGGAATTGAATTAGATTGTGTTTTGATTCAAAAGAGGCATAGGAGAAATATTAATATTAAGAATGTTTGGGCTTATACTGCAATTAATACAGATTTAAATTATAATTTAATGATGGGAGAGTTAAGATTTAAAATATGTATGACAATTAAATCTGTATTTATACATGTTATTTCTATATTTGTTTATTTGCACAGAACTTTTATTTTTTGTTAACTTACATATCATTTATACATATATGTAAATAAATACAGCACATTACTATTTTTCCTTTATTTAAACTTATTTTTTATTATTAAATATCATGATACACTTATGAAATGCATTTTCCTTGTTTTTATTATTTTTTTTACTTTTTGTTTATCATTTATTTTAGTTCTTATTTATGAAAGAGAATAAGAAAATATATATATATTATTTTACTTTAGTTTCTTTACATAATAATATTTATAAACAAATCTTATTAAGAAAACAATATTTCATTTATTCATTGATTAGAAGTCACACTTAATTGAGTATAGTACTGGATATCTTTATTATAAAAAACTGGAAATGCAAAAATGTATAAATGAGATTTAAAGTCATTATTCAATATGTCATATGCTATCTAATAAATGGATTAAACATTCTTAAACAATATTTTGTTTCTGATTTAAATTATAATACACATTTACTAAGACAAAAAGGTTACAGGAATTACTATATATATATAACTATAACGACATGTAAAAATTTTACAAATCTATTTAAATAATAATTGAAAAGCCCTCTAGCGCCAAGTTCGTTAGCTTTTTTTTTATTATTTATATAGATTTGTAACATTTTCACATGTCGTTATAGTTATTCATTATTAAAATATTATTTATCATTATATATATATATGTATATAATAAAAGTAAAGTGTAATAATGATAGGTATATTATGTTCCTTGAAGACTAAAATTTTTGTAAAGGTATACTAAGGTAGCATATAAAGTACTATAATTCTATAATCAGCTAATCATTTTTAATTTGAAAATTTATGTGATGGTATTTTATAATAAAAAAATAATGATGATGTTTCTCTTGATAACATCATTTGTGATTTTAGGACAGTAAAAATATGAAAACATATTTCTTTATATCATTGTTATTGATTTTTAATTTGCAATTATATTTGTATATTCACATAAATATTCTGGATATTTATAGAAAAAAGGTAGTGTATATGTTTTAAAATTTAGCCTTTAGTATGCTTTCAATATATAGCATATCATATTAGCATCACAGGGTTAATGTTGGACCATATTGTCCAATTATAATACACACCCCCTCGACCTTCCACATACATTTTTCATTACTGTGTTCTACATTTCTAGTTGATTGAAAATATAAAACAACTGTGATCCTAAGATATTGAAGATGTGGAAGTTGGACAAAAAAGTGATATAGTCATATTGGCAAATATAAATTTAGTTAATTAACAATTTTAAATCATAGAACTCAATATGTAAAAGTAGTCTATTAAGAAATTTGTAGAATAAAATAAGTAAATGTCCCTATTAAATGTTATTGCTGAAATATCATGGTAAGGTTGCATACATTCCAGTCATAGAACATATTTTCACCTTAATCTACAAAAAAAGATGACTTCATTTATAAATTATGAATATGTAATAATAAGTGCAAATTCATTTTTCTTATTATTACAATAACTGTGAGCAACAAATATTACATAAAATAAATATATATATATATATTTAAATTAATTAAAATATTTTAAATTAACATATAATAAACATAATTGCTTTTCTTATATTTGTCCAATAAAATGAAAAAAAATATAATGATGAAATCTTTAGTCTCATTTAAAAAAACATGTAAATAAGCATTCTTGTATAAATTGATTTGAATACATTTATCTGGCACAGATGACATTTTATTCCAAATTGAGGGTTCTTTCTTTAGAATGATTTTATCACACTTATTCATAGACAGGGTAAACATAAATATTTTTAATGGATAACTAAAATATTTGTAATATAGTTTAAGCACATGCCAATATAAATAATAGTTAATTTTGGATATATTTGCAATCAAAAAAAGTAATTGCATAAAATGAATAATTAATTTACTTGAGTAGTTTTGAATGATTCTTTATGGTTATATTAATCATCTCAATAACAGGTTTTACTTTCGTGTTTGTGGAAGTTTATCAGTACTATATATTACTGATACACTTTTCCAATTTTCATATACTTATTCATTGTTGTGATCATATCTTTATTAACCTTTTAACCACTAATTATATTATTGGTTGTATGAGGTAAAAATCAAATCTTTTAATTGGCCATCTCACAAACTGAAGACAAAGCCTATTGTTAAAACATATTCGCCTATAATATTAAATTCAACTCAGATATGTTTATAAAAAGTATATTACTAATTTTTCAGGTTATGAAGAGAACGAAAGTTCTTTCAAAAATAAATTGCTATTTATTTATTCTAAAATATTCAATTTCGGCAACATAAAAGCTATAATATAAACAAAAAGGTCGACTTTTACGTTATAGAAAAGTAAATATTTCTTTTTACTAAATCTTAAATATTTTTACATAAATCTTCAATATTTTTCGAAAATAATTTTGTTTTTTTAGTATTCTCTCGAAAATAATTTGTAATTTCTCAAAATATTCTTTTATAATACTTTAAAATCATATTCGAAATGAAAATCTCAGCGTTTTTCTTTATTTTCTTTGATCAGGCGGTTTCTTTGTTCTTTCCAGCCAATCAGAATGTCTTTTTCGGCTGAGAGCATGCTAAGAACCAATCAAAACTCATGTTCTTTCTTTGTTTAGGTTTAAATGCGTTTTTTTTTATTTTTTATTTGTAAAATAAATCGGAAGAGGTCACCATCTTACAGAACTTTTAAAAATCTATTCAATGCCTGTAAAACGAATATTTTAGCATAAGAACTGCAGAGTTAGAGTGAAGTCAGATGTCTACGAGGAGCTTCGTAAGAAACAGTCTTTTGGTTAATAAAAAGAAAACTCATTTACCAAATGATTATCCTTTTTATACCTGACAAATGATACTTTTTATGGTAGAAGTTTTCCTATCCAATTGTTTGCCAGACAATAGTAGAAATGTTTGTCAACATCAATCTTTTAACAAACTTTTATTAAATTGTCATTATTTTATACATATATGTATATAAATGTATTTTCCTATTTAACAGAAATGCTATTAAAAATATAATATTATAAATGGTTTATTTTTAACTTTTAATTAAATAAATAATTAAAAAAAATTATTTGCAGTTTTTATTATACTTACACAGTATAAAAACAAATAATTAGCTTACAATTTTTAAATATTATTTTGAATTTATCATTCTTATGGCCATTAATTTCAGTATATTATTTAACTTAACTACCACAACTATTATCATCTATATGAGGTCTATATGGATCCACTCCAACATGTACTACTCAATATACATTTTGATTTAAATTTAAATAAAAATGATTAAAAAGGTTAAAATTTATTTTTATTTTAAGATTGCATTTTTAAGTCTTGAGACAATAGTGTAAAAATATGTAGGTTAATGGTATTAATGGTATGTAAATCTCTGAAAAAGGACATCATTAAGATTATAAAAAATGAAAGGTCATTCAGAATGTACATAAGTGTGAATCTTTTTAGAAAATCTCTCTTAAATTTAACTCTTAACTTTTAGCTTTCAGAACTGTTGTTATTCATTCTTAGATGCTGGACATTAGTGAAAGTGGATAAGAAGATAAAAAAGCTATTTCTGCCTAATTTTTATTTTGGTACATATATTTGTTAAATTAAAAGGCTATTTTAAATAAGTAAGTCAAACTCTCACTGCAACTAGAAAAATGTAATGATGAACCAGAAAATATTTACACCATAACTTGATTAAACAACACTGTAATCCATAGAAGACAAAACTAAGCCTCACAAGAAACGTTATATATAACATTTAACCTTGTGTGTGTGTATATATATATATATATATATATATATATATATATATATATATATATATATATATGTCTCTGAGACAAATTCATGTATGAATTTTAAAACTCATAATAAACAACTGACATAATTAAAACAGACAAAACATTCTATAGGTATGATCACTCAATACAAGTTAGAATAATCAATGGATGCCAGAAGGCTTGAGATAAAATCCCCATCTAGTGCCTACTCATCCAATATCCCCAGAATAGTTTCTGGCATGTGGCCTTCATCAGTGAGGAGCCTTGGTTATGAGAGCTCTTAAACTGAAAATTCTATAATATTTTCCATCCAAGCATTTTGATGACTTTGGTTCTTTAATAATCATAGCCACCACTATCTCATTAGGCAGGATTGGTTTTAAGCCAATGAACATCAAATGATCACCATTTCTTATGCTTGCTTATAACTGTTATTAAACAAACAAAACTCTCTATACATAGTGCTACTCAGTGCAAGCTAAAGTAATCAATAGATGCCAGAAAGTTCAGGCCTATATGACGATGTAGCCTAATGAGCTTGGATTGAAAAGATTATAGTGTTTTCAGTTTAAGACTTGCAGTTAAGTAGAGATAAAAGGTGCTGTAATATTACATTCGATCCTAAGATTTGGGTGCCGTGCTCTCAGATCCAAGGCTAAGCCAGAAACTAGTCTGGGGATATTGGATAAGTAGGCAGTAGCTGAAGATTTTATGCACAAGTTTTCTGGCATCCATTGATTACTCAAGCTTGTACTCAGTGGCAATATATATAGAGAGAGTTCTGCCTGTTTTAATGGCAATTATAAGCAAACATAAGAAATGGTGATCATGTGATGTTTATTAACTGACATAATTCCTGCTAAGAAATGTTTGAGAATGGTTATATATAAATATATGCATATTAATAATACGAATATTTTTAAAAGGATAACTGTTTATATTTTAGACTTATATTAAGCACATATTTGACGATCTCTGAATATATATATATAATTAAATAAATATGAAACACCAGTTTAAAACCGTAGAAAATGTATAATAGAGAAATAAGTAATAAGCCGGCCAAAGAGAAGGTAAAAATAAATTCGTTTATTAGTCTGCTGAGTTAACTTTGGACGGAATGTTGGTTTCAATGCCAGATAATGTAATTTGATTGAAACATGTTAGAAGAAGCAAATAGTTGTTTGTTTTCTTTTTAAATGGAGTTGAAAATAACAACTTAATATTGCAGTTTAATTATCTTAACATTTATTTATTTTAAAAAAAATGTAAAACAAAGTTTTGATCATTTTTATGGAATTAGTTTAAAATTTAATTTGGTTTGAAATGTATATTCAAAAAGAAAAAAAAAAGAATCTCTTTTCAAATATATTAATGGTTATAAAAAAATTAAAAGAGTATTATTTAAACAAAAGGTTATCTAATAATGTTGTAGATTTTTATGCAACATAAGAAATTAGATAGCTTAACCAGACAATACAGTGGTCATTGAAGTACGGATTGTGTGTGCATGCATGTGAAAAATTGTCCGAGATACGTTGAAATGTTCAAGAACTAAAATAAAATAATTACCAAGAATTTAAAATATAAAAATAAAACAGCATCATTATCACTGTACCAGATAAAGTATCCTTAAATATGATCAGCATTGTCTTGTGTGTATATTTGACATTACATTGTTTACATTAAAACATGCATGTAAACTTATTATATAAATACAATTATTTAGATCATATGTTTATATAGTTTAAGTATATACTATATCTGCAATTTTATGATGTGATAGTGATTTTAATTAGCAAAGATTAGATCCAATACTGACCACATCTAGGAAGAAATTAATAACAAAAATACTATTGAAGTTAGATTAAACCCAGTTACCAGCCATCTTATTAAATTGAGCTTATACTAAGCCCACTTCTTTGAAATAGCATCAGTTTAGAGGATGATATAATACATTGAAATACATGTTTATCAAGACTTACACTATAGGTATACTTGGCAGACTGTCTTTATTTTACACAGCTATGAGACTAAAGATAATTGAATAAATAAATTACATTTATAAGGTTCAACAACATGTCCACTAATATCTTTGATGCAGTGAAGACAATATTTATTACAGACAAGAAGTGATTGTTTGGTCTTATTAGTATATCCTTATATTTTATTCTGATTATAGAGTTAACATTTTAAAGTTGATCAGTAATACACTTTGGATATTTTACAGAAAGTACACTGATTATCTTTTTTTTAATTAGTCTTTCCACACATACATCAACAAAAGAACAATTTGGAGATGAGACTATGAAAGAAGTAGCATTATTTGTTGCTTAAATTTTGTTAAATAGGGCAATTATTATACAAAAATAATTAATTTGCAAGTATTTCATAATGAAGGTATATTTGATGTAAAAAATACTAATAACTATGTCATTCAAATAGTGTGCAATTTCAATTATTTTTACAAATATTGTCAGGTTTGAATACATGATTACTTTGACCATTAAATATTATGAAAAAAATCGTTTTAATCACTTAATTCCGAAATAAGAAATACTCCTGAAATATTTCACAATAGTAATTTTATGCTGGCTCTCAGGAACTCAATCCTAAAAGTTGATCAAGAATATATTATTATTTAATACCACTATGTTTACTACTTATATATATATATTTGTCAACCGAAAGGGTAAATGCAAAATGTAGATTCTTAGTTTGCATCATCCATAATGCACCTAATTGTTGATTGTTATCAATATATATATATATATATATATATATATGTTTTATCAATAGCTCCTAACAAGCTTTGTTTACATAAATGCCGAGAGAGATAGAATTCAATATCTCTTTTATTGTCTTCCACATCCAGACTATGGTTTTGAGCTAGTTGGCTCAGGTCAGTGAAGGGTTTGAAAGCATAAAATTTCTCAGACATGTAATGTCTTCAAATCCAGCTTAACAACCTAGAAAGCTATATGGGTCTGAAATCAATTCAGTTTCACCATATAGTAAAAGCCTCTGCAATATATATCATTGCAAAAACCTTCAAGGGTACATTTATGATATACAAAACAAGTTATAAATTTCGTCACTTGCCTTTAGCTTGCATTTTATGATCAATAGACGGAGCTTTACCAATAGATCCTAGCAAGCTTTGTTTACATAAATGCTGAGACAGATAGTTTTCAATATCTCTTTCACTGTCTCCCACCTTCAGACCATGGTTTTGAGCTAGTTGGCTCAGGTCAGTTAAGGGTTGGAAGACTAGAAACTAGATCTAAATACTAACTCTAAAATCAGCATTTATCAAACATGTTTCTATCAGTTTGAAAGCATGAAATTTCTCAGACATGTAATGTCTTCAAATACAGCTTACCAAACTAGATAGCTATATGGGTCTGAAATTAGTTCAGTTTCACCATATATTAAAAACCTCTGCAATATATATATGATTGCAAAACCTTCAAAGGTATATATATGATAAACAAAACAAGTTATAAATTTCATAACTTGCCTTTAGCTTGCATTTTATGATTACTAGATGGAGCTTTACCAATAGCCCCCATACATAAATGCTGAGAGAGATACAATGCAATATCTCTTTCATTGTCTCCCATCTCCAGACCATGGTTTCAAGCAAGTTGGCACACATCAGTGAAGGGCTGGGAGACTAGAAACTAGATCTAAATGCTAGCTCTAAAATCAGCATTTATCAAACACGTTTCTATCAGTATGACAGCATGAAATTTTTCAGACATGTAATGTCTTAAAATACAGCTTAACAAACTAAATAGCAATATGGCTCTGAAATCAGTTTAGTTGCACCATATAGTAAAAGCCTCTGCAATATATATATATATATATATATATATATATATATATATATATATATATATATATATATATATATAAAACATTACAAGCATAAAGCTAAACTAGTCAATATAAAATCAAAACTACCCCAAATCTAAAATTAAACCAGACCAGCGTAAAAATAATATTAAAACACAACCTAAGGTTTCACTGCTACAAGCAGACTTCTCAAGTGTAAATAACTACAAAAAAAAAAACACACATTATATATACTATTAAAAACTACCCACAAATCCATTCACTTCCATCCATCCTTAATATTAAAAGAACTCTTACATATTAATAGTAATATTTGTAAGGATGTAAAGTTTAAAGAAAAATATGATTTTATTTCTTTGCCATTTAAATTGTCTTATTATAAAATTGTGTGTAGTAATAGTAAATTGTTTGGAAATAAAAAAATTGCTTGGAAAAGGGGTGTTACATTGAATAATTTATTAAATAATACAAAAGAAGTTTTTGATAGAAAGACTATTCCTGGTGTGGTATATTTTATTCCTTGTTTATTTTGTAAGAAGGTTTACATAGGTCAGTGTAGTTTGAGTTTAAATGAAAGAATAGAGGTTCATAAAAGTAGAGTTAAAAATAGATATCTTAGTTCTGCTTTGTATGTCCATGAAAAGGATACAGGCCACACTATTGATTTTGATGAAGCTAAGGTTGTCTTCTTTGAGAGAAATGAAATCAAAAGAAGAATTAAAGAGACTTTATTATTGAAAATTTATTATTCTGAAGCAATTAACTTATTTAAGAGTTCTTTTAATATTAAGGGTGGATGGGAAGTGAATGGATTTGTGGGTAGTTTTTAATAGTATATATAATGTGTGGTTTTTTTTTTGTAGTTCTTTACACTTGAGAAGTCTGCTTGTAGCAGTGAAACCTTAGGTTGTGTTTTAATATTATTTTTATGCTGGTCTGGTTTAATTTTAGATTTGAGGTAGTTTTGATTTGATATATATATATATATATATATATATATATATATATATATATATATATATATATATATATATATATATATAACATTGCAAAAACCTTCAAAGGTACATTTATGATAAACAAAACAAGTTATAAATTTTGTAACTTACCTTTAGCTTGCATTTTATGATCACTCGATGGAGCTTTACCAATAGCTCCTAACAAGCATTGTTTACATAAATGCTGAGAGAGATAGAATTCAATATCTCTTTCCTTGTCTCCCACCTCCAGACCATGGTTTCGAGCTAGTTGGCTCAAGTCAGTGAAGTGTTGGAAGACTAGAAACTAGATCTAAATACTAACTCTAAAATCAGCATTTATATATATATATATATATATATATATATATATATATATATATATATATATATATATATATATATATATATATATAACTTATGAATTTTCTTTTTAGCTGCTGAATTTGACAATTTATTCATTACAAATTATGACCATCTCAAATAATTCTCTATATTATTGTCATTAATTAACATTTTTATTCTGATGGGGTATTTTCAAGTCACTCAAATTAATTATTTCTAATAATTTAATTGATCAAAATTTTTAAAGTAGAAATATTTCTATTTAGAACTAAATATAACCAAGACTCAAATGATGTGTGTATGTCTAAAGGTAAATAATTACAATGCTGAAATAATATGTAACTATGTATAAGGAGATAAATACAATTAAGTCATTTGAATGCTGAAAATACATGTAACTTTATATTTAATCAATTTAAACTAATTGCAAACATCAACTTGGATTGATTTAAAAATTTATTCTTCTGGCTAAAGTATTAATAACACTAATCTATATAGCAGCACAGATTTCAATAACTTGTAGCTATATTTATAATGAATAAATTATAAAATACTATAGCTAAAGGGCAGATCAATTATTTAACAACATCACTTTTGAGAAAATATTTTTATAAGTAATATATATATATATATATATATATATATATATATATATATATATATATAAAGGAGTTTTGCTATTAACTGAAAGGAGACCCTTTGATTCCTCTTGGAGGCCTTAAAGGAACAGAGCAGGGCAAATTCCTAATGTCCACTCCATACGTTCTTATCGTTGCAGCTTTTATTACTATGTGATTATTCATATAGTATACGAACATGGATGGGCTGCTCACCAACACGCATTAGCCAGCGTGGTGAGTTTATTGGCTTTTTACCTCTGAGTTTAAGATCAAGAAACACCATGGTCTTTCTTCTCAGTGTCTGATAAGGCAGAATGAATGTTTGTGTAAATGATAAATATTTTCCCAATACATATATATATATATATAATTATGACAGACAAAAATAAAGCATGGCCCTTATTCCCAGGATGCTGTAAAGTCACCAACCAAGGCAGCGGTTGGTGGCCGAATGCGGAGGGTGCTAACAATCCCCTGATTGCGGACCCAGGCTGCCATTTGATGATGACTTTTTATTTAGGTACTTACAACTGCAGATCACTTTCAAGTGAAGGAAGATTGCAAGAATTAGAAGAAGAACTCTCTTATATTAAATGGGACATTATTGGACTTTGTGAAGTTAGAAGAAAAGGTGAAGAGACAATTGATTTAAAAAGTGGACATATACTCTATTATAAAGGCACAAATATTGGAAATACAAGTGGAGTAGGATTCATTATAAATAAAAAGTGGAAGAACAATATTGTGGAGATTGATGGTGTATTGGACAGAGTGGCAAGATTAGTTATACAACTTAATAGCAGATACAAAATGCAGATAATTCAGGTTTATGCCACAACAAGTTCTCATAGTGATGAAGTAGTAGAAGATTTTTATATGGATGTACAAAAGGCTTTTGATCAGAGTAAACACCATTTTAAAATTGTTATGGGAGACTTTAATGCTAGAATTGGTAAAAAAATGAAAGATGAAAGTGTTGTGGGTAATTTTGGTTATGGTAATAGAAATGAGAGAGGACATAGACTTGTGGAGTTTGCAGAAAAAGAAAAACTTTATATTATGAATTCTTTTTTTGAGAAAAATGTTAAAAGGAAATGGACATGGAAGCATTCAAATGAAGGTACAGCAGAATTGGATTATATTTTGACTAACAGGAAATACATATTTCAAGATTGTAATGTTCTTAATAAATTTAACACAGGAAGTGATCATCGATTAGTAAGGTGTAAGATACATGTTAATGTAAAACTAGAGAGAGACAAAAATTATTAAGAAAAACAATATTTACAGTTGATATTCCTAAACTTCAGAAACATTCTAATGAATTTAAATTAGAACTTACAAATTGGTTTCAAATATTAGTACATTTTGAACATGATTCAGATTTGAATGAAATTAATATAAAAATAACTGATACACTTTTGAAAACTGCAACAAAGATAGCTGGTAGAAAGAAACAGCAATTGACCAATAAAATTTCTACTGAGACTAGAGAATTTATGAAGAAAAGAAGGCATATGGAGATATACAAAAATGATGCATTAAAAAAAATTGAATATCTTGAATTTTGTAAAATGGTGCGGAAAAGAGTTGAAAATGATATAAGAAAGTATAACTGTGAACTAGCAAGGAAAGCTGTAGAAGAAAATAAAAGTCTTAAGAATGTAAAACAACATTTTGGTATTGGTAGGAAATTTATATCTGCAATAAGAAAAAAAGATGGAATTATTACTAAAAGGAAAGATGACATCATGAAATTGGTAGAAGATTTTTATCAAGAACTATATAGTAATAAAGAACAAGTACCTCCTATATCTATTACATCTTCCAAATTGCCCAGAATTTTAAATGAAGAAGTGAGACATGCAATTAAATGTATGAAGAAAGGAAAGGCTCCAGGTAATGATGGAATTATAATTGATATATTAAAAGAAGCAGGTGAAGAAATAGAAATTTTTTTAGCAAAGTTATATACCAAATGTCTAAATGATAAAGATGTTCCGGATGATTGGAAGAATGCAGTAATAATATTAATATTTAAAAAAGGTGATAAAGAAGATATTAGAAATTACAGACCTATCAGCCTTTTATCAGTTTTATATAAAATTTTTACCAAGATAATTACTACTCGTCTACAGAGAACATTGGATTTCCACCAACCAAGAGAACAAGCTGGATTTAAAAGTGGTTTTAGTACAGTAGATCATATCCAGGTATTGAGAGAAGTTATAGAAAGGACAAATGAATATGAGTTGCCATTATGCTTAGGATTTGTAGATTATGAAAAGGCATTTGATTCTATAAACATTTCTTCAGTGATTAAAGCATTAGATCATCAAGGTATAGATCCAGGATATTGTCATATTTTAAAGAATATTTATAAAAATGCAACAGCAACAATTAGATTACATAATGACACTGGGAAAGTCAACATTGAGAAAGGTGTAAGACAAGGTGACTCCATATCTCCAAAACTTTTTACAGCAGTGCTGCATGAAGTATTTTGTGGATTAAAATGGGAAACTAAAGGAGTGAAAGTAAATGCTGATTATTTAAGTCATTTAGATTTCACAGATGATGTAGTTGTTTTTGCAAATAATGCTTCAGATCTGCAGGAAATGTTGCAGGAATTATCAGATGAAAGTAGGAAAGTAGGACTAAAGATAAATGTTAAAAAGACTAAAGTAATGTTTAATCGATTTGCTCAAAATATGAAAATAAAGATTGATTATGATGAATTAGAAGAAGTTAACAGTTACAAATACCTTGGTCAGATTATTAATACAGATGGAAACATAATGGAGGAAATTAATCATAGAATTAAACTTGGTTGGAGTGCTTTTGGTAGAAATAACTTGATACTAAAAGGAAATATGCCTATGTGTTTGAAAAGGAAGGTTTTTAACAAATGTGTTTTACCAGTTCTTACTTATGGATCTGAGACTTGGACACTTAATAGAAGAGCAATTCAGAGACTTCAGACCACTCAAAGGAGTATGGAGAGATGTATGTTGGGAGTAACAAGAAGAGATCGTAAACACAATGTATGTGTAAGAGAACAAACAGGTGTTACTGACCTCATTGAAAAAATTAAAAAGATTGAAGTGGAGTTGGGCTGGACATATTGTTAGAAGAGATGATAATAGATGGACAATTGAAATTTTAAACTGGATTCCAAGAGATTGTAAAAGACCCAGAAAGAGACCACATGTGAGATGGATGGATGAAATAAGAAAGTGGGCAGGGGTGATGTGGAGAAGAGAAACTAAAGATCAGAGAAGATGGATTAAACTTGGAGAGACCTTCATCCTGCAGTGGATTGATAATGGTTGATAATGATGATGATGATGATATATATATATATATATATATATATCATATAATGATGATGATGATGATATATATATATATATATATATATATTCAAATTATAGTTTTATTATCTTTTACCTTAACTTCATCATATCATAATTATCAATTTTTCCAGAAGTCGGACCAACCTCTCACAATCTATGTATTTTTGAAAACCTCCAGTAAATGAGTAAGTCATACATAGCTCATGTTATAATTGTAACTTTATTCACACCCTTTTTTAGTTATTTTCATATATATAATAATTCAAACAAATTTATTTAACACAGTATTCAAAATTAAATAATATATTCTTTATTGGAAGTACGTTCGATTGTTTCACTATAAAGATTGTCAGTGAAACAATTGAAAGTACTTCTGGTAAAAAATACATTATTTAATTTTGAATACTGTGTTAAATAAATTTGTTTGAATTATTATTATATGATTTAAAAATACAGACATTTAATCGTTATATATATATCAAACTTCTATCATTACAATTTTTTAAATATATGATTTAAAAATACAGACATTTAATCGTTATATATATATCAAACTTCTATCATTACAATTTTTTAAAACAAATGAATAAAGACATGTGAAAAAGATAACTGATCCACAAGATGCGTATTCTATGCTGAATCAGCACAAACAGTTGGCTCGGATAGTTTACCATCAACTGAAAAAAGATTTTTTGATTCCTCTTTCAGATTTAAAGAAACTGGCCAAAGCAAATTCCTAATAATCATTTCTTATATTCTTGTAGATGACTATTTCATTATTTATATATGAAATGAAAGTGGACACACTATTCTTCATCATGCATTAGTAAGCACGATGAGTTTACTAGCTTTCTATCTGTTACTTTAAGATCAAGATAAACCAAGCATTTTATCATCATTTTTCTGATCATTCTTAACTGGAATATCAGTTTCTTTAGAGGAATGATGAGTATGTTTGCAAATGACATTTTCTTTTCTAATATATATTTATATTCATATTAAATAAAATTAAATTATGGTTGTTATTTCTAGGATGCTGTAAAGTCACTGGGCAAGATAACAGTCAAATAATGTTAAGAAACACCTTATTGGGGACTTACAATGTCATTCAAGGTATCTAAAACTGTAAATCAATTTTAAGTGAAGAAAGATTCAATTGGAAAGAATTGTCTAATATTAAATAATACATTGGTGGAGTTTGTAAAGTTGGAAGAGACAATTGATTTAATAAATGGGCTAGTAATTTACTACAAGTGCATAAATAATAAATGTACAAGTAAAGTGGAGTTTATTATATGGATGAATAACATTGTGATTTGTAATAATATATCAGACAGAATGTGGCAAGAATTCAGGTTTATACTACAACAATTTGCCAATTGTGACTAAGAAGTTATGGATTTTTATATGAAGTCACAGCATGATAAGACCAAAAATATTTTTAAATTATCAGGGGAGATTTAATGACAGAATATATATATATTATAACGTTTTCTGTATTTCTAGGCCTCTATAAGCATTATAAATGCACGAGTTGATCAACTTATGTAAAAGAAAAATAAATGTTCATTTAATTTATTTTTTTAAAACAAAAGAAGAACATTTCATTATTATTCTGAAAACATAACTATATTTCCTGATCAGCTCAGCCTAGAATTATTACCGAGTAAAATTGTGAGCTGAATCAGTTTTTTATTTCTACATGAGGGTGCCAGAGTCGTTAGACCCACTGAGTCTGTGTCAAACATATTGCAACTCGTAAAGTAACAATTATACGATGGGGATTAAAATTCCCATTAAGTAGGAGAATATATTTCCCTTTGACTTAATTAAGAAAAATAAATCTACTTAGCAAAGGTAATTTGTATATTAACTTGAATCTACATAACCAAATATAAAACTTATATAATATTATTAATTTTATACATGTACAATGAAAGTTATGGTAATAATAAAGATTTATTCTAGCCCGTCAAACATTTAATATTTATGATTAAGAAAAAATTAAAATATTTGAAAGTATTGTGCATATGAATTTAATAATGTGATTCAAATATTGAAGTAATAACTAGTTTGTGTCTTAGTTTTCCGTGGTAACAGTTTCATTCACTTTTTAGTTCGCAAATCTTTAGATAAAAAAAAAATTATGGGATAACATTTCATTCAAATCTCTATTCATAAAGCTTTATGTAAAAGTTATGGCCATTAACTTACCAGTAAGTTGATATTTAAGTAGGTCATTGATTCTCCGATGTCCAATTCAGTCAGTGGGTAGTCTGCAGTAGTTTTTTTTAGTTTTACTCCTTCCAAATTTCCAATCAAATTTAGGTAGAGTCAGATGACAATCTAGGTGATTTTTCTCGAGAGAAAGTGTCGGCAAAGGATAGAGTTCTACTCGCTCATGGTGAGTGATTTCAGTTCCTATCTAAATGGACACATTTTATTAATATTTTTTTTATATATAAAAAAAATATGAGGCACTTCAAATTGCTCAACACTCTCTGGAACAACAAGACAAAAGACACTTTTCAAACCTGTCGGCTTTTTTTATATCCCCAGATTCTTTTTCAAAGTTATGTGCATATTCCTTTTTACCTTTTGTTCTATTTTATAAACTTCTACATTATTTCTCATTTTTTATTACAAATTCTCTTTTCTCGTTATGAATTTCTGCCATTTTTAATTACTATCAGAAAGTCGTTTCTGACAGCAATGTTTTACCTTTGAAATTTCCTTTCACTATTTGAATCAATTATTCAGTATGCACTTTCCAACATTGAATATATTTTAGTTAACTTATATCTATATATAAAAGAAAAATTAAACTTTCACTGTACGTTTTTTTTAAAACAACATTATATTACAAAAAAATAAATAAATAAATAAAGATCGGGTTCTCTCCTTTTTTTATTTAAATGATACACAATATTAAATAGTAATTTGTACCATATATATAAATAAATGGTACAATATATATATATATATATATGATTATGATGATAGAAGTGAGAGAGGACACATATGTGTAGAGTTCATAAAAAAAAAAATATAAAATCTGAAAAAAATTCTAAGCAAAAATGAATATGATAGTGTCCAAATGAAGATACAGCAGAATTGGATTATATTTTAATTAACATAAAATATTTATTTTACTGTTGTCATATTTTTAATACATTCAGTATAGAAAATAATCATCAATTAGTGTGATGTAAAATATATTTTAATGCAAATTAGAGAGAAGAAAACTATTAAGAAAACCTCTTTAAACAGATGATGTCCCAAACCTTCAGAAATACTACAGAGATAAATTTTAACTTAAAAATCATTTTTTTCAAATATTAACAGACTTTAAACATGCCTGCTACAAAAGGTAGCCATGTACAAGTAAATTTTTTACAGAGACAATTGAATGTATAACACATATAAAAATATGAAACTTTTAAAAATGATCCATTAAGATTGAATTGAATATTTAGAGTTTTGTATAGTGGCATGAAAAAGAGTTAATAGTGATGTAAAAAATATAATTTTAAATTAGCAAAGAAAATGAATAAAAGTCTCAAAAGTATAAATTACTATATATGTATTGAAAGGAATATAGTCTCACAATAAGAAGAAATTTATGGGATTATTACAAAAAAGAGACCTAACCTCCTAAATTATAATGAAAGAATTCAATAATGACAAAATAACCTGTATAACTATTACATTTTCTAAATTGCCATTATTTTAAATGAAAAGATGAAACATGCAATTAAGTGTATGATGAAGAGAAAAGATTCAGGAAGTGATGAAATCATTATTGGTATTTTAAAAGGTAAGCAGATGAAGATAATGAAAAAACAAATATTGTCAAAGTAATATACTAAATGTTTAAATAATAAAGAAGTTCCAGATGGTTGGAAGAAAACAATAGTAGTATTGATATTTAAAGAAGGTTATAACAATATTATAATGTACAGATCATTCAGACTTGTAACATTTTTATATAAATTTTTTACCAAGATAATTATAGCTTGTTACAAAGAACTTTGGATTCTAATTAACCTAAGGAAAAGTTGGATTTAAAAATGATTTTAATACAGGAGATCACATATAAGTATACAAAGGATTGATAAATATGAGTTACCATTATACTATAAATTTTTGGATTTTAAAAAGACTTCCATTTGATAGGTATCCCAATGGTGATTCATGTTTTGAATCATATTCTGAAGAATATTTATCAAATTTCAACATCAGTGGTTAGAATACAATGTGATATTTAGAAGATCAAAATTAAGAAAAGTGTGTAACAAAGTGATTGCATATGTCCAAAGTATTTTCCAGAAGTTGTACAATAAGTCCTTTTCAGATTAAAATGGGAAGTAAAAGAAGGAAAATTAAATGGAGATTATTTAAAATTCTTATGATTTAGCAGATAATGTCCTTATTTTTATAAATAATACTTTAGAGCTTTGTAAAATGTTGCAAAACTTATCAGGTGAAAATAAAAATATAGGTTTAACAATAAATGCTAAAAATACTAAAATAATATTCAATGAATTATTTTAGAAAGAAACAATAAAGAATGATAACTTACCAATTATAATTATTTTGATCATATTATTAATAGAGATGGAAACATAATAAGTGATTTTGATAAAAATAACTTTGTGTTAAAAGAGGAAAGTTTTATCAGAGTTGCATATTACTAGTTTTTTTCTTGTAGATCTGAGACTTGTCCATTTAACAGAAGAAATATAGAACTCAGACTACTCTATGAAGTACTCAAAAATGTATATTAAAATAATAAAAAGTGACTGTAAATGGATGAGAGTACGGGTACTACCCACATCATTGAAATAATTAACAGACTAAAACAGAATTGGGTTATCCATATTGATATAAGAGATGGTAATACATTTATGAATATTTAAATTCGATCCCAAGAAAGTGAAAGATATAGAAAGAGATCATATGTGAGATAGTTGATGAAATAGAAAATTTTCTGGTATAACGTGGAGAAGAGAAGCAATGAACTGGAAAAATGAATTAAACTTAAAAACCTTTATCTTACAGTGGATCAATAATGATTGAAAATTATGATGTTTATATAGATATAGATTAATAAACATTAACAGAAACTTTCAAAAAAATATAAGGCATTCACATCAACTGATTCTATATAATCTAAGTGGCTGAAAAAAATAAGGGAAAGAATTAAATAAAACAAGTTACAATTATAATATAGGCAGATTATTGTTAATTTGAAAATCTCTGTTGAAATCTCATGATATCTATTTTTTTTTTTAAAAAATCTGAAAGTGAATTAAATACAGATTTATAATTATATCAGTAAAATAGAGAATGTTTAAAATATAAACATAATATATGGCCGTAACTTAAATATAACATATTAGCAAATATTTCTTAAAAAATAATTTATTAAAATAAAAAATAAATATATTAAATTAATTATATTTACATGATTATGATGAAATTTGGCATTGATAGGTGATAAAAAATCAAAATCATTAGTCAATGCATTAAAAGTTGCCTATATTACTTTTTTTTTCATATGTCATAGCATCGGCCGGGACGCGAACCCACAACCGTCTGCAACCAACTACTTGCTTACAAAGCGGGTGCGATGACCTCTCGGCTAACAACGCTTGCCTTACTTTATTAAAAAATACCTATATTACTTCAAAATATAATTAAGTAAAACAAAATACATTTAGCAGACATTATCTTAAAACTTAATATTACTAAATGATAAAAAAAATTATAATAAATCTTGGAAAATTTTATGTATGTTTGATTAAAAATGATGATGTCATAAAAATAACTATTTAACAATTCACTTTGTAAATAAACATTTAACATTAGAATTGGGGGGGGGGGTGTTTTATATTTTGCACAGCAATAAGAATAAATATTAAAGAAAGTGTTATGACTTTTTTACAATTCAGCTTTTTTCATAAAAAGAACTGCAATCTGATGTTTTGCTTTTATATCAAATACAGTTAGTAATTTTGTGATGATAACGATGAAATTGCCAGATTATTTTTTGTTGTTTTTCTTTGTGAAAATGAATTTTCAGCACAAGATTAGCAATGTTTTGATTTTAATTCTTTTACAGAATTGTCATTAATTGCATAAGCTTACAGATAAAATAACATTCTCAATTATTTTTTTTTTTATGTAAATGTTACTGATTTTCTACATTAGTTATATTAAAATGTTTTGCATACCATGATTGGAAACTACAATTATTTTTCCCCCAAATTTCATCTTCTTTAAATATTTTTTTTGTGTAAATATCAACAACATTTTGATTTCTCTTATCATATAACTTATGGATAAATTATTATTTTTTTTTTTTTTTATAAAAATAACGAGTTCATATAGACAATTGAGCTTTATAAATTAGTTACATCAAATAAGTGATGCAACCAAGTTTAAATATAATATATATATAATAAACTTTTAGCAGAGGATTGTAATTGTTTTAATTTTGGCTGTCATATAAAAGTAGAAGTGTGAATAATACTTTCTCCTATGGCTAATAATTAAATTAAACTTTATGTGTTGGATACAATACTTTTACTACATATTTTTAAAATAATGTTTTAAAATAAAAAGCTGCCAACATGTATTTATGATGTCTTTTATTTATAAATAAAATTTCAGTATAGAAATATATATGCTTGGTTTTATATATTGTACACAGTTGAATATTGACATCTATCACAATGATTTGTATTGTATATGATGAAACACATTTTCATTTCATTTTAGCCACTCATTTTTTGAGTGTTATATACTGTATGATAAATAACATTTTTCTAAATATTTTTGTACATCATGTTGGCTGACTTAAAATTTTAGTATAATAGAGGATTTGAATTCATGCAATTTGAATCAACAGGAGTATATCTATATTGTATATTACTTAGTTATTTTCTTATATTTTTTCTTACAAAGTTATAAAAAGTTATAATTTACTTCAATGTATTTGTACTTACATAAGACTGATATTTGTTTTTTCTGTTTATTATCTCAATGTTATTAATATAAAAAGTAGCGTTAGTTTATAATATAAATATCATTACTTTTATGAATCATAAAGCCAAATGAAGAATGAATTTTCAAACTAAATTTCAGATATGATGTAACATCATGAGCTTAGTAGCATAAATATGCCAGAAAATTTTATATATGTTTATATAAAGATTTTTGGATTGAGCAGATGACTACTAAAAAATCCATATTACTTTGATATAAATTCTGCAACTCAGAGTAATCAAACATTTACAGTACAGCTAGCCTCTAGGTAAATATATATGCATAACGATAGATCACTATTTTGAACTTTTTAGTACTACTAAAATAATTAAGATAAAAGCTATCATCTTATTTTATATCATTCTTAATACAAAAATATTTAATATTGCATAAATACACACATATATACATATACATTTTGGTACTATATCGTGGGTTTTCTCAGCAGAATAACTATGATTATGACATACACATGTCTAAAATATACTCAGTTTAATTAATTTCATTCAATATAATTAAACTTTGTTTTAATATTTTATATTATATGTATATATTTTATGTGTATAATATTAAATTAATTTTAAAATTTACAACTTACAATTTAATAACATCTATGTCACAAGATATAAGTCTAATCAAATATTAAAATTAGTTATATATTTTTTTTTTTCATAAGTCAAATGCATTGACTGGGAAGTGAACCCAGGCCAGCTTCTTGGAAGGCAGCTGTGCTAACCACTAGGCCATCGATGCTTGACAAAATCGGTTATGTTGTTTAAATTTTTTTCTGGTAATATCTTTTCATGTGCATTTATTCACTACTGAATACATATACTCATAGCCCCATCCTCTAATAAATTAGAAATTAGTAATGAAGCTATTCTACCAACAAAACTCAATTTATCATAAACAATGACTTAATTTTAGCTTTTAGGATAGAGAAAAAGATCAAAAATAAATGCAAACTAAAAAATTTAAATTGCAATAACAGCATGCAAACAGGTTAAGAAAGTGATAGTAAATACTATATTAGTATTAAAGTGGACTTTATTTTATGTTTTACTACCAAACCTAATCAGTTATAATTGTAAATTTAGAGGTGCTATGACCTACATTTTATATTGAGAAAGAACTTGTTTTATGAAATGTTCAGTGAAATGATTTGTAAATACTTTTTCATTGAATCAATTGCAATTAAGACATAGTATCTATCTATCTATCTATCTATCTATCTATCTATCTATCTATCTATCTATCTATCTATCTATCTATCTATCTATCTATCTATCTATCTATCTATCTATCTATCTATCTATCTATCTATCTATCTATCTATCTATCTATCTATCTATCTATCTATCCATCCATCCATCCATCCATCCATCCATCCATCCATCCATCCATCCATCCATCCATCCATCCATCCATCCATCCATCCATCCATCCATCCATCCATCCATCCATCCATCCATCCATCCATCCATCTATCTATCTATCTATCTATCTATCTATCTATCTATCTATCTATCTATCTATCTATCTATCTATCTATATTCACAATAGTGCTTATTCTTCTGGTGGATAAAGGTCTGTCTTTACTTTGTAACAGAATGGCGCTTATGATATTTATCAATATGAAATGATCAGATATTCGAACAGTCATTTAGCACTTATTTCATAAGATTTCACTAAAACGGGTCAATGGGTGATTGTCACATGATTTGACTAAAATAAATAAACAATCAAAATGTTTTATATTGTCATTTGAACTATTCGCTTTCTGTTCTTTTGATGTAACATTTTTCATCTTATAGTTTAGTTGTGGTATTGTAAATCATTCTCAAAAGTTTAATATATATATATTTAAAAAAAAAAACACCCAATTCCTTTAGAATAACACCGAACCCACATTTTCACACACGCTCACACGTCCACAAACACACACACTATGTAAAGATACTTGACTTGCATATTTATAACATTGGAAAAAATATATTTAATTTTTTTTTTTTTAATTTTATAAAAATATATTTTATTTTTTACTCCCACAAATAATTTCCAGTACAGTATTTGTAAATGTATCAGATGATTTAAATTTTTCATTTTTTAAAACAGTTCAATCAGTTGCTCCTCAGCGATTTGTCTAAACTTTTCATCCACTTGTTAATTGAGTTTCTACGCTGTCTGTTTCTATTATAATGAGCGTTCAATCTTCTTAAACTATTAAGAACTTTAATTCAATCAATCATTGCAGTTTCTTAAATTTTTCTACTCCTCCCGTCATTGTTATTTGGTTATGGGAGCTGAAGAAGAATTCAAAATTGTTTTATAGAAGAATTTAAAATTATTTTAATTCAATAATTCAAAATCAAATACGCTTAAAATCTTGATTTATTTATATAAAATTTAGTATACTACTATTAGTTATATAAATATTAAAACATAGCTAAAACAGTGTAATTGCCGTTCTCAATTAGCAAATATTATTGCAAATAGATAATAATAATCCATAAATTAGTTATAGCTAAATATATAATACATTTTATATAGTTTATTCTAATTTCATTTTATAGTATATAATATGAGCATTAGATGCTTTAAAATCAAATAAGTCACAATATTTATATATAAAAGAGCATCAATTCTGAGTGGAGATTCAGGTGTTTCAACCCTTTAGTTTTCATAAAGATAATTTTTTTTTAAAAAAAAAAATATGTGTACTGTGAGACATAAGAGTCTAAAAGTTGTATTACTGATAGTTTTCAATGATATAATAAAATCAAAAAGTGCATTGTAAATATGAAATCTGAATGATTATGTATTTCTGACATTATTTATTTATGCCCTAAATTGAACTTTTTACTATTTTAAAGGAAAATGTATAATGAAAAAAATCAAACAAATTCTTTGTAGATACATATTTCTGTCAATTAAATCAAACATAATTACTAAGTTGAGAAATCATTGAAGACTGCATTAAATATATAATTCAATTTCGTGTGAATGCACTCACAATGCCCAGCATAATCTTAAAGTTTGATTATAAATTGAAAACAGTTCTAGTATAAGCATCTTTGTATTATACAATGCAGAGCCTTTAAACCAACTCATTGTAATTAGCCTCATTTTAAGTAAATATTTAAAATATGTTATTAATTAAGAACCATTTAAATATATAATGATGTTTATCATATTTACTTAAATACTTTGTAAAAAATTCTGACATTTTAATTGCAATATTTGATGAAAATGTTGATTTATCTTTTGCTAAATACATGGTTTTGTCAATAAAATATGATATTGTCAGTATCTTGAAAAATTAATAGAGACTCCAAAAAGTATAGAATTTCAAGATCTAAAAAATTGAACACAAATTTAGTAATAATTTAACTAATTAATAAATAAAAAAACATAAAGCCTTTAGTTAGAAAAGACCAGAGAAAACATTGTAATTATGTTTCTTTAAATTGCACTTTTACAGCCATCTAATGAGAAAATTCATTAAATAACAAAAAAGAGGAAATTCACAAAGTTCAAATATTGATTTTTTAATTTAAAAAACGTTAACCAGGTTATCATAATTGAATAGTGACAAAGTGAAAGTATTTTAGCCATGGTGTTATATCTTTGGTGGACTTAGACCTTTATAATTTGTTTTAAAACCATTTTCAATATTACTTTGAGAAAAGTTATGGAATAATTAAAATTTTAATTTTTTTCAAAGTTTATTAAGGTTAATAGTTAGTTTATATGATAATTATTTATTAAATATCAAAAATAAACATTATTACATCTGTATTTTTATGTTAATGTTTCATTTTTAAAATAGAAAGTAATAACTTGTAACATAATGTTAATATAGAAAACAGTGATGTTTTCATCCTTTCACCTTATGAAACTGATTACTAACAGTTATTACTATCACTGTGTTAGAATCCTTTAAGTTTTGAATTGTAGCAAGATGATTTCATGTGTTTCGAGCATTATGATGGTTCTGTGAACACTATATCATCTCTATGTTGTTTTAAGCCTATCTATAACCTTACATCTTCATTTTCTGTTTCTTGTTTATGCAATAAATCAATCTGAAGATGTCAGCAATATATGAACCATTTAGGTAATAAAATCAGCTTTTGAATAAATAACTATGGCTTATTTGTATGGAAATGTCAAGAGGGAGGTGGTCTAGATATCAATAAAAATCAAAATTTATGATTGGCTGGGTGTTTTAATCCTAAGACCAAATAGTGTAAAAGTTGTAAGTTTCAGCAATTTTTTTACAAATTGAAGGTTATTTATACAATATTTATGTAAAAACATATTTTAAATAAAATCACCACAATAATATTTTCTTTGAAAACATTTATTTTTAAAAAGAAAACTCTTAAATAGTTTGTTATGAAGGCAGTTTTACTTGCCAAACTGGAATATTCTTTGCCAAATGATAAAGCAAATATTTTAAAAGAAAATTAATACCAATAAGTAATATATTTACTTTTAATTTTTTTTTGATGATAACTAGCCTCAAACTTATCTTCATTTTAAAAACATGGAATTCAAATATCTATTATTTTATTTTACTAATTTTTTGAATTGGAAAATTTGTCCAATGATTATCTAATATTTTATTATACTAACTTTTTCAATTAATATATCTATCTAATGATGCCAAGCTCCATTGTTAATGAACAGCCAGTAAGAAATTTATTTTTAAAATGTCAAAAATTAACTTTTAAAATATCTGTCACTTGAAACTTTATCTTTGTGATAAATAATATTAAGAATTATTAATATATTATATATAAAAGATTTAATTATAAAATATTAAATATGAAGGATTATTTACAAATTCTCACTTGATCCTATTCAAAATAAATGTTTGATGCTAAATGAGTTAATATATTTTAAAAAGTATAGAGCAATTTCAATATTTTAAAGAAGATTTTGATAGATTCCTTACAGTTTAACATTCATTTATTCATATTTTAAAAATAAGTTTCAATCATAAAAGATTCCAAGTATATGAATTATATTTGTATTCAGTCAAATATTACATAAAAGACTTCTGAAGTCATTCTACTTCTACCGACCGTTTGATGATTACAGCATCATTTTTTCATTACGAATTTTTCTCCAACATTTGAAAAGCTAAAATATTATTTTTTAGAATTATTTTCATTTGTAAATGTATATTTTTTTCCAAATCAAGTCCAATTTTTTGAATTCTAATATGAATTAGTGATTTGGTTATTAAATCCAAAGTTAAAAGGTTATAAAAACTTTCACCAGGAAAACAATGGCCTTGTCATAATGCACTAAAGTTAAGTAAAGCTTCCTTTGTTTTGATTTAATATTATTAAAGAATTCAAAATTTTTGAACAAATAATTTTAATTAATCTTGGTTGTAAGTAAACATTTTAAAGATGTAAGCAATTAATTCAATATCATATAAATTTGTAATAATGCTTTTATCATAAAATTTATGTACAGGTCATGAATAGATACTTTTAGCATTAAAATATATCTATGTGGTATTTAATTAAATAAATTACTTATTTAACATATTTATTTAAAAACAAATTTAATTAAAAATATGATGGTTTAAAGGCTCTGCTTTGCAAAATAATATTAAGCTGATATGAAAAAAGCGTTAGTTAATTTACTAGTAAATTTGAATTTAAGTTTTAACCCTTTAACAGGTAGATATATCCTATTATTAGCTCTGATGGCAAATTTTATCAATGTTCATTATTTGATTTTAAAATTAAATATGTATTCTATATTAGAAGTCAATAAAATGGCTTAAATTGTTAAAAATATAAGTTTAGAAATGAAATACATTCTAAAAGTTGAAATCATATTTGAAGTTTGTAAATATTGAAAAAAAAAAAAACTGAGTACATAATGAGCACTGAGAATTTTTCCTCATAAGATCATGTTTGGAAAAACATTCAAGCTAGTGACTCCAAAAAATTAATGAAATCTTTATTGACTAAATTTTATTGTTAAAACAATATGAAGCCATTAAAAAGCTATTACACTTTCTTTATAAATTTTAAAATTGCTTTTATAATTTTTAAAATATCTCAAAAATTCATAGTACATGTGGAAAAGGTACTACCAATTTCCTTCAAAAAATATTTCAAGGTTACCAATTATAGTTTTCTTTATTAGAATTTTGGTCAAATTTATTAAAATAATTTTTATATAATTATTGTAAAAAAAAAACCCATTAATTTGAAAAATGAACTTTTTTGCTTTTCCAAAAATATACTCAAAGTAATCTCACTGAAACTACAAATCAATAAATTGAAGCCTTCAAATAAATGGAAGCCAGACTAATTAATTTTGATGTTATTATTATTGACTATTGAAAAATACTGATTTCTTCAGATGTTTTTAAATAATTCTTCAATATTATATTAATTTTATTTTCTATTGTCAAATCACCACAGAAATTGGAAAAATAAAGTTAAAACATACACAGAAAGTTATTTAATACATAATGATTACTGTTCTATCTTTTAAAAATCCTCATTTATTACACTGACACACCAATCCCATAAGCTAAGATCATGTTGTATACTTCAATATATTTATATTAAATTGGATTTTTATGTTTGTAGGAGTCTTTTGAATACTAATAATGTTAGATTTGATTGACAAAAACGTCTATCCAACAAGAGATTGGCTAATTTATTTTATTAAACATTGTTGTTTGAAGCATCATAGAATTTCAATAGAGGATATAATTATATACCATTAGCATTGTTTATATGTATGAAATGTATAATTAATTAATTACATATATAAAATATTTATGTAATTAAATATGAATCAGTTTAAAATTTTGTCTTGTTTAATGAATTAAGGTTGATTTAAAGAAAACTTTACCTAAATGACCACAAATTTGAAAATTATAAACTTATTTTATATAAAATTGAATTGCAATGTTTTTTTTAAAATCTTAATTGATTTTCTAAGCTGCTGCTGATAGGTTGATTGGCAGAACTATATGTCTAACACAAGATTGATTGAGTTTTCTTCAAATATTGTTGCTTAAAACATTAGACGATTCCCACAGATTACATAAGTAAATAACATTACGATTATATATATATATATATATATATAAACAAAAAAAGACTTATAAATCCAATAAATAATATTATATTTCAACCAGAGGACTGGTTTTCATCAGAAAGAAAAAAAATACAGATTTTTTTGGTTTTAATTGGAATCTTTTTCATCTTAACCTCAATACATTTTAAATATCTAACAGTGCAGAAATCCAGCCTATCCAACCTGTTGCATTATGTATGTGTATCATTAACCCTTAAACCGCTAATTAAATCATTGGTTGTATGAGATAAAAATCAAATCTTTTAATTGGCCAACTCACAAACTGAAGACAAAGCCTATTGTTAAAACATATTCGTCTATAATATTAAATTCAACTCAGATACGTTTATAAAAAGTATATAATTAATTTTTCAGGTCATGAAGAAAACGAAAGTTCTTTCAAAAATAAATTGCTATTTATTTATTCTAAGATATTCTATATCGGCAACATAAAAGTTATAATGTAAACAAAAAGATCGACTTTTACGTTATAGAAAAGTAAATATTTCTTTTTACTACATCTTCAATATATTTACTTAAATCTTCAATATTTTTCGAAAATAATTTTGTTTTTTTATTATTCTCTCTGAAAATTATGTTTAATTTCCATAAATATTATTTAATAATAATTTAAATCGTATTCAAATGAAAATCTCAGCGTTTTTCTTTATTTTCTTTGATCAGGCAGTTTCTTTGTTCTTTCCAGCCAATCAGAATGTCTTTTTCGGCTGAGAGCATGCTAAGAACCAATCACAAATAATGTTCCTTCTTTGTTTAGGTTTAAAATGCGTTTTTTTTTATTTTTTACTTCTAAAATAAATCGGAAGATGTCACCATCGTACAGAACTTTTAAAAACGAATTAAATACGTATTTAACGAATTTTATCGTATAAAAACGAACTAAGTTAGAGTGATTTTAGATGTCGACGAGGAGTCTCGTCGAGCGCGGGAAAAGGGTTAAAAACATTCATTTTTCAGGTGAGATATATACATCAATATATATTGTAACACTATAGGGAAATATGTTGCAATACCTGAGGTGATGATCACCAGTATATGAACATTAAAGGCCCTAAATTGGGTAGCCATTTGTAACTCTACAAAAATGGTGTTTAAACCATCAAGAAACTCAGGAATTATATTTTTATCCTCAAGTTGAAAAAAATAAAATTTATAAATGAAGATAGTGCATGGAATTCGAAGAATATCCCATTCATGCCAATCCAGGAATCACTATCATCATCATCAGCAGCTGGATCCCATATACTACATATAGATACCCTACCCATATAGCTGTTATGCACACATATAGATCAGGAAGCAATAATTCTATAATTTATTACTGTGAGAAATAAATAAATCAACTTATCATAAATAAACAGGAAGGAATTGCATTGTTCCATCTCTAGAAAGTGAACTAAATAAAATTATTGAATAAATTTGCATAAATTACTGCTCAGTCTTTAAAAATCACAACTCAAGCCAACACCCCCAAGATAGACTATTAATATGGAAACTAAACGTTCGCAAAAGCCCTCTGCCTTATAATTCTTTTAATATTGAGCTTCACTTGTTTGCATACTGTGAAATTTGTAACCTACCTATAAATAAATAGCTTTATTGGTATCATAAAAAAGCTAAATCCTGGGTATAAGCTGTCTTGATATAACATCTCACACACAGAATACTTTATGAAACAAAAATTGAATAGAGTAAAGTAATTAAGACTAGAAATAATATTTTTGAAAACAATTATTTAATACCTAATTAATAAAAAATGACATGATAGTAGATAATTGCAAACATCCATTTCATCATAAAAAATAAATAAATATGCAGTTTGATAAAATTATATTAACCTATCAATTAATTTTTATTCATGAATTAACTTTCAAGTAATTAAGTTATTTCTTTTTCAAAAATCAAAGATAGCAGGAGAAAGAAAAAAAACTTATTACATTTATGAAAAAAAAAAATAATAAAAAAATAGTGCGCACACATAATAAAAAAATAATACATATAGTCATAGATTTAGTGTTGGAATCCTTTTCAGTTTTCTATTCAATTAACCTTCTCCTTAAAGACTTCTTAGTCATAGCATAGTTAATGTGTCCCTTTCCTGGTCTGTATCAAATCTAGGTACTTGAAAAATAGCAAAATTTGTCCATTTGTTTTTTTTCTTGAATTTCCAGGTGAGACAGATGTAGATAGAGACTCTTTGCTTTTGGTTGAAGGCAGGCTGTAGATGGCTAAAGGAAAGTTTTATCTTGCCTACATTTTATTCCAGTGAAGATAGGTTACATGGAGAAAAGTGATGCCTAGTTTTAGTTGAACTTAGCATATGGTTTTTATTGTACAAACCTAAACTCATAGTATGCTAAAATCTTGATACAAAAACAGCTATTTTATTCAATATCTTGGTGTCAGCTGAATTAAGCTTCAATTGCTCTCTCTTCAACAGCTATGTTAGGAATAATTTCTTCTACTATTTTTTTCAGCAGCAGAATTAAGATTTGACTGCTTTCTTCAACACTTTAGTTAGCAATAACTTTTCTCCAGACACTTAGGTATAGTCACTAATTCACACCCCCACATATAATGTTCCAAAACAATCTTGCCCACAAGTGAATTGCGATGTCTCTTACTTTATCATTTTCATGACAACCAATTAAAGCAAATTTCATAATTACAATTATTCAACTAATTATATCTGTAACCATAGTTTAAAAACAAGTTAAGAATAAAAATTTAACAACATAAAATTCTTGACATTCCTTTATAATTAAAAATCAAATCATGCAAAAAAAAAACAATAAGATAATCTGTTAATTACATAGATTTTTTTATTTCATTAAATAGAGATAAAGAAAGGAAACAACTCTGATAAATTAAAATTTACAAAATTATTAAAATCTTATTTTTGCTCTTCCCTTTCTTTCATTTTTTTATTTTTTTAAAAAATACACTTAAATGTTTTTAATGTTTGAGAATTTTTATACTATCATATGAGGATTTTACAGTAATTGAGTTAAATAATGACTCTTTAATTAAAAAAGTTCTAAGGAATTTAAATATTATTTTTCCCCATTAATAAATTTTTTTTTTTTTTAATTTTCAAACCTAAACAATGTGCTTCCAATTATTTTTTATTTTTTTTCAAGTGAAGATATGTAACCAACTGGATGCAATATATATATATATATATATATATATATATATATATATATATATATATATATATATTGTAACCCCTCACACCTAACACCAACACTAACAATTACCCGGGGGCGCCAATTCTATGGATCATAGAATAAAATATTTATTTAACTTTACCTAAATCTATTCATGAGGCTCTTAATTAAAGCTTTCACCTAAAACTAACTCAGTTGAGGGATACAGAGGTGTATGAGGTGTACAATGTACATTAGATGTGGGAGAAAATATTATAACTAATAGGAATAAACATCTATCAAGTTCTATGCTAAACAAAAATTAAATTGGTAAAATCCTACCAGCTAAAATTAATTAATAATACTCTATATTTCACCTCCTCCCATCATCCATATGCACTGAACAACCTCTACTATATTATACAATTAAACTAATAATTAAAATAAAATAAAAAATAATATTTCAGAAATTGTAATGTATAATTCACTAGATCTAAACTCACTAAACTTATCACTACTAAATTTTAATTACTCATTACTCTAATCTGGTTAAATGAATTTATTATCTATTCTAAATTAAAGTTGAAGAGCTCAGGGAATTAACTTATGGTATGGCTTGATCTACATTTCTATACCTCAATATTATTATTTAACACTATGAAAGTAATATTATAAACCAAACAATACCCTAATTAGATACTTGCAGTTAGATAATGAAAGAAATAGTGCATGTTTTGATTTCAATTCATCATCTAAACAAAAAAAAATATTAAATAACAAAACCTTTTTAAAATGATCAGTAGGTAATTGACATCTCATATAGTGTTTGAATCAAGGAAATCAACATCATCATATCTAGAGATTTATTATAATTAAATAAAATACAATTATGTTACATTAAATAAAATAAATGTATAAGCATGTGTGGAAGTGTGAAACATGAATGAATGCTATAGAAGAAACTCCAAATACAAATTTAGATAACAAAATATTTATTAATCAAATAGAAAATAGCTAAATCAACATTTACTTTTCTTTTATTGGTATGAACACAAATTCCAAAGGGTTTTAATATTATTATTCATAGTTTATACAAGAATAAATAATACAACACACTTTGTTGACTTTTTACATCTACTATATTTCAGTCATCAGGTGGATTCTGATAGATTGGTAAAACATTTTTATCTTTAGCATTAAATGAATTAAATGAATGCATATCATTTATCATAAAAGAAATGGCCTTTTAGCTATCACTAATTTCTGATAGACTTATACAATAATAATAATAAAAAAAATATGTGGCCTTACACTTCTAGCAACTGATTACTAAATTATCTTTTATTCAGCATTTTTCTGAACAACACTCATTTACTAATTAAAATTTATAACAACAACATAGATTAATACTCTAATTACCGAACGAATTAAGATTTTGCATTGTTACTTTAAAAGTATCTTAAATAAAATTAAAATAAGGGGATTTAAACTAAGAATAATATTGGACTATCTTACCAAAGAAAATAAATACTTCTATTAATTAAATGTATTTTCTTTGTAATTTTGAAGTAAAATATTCTATTGAATAACTAGGTTCTGCTTTGCCAAAATAAAGTAAATCATTGTATTCATTACTAATGTCTTATCTTTGCTTGATTATTTATGCAAATTATGATTAAATGATAAAAATCAATGAGATGAAGCTTAAATGATTACTACAAAATGTTTTAACATGATAAGTAAAGTTCTACATTAATAATGATTTTTTTATATCTCAAAATTAACAATTTGTGCATGAATCTGTATTATGCTGTGTGTCAAAGACAATAAATAATTCATGTTAATCAGTCTAATCGGTTTGCTTATGATATTTCAATATAATCATAATATGGATGAAAGTGAAGACCAATCAATCTTTATTTATTAACTACAATACAGCTGTTTTATAAGACACTATACTTTCCTTTTATTCTTTTTTTATCCACAAACTATCAAACACTAGGCTATAGCCTAAGCTGGAAAACATCCAATATACACATGGGATAAAATATTTCTATATTTCAAATCGGGTAAATACAACAATAACTTCAACTCTGGTGGAATAACACATCACCAAATGAAAATTAGGAAGATAACCTCTCTAGCTTCATACACATTTAATTCAATATATCAAATATAAAAGGAGGACTCAATCCACTCCTATCAAAATACTCCAACACATGGATAAGAAAAGGAATACTCAATTCCATGCACTACACTACACTGGGCAAACTACCCATATTAAATATTCAACTAACAAATACACTGACTCAATCCCATAAAATATTATAAACATTGTGAACTTTATAGCATATAGCCACAAAATACTTTTCATTCAGTCATAACAAAGAAATAATAATTTTCTCTTAAATAACTTTCTAATTCTTCAAAATGATTGATCATCTTTTCCTTCCAAATCTGATTGATTTAAAATCATTTTTACTTGAAATTATATATAATTATAAATAAGTTTGATAATAGACACACACACACATATACATATATGATATACAGACCATTTAAAATCACAGTAAGCAAAGAATTACTGTTAAAATATTAATTATTACTGCTAGAATTAATAAAGAATAAATATCTCATAACTGACAATATTCAGGACTTGGTAATGTTCAAAGAACAGTTGGAGAATAAAATACTAATTACTATGGACAAAGCAAGACAAATAATTTTTTTATAATATAATGCATTGATATTGGCATGAATCTGTAGTTAAATTGAATCTAAATAAATAATACAGTTGTATGTTATAGATGAAATAATTATTAAAAATAATGGTATTCTAATTTATAAAAAAAATATATATATACGGTAAGATTTAATATAATGAACTCTTTTTAGAATAATTATTCACCCTTTTGAACTATAAATGGACTCTTCCATTGGTTTTACCACAGCATGTGTTACTAACACACGACCAAATATTATCTTAAAATAATAACAATAATATAAAAATTACCAGCATAATGTATTCTTTCACTATGCTATTTGAGATGTTCTTGAAGAAGAAAAAAAATTAATAATACATAATAAACATATTTTAACTAATACTAACTGTCTAAACACTATTAAATAAAATAAGGTTTTCTTCTTTTTTTTTCTTTTCTTCCAAATGAAATGAAAAGTTTATGAATAGTTTTACATGACTTTCCTTGTCATGTCTCCAAATGAATAATAAGGATACTGAACGATAAACAAACAAGGATAAATATTGATACAAAACAACACATTTCCTGCAGGAGAAACAAAACAATATTTTGTTGAATCCATAAGAGCATATTCAATGTTTTTAGTTATCAACTAATCAATTGCTGTCGATATTTTATGGAATTTCATTAATTAAGCAATGAATATTCCACAACACAAATAAAATTTAAGTTTGTATTTCATTCCTGGGATATATTTAAAATTTGATTTCACAATTGTAAAGCCATTCATGAATACACATAGTCATTCAATTAATAATATTTGTTTAGATAAACTCATTGGTAATATTAATACAGCAATGTCACATAACTTTATCCATTTATAATTTCATTCCTCCTATTAGTCTAGAAGAACAAATAATTATTAAAGTACATTTAATGACATATTTAATCTTGTATATTTTCTTTTCCAAAGGTAAAAATAGAAATAATTATGCCGCTGTTCTAATACATATGACAATAAAATTACATAATTCTTGTGTATATTTTGAATTTTGAGTTTTCTTTTATATTTAGCATGAAATTTGTTTATTAAAGTTCTGAAAACATTTAATAACAGTTCACATCTTTCCCACATATAAATGATGCACGTTGCAGTTATTCCCTTCATAGTATGATTAAAACTTAAAAAATTAATTGTTATAAAATAAACAAACATTCTTTTATCCTTTCCTGTTAAGTTTAAATTTAAAGAAAATAATTTTACAGTTCTATCAAGCATTCCCATTTCTTAAACAATAACAATTTATCATCAATAATAGAATATAACACTTACATGTACTTTAGCATAACATTGGGAAAATTCAAACAATCAGCTGGGAGCAAATTGACATATCTTTTAGTGGTCTTAAGTACACATTTCATAAACAAATAATATAATTAAATTTCCAACTCAAACTCTGGAAGAGGAAAAATACTTGCACTATTAAACTTTGCTAAATAAACTTAGTTGTAGCTGTCTTAAAAGTTTGTTTGATGACTTCCCTCTTGAAAGTAATAATAATTGACTGACCTCTTCTAAATAATAATTATTGACTGACCTCTTCTAAGTAATAATAATTGACTTTTATAGTTTTTTTTAATAATCATTACATCACCTTGTTCTCTTCCAACTGATTACGACAATGTTGACATCATCAGAAAAAGATTGCCAATCGCTTACTGCAAACTTGCTTAATTTATGCAAAAACTTGCGAAAGTTAAAAAAAAAATCAGAGATAAAAAAAAATCATTTCATCTTTTAAATAAATGAAAAAAAAATATTGAACTAATAATTAAATATTTCTAAAGCAGTAGAATAAAACTGATGACAATTGTTTTAATAAATAAAATATTTTACAGTATTTGTCATTATATAATCCACCTGTCCATAATTTATTGATGTATTTAAAATGTAATTAAGCTAGATTTTAATACTGTTATTTATAAAATTAAATATTTGAATGTAATGTGGGATATTTAATGACTTAATGAAACATATAAATGAAAAATGAGGTTAGATAATGCATGAATATTCATTAGTAATATGCTATAGGTATTACACTGCTATGATTGAAATGACAATGTGAATGATGATGAGTGAAACATATTTTTACTGTTTATTCTATAAATTTAAAATGTATAAAATAAATGAACTAGAAAATCATTCTAACAAAACTGAATACTGCTTTATAAACAAATAAAACAAGTAAGCATCAACTCAAACTGTACTGACTATACATATAACAAGCTACTCCCCTATTGCATCACTGATTATACCCTAAAATAAGATACTAAACATTTAAGAAATCTGTTAGTTATACCTACACTTACTTTTGATTACAGTTTTAAGTCAAAATAATTTTTTTTTAAAAATTTCACGTTATTTCATTTTTTTTTTTTTTTTTAAGAGGATTATATCAGATATTACTGATATACTACCACACTACTACAATGACTATTTCTGGTGCCAAACCAGAAGGTCACAATATATATATATATATATATATATATATGTATATATATATATATTGTATTCATATATATATATATAACTAATGTATTTATATATTAGTTCACAGAGGGCAGTACTGGATTTCTTAATCATGTGGGATGATTTAATTGCTTAATATTTGTATATTTATTTCAGTATAGTGTTATGCACTGGGATTATATATATATATAATGAATATCTATTATCAATTTGTAAAATAGTATTTGCATCATATTATTTAATTTCACTATTTACTAGCTATCTTGTTACTTATAATATTGTTCAAACATTCAAATTATTTTTATAAAATGTTATTTATATTTATTTTTTCACTCCCAACACTAAAATCTATTCCATTATGTTTTGCATTTTTTATCTAGCTCTAAAAACCTAAATATTTATATTTTTCCCAGTATTATTATTTTTAATTACATTAAAACTATCATGTCTGCTATCTCAAATTCACTAATTTTCTTATCAAGGTTTCAAAACATATTTAATAGAAAAATAAATTCTAGTAAATATTTTTTAAAAATTTTAATGCATATTACTTAGCACTGCATCAAATTACAATAATTTATTGAAAGCATATGAATGCATGAATTTTTAAATACTTTTAATATTGGTTTGTATTAAGTATATAATTAGAAATTTCTCTCTCTATATAAATAAGTATTGAAAATATATAATTTATGATATTCTATTTATTAAATTAGTTTTTGATGATATGTTTTAAATAAAAAAAATTTAAAAGTATCCAAATATATATATATATATATAGGTATAAATAAAAAAAATTTAAAAGTATCCAAATATATATATATATATAAAGGTGTGTGTGTGTGAGAGAGAGAGAGAGAGGATTGAGAAAATATATTGGAATATGTCCATCATTATCAGTTATTACGAATGTATAACAAATGTTAAACTTTATTTAAACTTTTCAAATACAAACAACTTGTTAGTAATAACATGCAAATATACAACAGAGGTTAGTAATTACACAATGTTTCATGCAGTATTATTCTTAACTCTCCTTTAGGTGTTGCCTGCCTGACAAGTAATGCTATTAACATAGGAGTCAAATTTACATATTTAAATTTAGGTTCTTTAATATCAAATTTTTAGACAACACTCTAACCAACTGAGCTGACAGAACAGCTCATTTAGTTATAATCTTGCCTTAAAATTCAATATTTGAGAATCTAAAGATGTAAGCTTGACTCCTCTGCTAATATTGTGATTAGCCAATACAGCATCACCTAAAGAAAACTGGAGAATAATACAACTTGAGACACTGTGTAATTACCCAGCTGTATTGTTGTTGTATCTGAAAAGTTTTGAAAATGTTTAAAATTGTCTATACATTCAATATTTATTGATAGATGATGAAAATAGTACAGTTTATTACTATGCCCAATATACCATCATCACAAATCTTCAGGCAAATAGATGGTATGTGTGACCTAAAAATTTCTACACTGTAAATATACGAATTTAAAATATATTGCAATATATTTATATTTATGCAGTTCGGTTGTCTATGAAGAATTTTAAAATAATATAGCATGAATACACAGTTTTTTTAATTGTATTCTTCTTATAACTATTTAACTAAAGAAATGATCATATATTTTTATTTACTATCATTATCTACAATTCAAGCAATAATTGGATACTTTAGAAATCTCTGAAATCCAAATTGATTCTTATTTTTCTTAATGATATTTTGTAAGATATGAATTTTTTTACTCTCTTATTAAAATTATGTTTATATATTCTCATTCTGAATATTAATATAAGTTCTCTCAAATTACAATCAACCTGTTTCTAGCTTACTTATAACTATTAAATTCTTTCTCAGTATCATTTCAAAGTAATATACTTTTGTTTTACTGTTTATTTCTAACATTCTATTCTGTCTATAGTAAATTGTATCAAAAATTAATTATGCATATCATCAATATTTTTTCTATCATTTCATTAGTTTACATTTAATGTTTCAAATATCATGTGAAATATTATTTTCACAGTATTAATTCCATTTCCATGTCTTCACATATTGCTTTTATTTATAATATTTTTTTTTTTAAAATTACAATTAAAAGACAAATTGATTCTTGCTTTTATGCATATTTATTTATCCTTTACATAAAATACTCAACCATAATAACCAACCAAAACCATTTAAAAAAATGATATGTTATCTTCTCTTATTAATTTTTTTTTCCATAAATAATTATTTATAATTAATCTATAGGCATATATTTTGAAACTGAAATTATTTATTACATCATTAGTATGAATATAAGATTATTCAATTAAGAAATATGCATATACATCCCAAATTAACTATTTTGAAATCAAGTGAACATTGTGAAAAAAAGTATGTTAAAACATACACTTTTACATAGATACAAACTACACCTAAATATGATTTTATATGTGTTAAATCTTTTACAGATTGTATTATAAACCAATAATATATATATATATATATATATATATATATATTGGTTTATAAACATTACCACCTATATATATATATATATATATATAAGGTGGTAATGTTTTTATATAGGTAAAAAATCAAAACACTTTAAATATTCTTATGTATAGCAAATATTTGTCTACTTTCTCACCAAAGAAAAATATGAATTGAAAAGACTATTCACTGAAGAAATCGTTATATGAGTTTAAAAATATTTAAACTTATATTCAAACCCACAACATGATATAATAGGAAAATGGAATAACCACTAAATTTAGTTTAAAATTTCAACATTCAATAATATTATTTAGTAAATATAGTAAATCAACACTAGATTCAAAAACAATTTTAAATAAAATTGCAAAATTTATTAAAAACAAGAACAAAAAAAAAACTACAAATAAATCTTTCAATAACAAAAACAATAGTTACATTTGTACAAAATGTTTATTTTTTAAAATTACTGTATATTACAAAAATATATGAAATGTATTAAATTATAAAACTGTCTCAGAAAGGAAAGCAAACGTATATAATATTTAAAAGAAACATTTATAAATCTTTTAAAAACTAGTCAACTATTTTTTTTTTCTTTCTCTCTATTTCTTTTTTCTTTTTTTAAAAAAAACTTTCGCAAATCTAATTTCTTTAGTTTGTCTGCAATGTTATAAATCAATAAATTTTAAATTTTATTTTTTGTTTTATTTTTATAAGAAAATTTTTCTTTTAATATGTATATAGTCTAGGTTTTACACATGTGCTGTATATAAATAGGTTCAAAAAATTATAACTGCAAAAAGTAAATAAATAATATTAGTTAACAAGCACATTTAAATAGGCAAAGTGAGTTGCTTCTGCTTCAATCATAAGAATTATTATGAAATAATAAATACAGAGAAAAATTGTTTTAATGAAGGACCCTTATATACACTTAAACATAGTAAGTAAAACAATGATTTATGTAAATTGATAATATATGGTTAATTAAATTCTGAAACATTGTTTGCCTGTTAGACAATCTTGACATTAATTTCTCATTTAATCCTTATATAAATAAATGTACTTAAAGAATTTCTGAAGTTTTGTTCTAATTCGTTTGGTAAGATTTTGCAGTACTGCAGCAAACTGAGTTCAAAGCCTTCATTTTTCTATCAATATAATAAAAAGATTTTGTTGAAGCTATCATTTGATAATGATTATTAGCTACAATCGCAATATTTAACTGTAGAGTAGAAAGGCAGAGTAAATTATTGTTTTTATGACCGATATTAAGTGTAATCTGGTGTTCCTGTGTATTATATTATATTAATCTTTTTCCAAAGGAATCAAAGGTTTCTACAGTTACCGTTCACAGTATACAACTGAAATCATAAAAATATATAGTTACTAATTGCTTTATTAGACATATAAAAATACATAAAAATCTCTTTGGTTCAAAACCCTTACATGTTGGAAACTTTCAAATTATTATCTTGGATTAAAATGGGCATTGAATTTATGTGTCAAAGCAATAATTCTCATTGATAGAAGTCAATATTAATAAATTAGGGTGTTATTTTGATTTGCATAATCATCTAGAGTCGATTGATTTGTTACATGTACAATCATGATTCTAGAATATAATTGTGATGAGAATTTCTATTGCAAATATAAATATCAAATGTAAATTGAGAGAAGAGAATCAGGTATTACTCAGATGTAAAAAAAACTACTCTTATGAATTCAGATTTTTACTCCTTTTACTATGATTTAATATCACTTCTCTTTATTACATCAACTTATATGAACACTTATATTTTACTTGACTAACAAACATTTATATGTAAAATAAACTAGGATAAGTTATTCTATGGTAACAAATATACATTAATATTGTAACAATATTTTTTAATGAAACACATATATATAATCAAAATTGCAAAGTAGATAGTAATGTTTCAGCATCCATTATTCACAACCATAATAATTCATATATTATGGTTATAACTTCAATTACAATAACTTTAAAATATTGCAAATTGAAAAAAATAACAAGAAAAGAAAAATAAAAGAAGCTATGCTAATATACAAATAAAAACATGACTTAATTAACAGACATGCATCAAACATTAAGATCACAGAATTGTGGAAAATTAGACTTTCAAAGTGTTAGTTGATAAAGACTAAGAGGATAGACGAAAGTGCTCCTTAGTGGATAAAAATTTTAAAATGTATCTGATTACTGTATTTATAAATATTCAATTATATAATTACATATATTGCTTTGAAGAAATACAGACATTAAATTATAATATTATTTCATATATATATATAGTCGTGTTGGATATAAGTGAAATTATTAGTTTATTTTATTCAAGGAGTTAAATACAGCTATTAATAAAATATGATTAAAAAACTCCATAGATTTAAATCAGTAGACAAATTCAGTCATTCTTTAAATCTCTCAAAACTTGAATGAATTATGCTTGGGAGTGCACAAGAAATTTGAGTATCAGAAGGGACAATTCTATGACATGGTTTATGGACATTGAACTTCAAGGACTGTCATTTTAGCACTGCATCAAACTATGCAATCCTTTACATTATTCAAAAATGTTTATAATTTTAGAATATTAAATCTAGCAAACATTATTTGTCAGATTTAATAGACTTTTTAAAAAAGTGATAAATATAGGCAGGCGTATAAGCAAATGAATGATCATATATATATATATATATATATATATATATATATATATATATATATATATATATATATATATATATATGATCATATATATATATATATATTGTGCCCTTTTGTATGGGTCGCCATGAATTGTTGTATCAATTTATTAAAAATTTTAAATTTAAGATATATTTAGCTATATGATGTTGATTTTATTATGATAATCTTTCAAAAAGTTTAATTAAAGTAATTTATGAGTATTTGATATGTGAAATTGTGCTAATGTTTGAGGGAGACGTTTCAATGGGAGATGATAATATTATATGGTTGGGAAAACTGGCCATGATTAATACTGCATTAATAAGTTTTGTAAATAAATGTTTAAAGCTAAAAGTTAAAAAGATAAGTTAAAATTAAATGCATATATTTATTGTTGATAAGGATTAATATTTAATAAGTGAATATAAATATTTTAATTATTAATAGTATATAATAGAAGATTAATATTTGATTTTAATAATATCGAATTATTATTTTAAAGTTGTTATAATATATTATTTATTTTAAAAATATTTATTTTTAAAATTAAATTGTTAGTTTATTTTTAGATAATTACAAGCGTTTGTATCTGTGTTGTAAAACAGATGATAGGTAGACATATGTACACACATGCTTGTAGGTTTTATAGTAAAGTTGCAAAACTGTTCTAAAATTCTATTATAAAATTTATAAATATTATATTGGCTATCACGAGATAAAAATAAAAATAATTAATGTGAAATATTAAATCTGATTTTTAAAATACTGTTAAAAAAAAACGTAACGTATAAAAATAGACTTAGTTTGTTTAAAAAATAGTCTTATAAAAGTTAAAAGTGAAATAAAGTAAAAATATATTTTAAAAAAATGTTTAATGGATTTAAATAAATGATAAAGATCCATTTAAGAATTTAATAATGTAATAAATAATAAATATTAAATAAGTCATTATTTATTTTTAATTCTGTATTGTTGGTAAAATATGTAAATAGGCTAGCAAGGTGATTGTTTAATTTACCAATCAAGTGGGGAATGTATTCCGGTATAAAACTAAGGTTCAATTGTTCAGGGGGGATTATGATTATGATTTCTTTTAAGTGAAGTGTGCTGTTAGATATAGCTAAGTAAAATTATAAACGCTCTCGTAATCGTTTTAAAATTATAAGAGAGTAGTTTTAAATAATTTATAAAAGTTTTACCATTAAATATGCAGTGCTAATTTATTTATAATTCCCTATTGATCGTCTTTATCGAAGCTCAATTTACTGTCAAATGATCATGAAGGCATCGTATAAGGATAAAATGTATTGGAGACTTTATACTAAAAGTATAACAAACGCTGGATTAACTAGGAGAATTACTAGTTGGATAAAAGTCATATATTGGATATTATATGAATTTAAAAGTTGATTATAATTAATTTTTATAAACAAATATTTTAAAGAAAGATAAATACTTCTTTATGAAGAAAGTATTTTTAAAATACAAATTTAAGTATATATCTTGGTAAAGATATGGTAATTAATAATAATTGCAGAAGTACTTGCCTTGTTAAGTCTTTGTAGTTTAAAAGACTAGATTTCGATAGTTTTAAAAGGCAAATAAATCGGAAATTTAATTGGTAAAAAAAAAATACCTGTAAATAAAATATTATATAGTAAAGTCTGGACACTGGTCGTACAGAAGAATGTAGAAATTAATCTTACCTAAATATTGGTTAAAGAATGCGCAAATAAGTATACGTGGATATTCAAGTCAATTTATAATAATTAAATAAGAACATTATAAACTATTGACTAATCCTAGAAATAATAACTTTTAAATAATTTTTCTTTAAAGAAATGAATCCGGATCCTATAAACTATTTTAATTATTATTTTGTTTCTTATGGTGGAACTTATTCTATTTTATTTAAAAAAAAAACGTTTTCATTTATTTCATAAAAACTGTTTAAACACGTGATGTACCGGAAAAGGAAGTAATGTTGGTAAAAGTTTGTGCCTAGGAAAAAAAGAACAATTATAGGTGGAAAGAAGACACCGTTGGATTTTATGTAACATCTTTTGTTTTTCTTAACTAACATAGATATTTAATTATTTATTGATCTATTAAAGATAAGAGAGGTACATTTTTTTTTTTTAAAAAGTAACTAAATATTAATATAACAATTAATTTCATAAAGTTTATTTTTATATAATTATACAACACGTAATATTTTAAAGAATAATTGTTGAGTATAAATGTGAAATTATTTTGTAAAACTGTAATCCTGGAGGACATCGTGTGGCGGATTATAAATTGGAATATCATTTATGGTAAAAATTATATAATAGTAATAATTTGATGTATTTTGCTTTGTTTTCTTTAGATCAACCAAATATGATTTGATTGTTGAATGAATGTATAAATATATAAAGAATATACACACATAATATTAGTAATAACAGTTTTATTTTAATATGCATACTTTAAATTTATGATATAAATTTATTATGACGTAATAAGAGAAATCCATAAATAATTATATGATTCTTTCGTGAATAAGTTTTAATATTTCTGTTACAATATTAGGAATTTGATTTATTATATTAGTATGAGTTATTTATATTTATTTTCAAGTTAGTAAGAGGTTAAATAATTTATATTTTATTTTTATTAGATAAGTTAAATTAATTTTATATAGAAATTTATATTTTGATTGAAGGGTTTATCGTATATAGATGATGAGGTATAAGAGAGTTTGGATAGTCGTATATTTTTTTTAAAAAATTGGTAAGCTATTACTGAAGTTAAATAAGGTTAAAATGATATTTGTAGATAGAATTTTATTAGGAAGGAATAGGAATAACAAGTAGAGAAGAGTAGTAGTTTAAATAGAAAAGAATCATAGAATTTTATTTAATATAATACTTTATAAAATTTGAAATTGTTGAATAATTTTAAATATTATTTTAAGAAAAGAACATATATGTATTGCATATTTTGGTAAGACATACATTATGAAATTACATCAGAATGAAGTAAATAATTATATAATCAATAAATGTAGTTATATTATAAAGTTATATCAGTCTATACATTAGTTGATATGTGATTAATGCTAATAGTAAATGTAATACATACTAGTACATTATAATAGAAATAGCAATAATACTTAAGTGAAGTAGCATTTTAATTGTTAAAGTTTGTTTATTTTACATATGCTACATAAGTGATATTTTACATAAAAGTCTTCTTTTGTACTAACTAATGACAAATGATATCTATTAAGATTTAAGTTCATAAACTTAATTAAATGTTACTGATAAAACATTTAAGAAATGTATGGATTATCTATTTTGGATATGGAAATAGTAACAGTGTAAAATCTTGTATTATTATTATTTTCTTATTTTTTTTTATTTTCTTTGGTTTCCACTTGTAATGTACATAATGTATATAAGTTGTTTATTAAAGTTGATGTAAATAAATTTGTTTAAGTTGTTTTAAAAGTGTGTCGAATTCATTATTTTACACCACAGCATTTGACAACAGATAATTTGAATAAACATAATATTTGCACAATATGAATTTATTGTTATTATTATTTTTAAAAGAAACACAGTATTTTCTTAATATAATTTATAGAAATTGATTGATATTAACATATAATATTATAATGGTCACAAAGTACTTATAATGCACAATATAAAAGTATAGTATTATTTATTGCCACAGGTTATTAAATTATAAGATTTTAGTATATTTTAAAATTAAGATACTATATGAAAATGAAAGACATGTAGATGATTTACTTGTGTTCTTAATGATTAATAGTATAATAAAATAGATAAGATTAATTTATACACTAGAAATTATTATTGTTAGTTATTATTATTATGATAAGTTAGGTGTAGTTAGGTTTGATATTAAATCCCTTATCATGCCTATCTGCAAGAAATATTATTACTTTAAAATAATTAAAAGAACCTGAGATTATTTAATTATATTTCCTTAATAAAAGATTGAGATTTATTTATTATTATTATTGAAGTTAGTTAATTTTTATAAAAGACATAAGAGTGCTGTAGATGTAGTAATGAGATAATAAAGAGGTAATAGTATTTGTATGCCATTGAGATAGTGTCTTGGGAAGACATTAGCTCAATGTAAATTCAATTACCACTTGTAACTTCACTTCATAGTCTCATGATTTTAATAAATACTTATTTAATTAGTACATGATATTGAACTATATTAATTTTGGTAAGTTATAATGAATCTAATAAGATATAGTATTATAAAAATATATTAATGATAGTTATACATATTTTAGCCGAGCATAACGATTTAATTGAGCTAGTCATATTTTAACTTATATTATATATCAGGAAGTGAGGGTACAATATATATATATATATATATATATATATATATATATATATATATATATATATATATATATATCACTTTCATTTACCAAGGGGTGAAAGCTCAAAATAGACCATGCTTAGAATAAATTGTAGTTATTTAGTCAAATGTTTGAAGCTTTATATTTCTCTCCATTAATAATAATGCTAGATATTTCAATTAAAAGTAAACATTAAGAAGATGATTATGGTATATAGTTTGAACACTCTTTAAAAATACAATAGATTTTGTTTTCTTTTTAATTTTTTTTATTTAGGCTTTATAATTTGATATTTTGTATATTGCTATGTGATTTGGTAGAACTCATTGTCTGAATTTGTAATGTTTCGATCAAAATCAGCAGGTTTCCCACTGTCTTTATTTGATTGCTTACTTTTAATCATTGGTTAATTTCTCAAATATACACATGATTTCTCTATAGTAAATTATCATTTATAAAAAGCCTATCACTTGGATCAAATATAATCCAAAAAAGTGAGTGAAAAAATAATAAGGGATGTAATTCATGGAATTCAAACTTCAGAATCTGCCTCTGTATGATTGTGTTGAACTATATAAAACCCACAAAACGATACCAGGCAACAAATAAACTTTTCTCAATATTTATAAAAATTGAAATAATATTAAAAAAATTGACTTTCTTTATCTCAAATGAATGAGGAGAAAAATATTTTTCAGTTCTCAGAAGCATGGAAAAAATATCGTTAACTAATAATATCAGATCAAATATGAAATGGAATGGTGATCTGTTTATAGAGCATACAATATTAAATAATATCAATATTTTTTGAAAGTAATTGATAAGTTATCTTAAGACAAGTAAAAAAAAAAATATTTACTCAACAAAAAAAAGTAGAGTTCAAAGTTTTTTTCCTTTTCAGAATACTTTATTTTGATGAATTTTTTTATGTTTTCAAATATTAAATGCTATAAAAAATTTCAAGAAAAATGTATAATAATATTTTAAATTTAAAACAATTGATAAATTTATTTTTCTTATAATACTGCCTTAAATCTTTTTTTTTTGTAATGTATACACATATAAAAACTATCAAGGGTCCACTAGATTTTAGTTGCCATGAAATTCTAGTTGGAATTATTCACCTCTGGGTGTAAACCGGAAACACTGTTTATCTTCTGTTTGTTTAACATATATTTAAGTAAATTATTATAAGAGTGTTACTTTGATAGACATGAAATTATAGTACATTTTTGGATATGTACTAAAAATGAGCCAATAATAAAAAAAAAAAAAGAAAGTTTAACAAAATGTTATATAGAATTTATAAAATGTATAGAAGTTTTGGAATGAAAATAAATATAAGTAAAAGTAGACAATAAACTAATAATAATAGATAATGCTATTAAAATATTAATCCCGAATTGGTTGCTATTATTCATAAATATATATTTTTTAAATATTGTCACATATATTAAGAACATAGATTCAAGATCATCATTATCTGTGCATTTACACATAACTAATGTTAAGGTATAAGATTTACACTATTAGTTTGGTTATAAGAAATTTTTGTAAGGGTATTTGATATATAAGTTATATCTGAGAAATACTGCTATGCTTTAGTCAATGACAGTGTAGTTGTAAAATGTTTTCTAGATTGTAATTAAAAATAAATATAAAAAAAATGCATTTTCTTTTTCATTTCAGCACATATTAATAATTATGGTGTCTCTTGATTATATGAGTTTTCTGTTATAATTATTTTGATTGCAACAAATACATTTTTTGTATTTCTTTGTTTTATAATTTCTAGATTGTAACTGAAAATAAATTCAAAATATGTATATTTTTATTATACCAATATAATAACGAGACAAGTACAGTGTTTTTAAATTTTTGTCACATTTCAGGTCATACTAATGTTTTTTTTTAATTTTATTTGTAAGAGCTATACTGCAATTTTTTTGACTCAACCTCTAAAGATTTAAAATTAAACATTACACCAGAAATTATAACTCACACTAATGTGTTCAATTTTTTGAATATTTTGACAACAGATGAAGATGATGATGATAATAATAATAATAATAATAATAATAATAATAATAATAATAATAATAATAATAATAATAATAATAATAATAATAATAATAATAATAATAATAATAATAATAATAATAATAATAATAATAATAATAATAATAATAATAATAAAACATCTGAAAAACAAATACAATGATTAAACAGGTTTTTTAATAAAATGTAAGATTATTTTGAAGTCTATTAAAATATCAGATTTAAGAATGAGGCATGTTGGACATTTTTTTAGAAAGACACAAGTATAAAGCAGAAACTGTGACAAAAATTAAAAAAAAGGAATAAAATTAACAAGGTATAAGAATTGACAAAAATAAGTAAAATAATTATTACTTATAAAAAGGAAGTTATATTAAATTGATCTTGTAATATATATTAGAAGGACATATGGAGGATAAAAAAGGATATGTAAAGCTCGAGAGATGTTAACAGATATAGGTTGTGAAAAAATATAGCAATGGATGTAAAGTGTTTGAAAAGGTGATCTGGGTTAATATAAGACCATATTTTGATAGATATGTGATACTTAATTATGTCATTTATATTATTATTTATAATTCACTTATTTATACTTACTGAATTCATTAAATTTAACATATTTATTTAAAATTTTTCTATCTATTATGCATCATTAAATACATTATCTTGCTAAAAATTAGGTATAGATATCCTCCATAATATTATTATTTTCAATCCATTATTGATTATAGCTAACCAGTAATTGTGACTTAATTTTTAAAATGTAATATATTAACTCAATAAAATAATAATTTCTTTAAGAACAATATTAAGAAAATACTTTTAAACTTTATTTCATGTTTTAAAAATGTTTATATAGAAATTAAAGAAAGGAAAATAAAAATTTTAATAAAATGGCAATTCTTTTTCAGCAGTAAATACATTCAGAACAAGAAAAATACACCTTTAACTACCATAAACTTTATTATCAGAAATATTAATAAAAACTAAGCAACTTATTCTTAAAATAAAATTAAAAAGTTATTTTTATAAAATAAAGATATGCTTCTGCATGTGCAAAACATTACTACAATTGTTAATTTCCTAATCTCCCATTATTTTTTATGTGAATATTCAAAAGAGAGAAAAAAGTACCTTCCTCTTAACATCATGTTCTCAAAATTATTACTTCATAAAAACTTCTACATTTTACTTTAATCAACAAAATAAATATAATAAGAATAAAACATTAAATAAATATTAGATGACTCCTATTAGTTTTCATTAATCTTTAAGCTCTGAGGAATGAATGTTTTCTTGTTTGGTATATTCCATTCAATTGACAAAAGACATCGAAATATTTTTTGAAAGATTGTATTAAAATGTTCACTAGATGGAGCTTACCACTAGCTCCTATCAAGCTTTAATTTATAAGTGCTGAAAGAGAAAGAATTCAAAATCTCTATCAGAATGTCAGTCATAAGCTTGAAAACAATTGGTCTGAGGATAAGGACATTCCAATAGAGATTTTAAATTATTTCTCCTTTGGCATTTATAAATTAAAGCTTGATTGGATTTAGTGGTAATCTCCCTCAAATGAACATATATAATATTTAAATGTAAGTAATTATAAGAGACTTGAACTCAGACTTTCAATTCCCACAACTACTTCCACTTACCATAACTATCCATTGCATCTAAAACTATTAATACATATGACAACATACATGTGAAAAAGATAAATAAAATACATATATTGGAGATCTTTTTTTTTTCACATGTATGTTGTCATGTGTATCAGTTGTTTAAGATGGATTGAATAGTTGTGGGAGTTGAAAGTCTGAGTTCAAGTCTCTCTTATATATATATATATATATATATATATATATAAGATATATATATATATGCTGAATCAACTATTTCATATATATATATATATATATATATATATATATATGAAATAGTTGATTCAGCATAAAAATATTAGGATGTGTACACATTTCAGAAATTTTTTTTAAATAACATAAATGAGAAAAATCATTAATAAATAAAAATTATATCACCAAATAAAAAAAATCAATTAATCAGAAATTGTATAGAGAAATATAGTGCATTATATTTTACATTTCTGATTTTTTAAGGCTCAGTAAAATTTCTTTTAAAAAGTGTCATAAGAAAAGTATGATTTAACATTACATTTGATTAAAATCATTAATTTAATTAATAAAAAAACTTTATAGCATTGCTTAAAATTAATTTGATTATCAGCCACAGTTTATACAACTTCTATACCATAAAATACAAGGAAGTCTTATCGCTGATGATGAAAAAAATATGTAAAAATATATACATAACTTTAACTTTATGTTTCATTTTTATGATAGATACATTATAAACAGTTTATATGGGACTTCTTAAATCAGGACTCGTAAGTTGATATACGATTTGTGATGAAGCTTTTAATTTTATCCATGCACAATTAAAAACACAAATTTTATTTTGGGTCATTTAGGTTTAATGTAGGATGATGACTTTATTATTCATGCCAATTAAAAAGATGATTTACTAAATACATAAAATTGCTTTTTTTAATTCAGCCTATACAGATTTAGTTTATTAATAAGTTTTCAAAAAAACTTATTACTTATTCAATGTATTTACAATCTAAAACATAAAGTTTGTAAAATTAATTATATGTCATCATTCAGTGTTAGAAAAATAAACTCAAAAGATTTAAATTAGAACATAATCTTGTTATTCCGTTTAAATGCCATTGTAGGTTTTTAGGTAGATAAGCAATAGAAGACATTAGGGTACAATAAAGACTATTATATTGATTCTGCATTAATTAAGTTAAGAAAATAGAATATTTCATTATAGTGTTATAAATATTTGACCGAAAATCTTTATATAAAGAGCTAAAATTCTGACACATTTATTTATAAAAGTCAAAAAGTATCATTTAATGATGTTCTATAAGATTTTCAAAATAAGATGGGAGCGTTATAAGAATCAGCTTGTGACATATAATTACATTGAATATATTATGGTAAAGGACAATTTTATTATATTGGAACTATATGCAAATGCATAGAGTACTTTTTTAAAAAAAATGTTTAATTTGAGGATAGATTTCATGAAAAGGAAAGATACAATTTTTTTTTCTAAATGTTACTTCAAAGGTATTCATGAAAAAAATATGGCTGAAAAAAAAAATGGACTGCTATATTTTAAAAGTATGGATATCTTTTAAAAAATACATTGGTGTACATGCATGTAAATGTTATCTTTGCAAGATATGTGACAAATAAATTTAAAAAAACAACAACATATTACTAAAATATTATTAAAAAACATGTTATATATATATATATATAATTATTTTAGATGCTATAGATATTGATAAAATAAAATATACTTGGATATCAATACCATTTATTTGTAATGAACAGGTTAAATTTATAAAACAAATATATAAAAATATATGTCGAGTTGCATTTTATACTACTCCTAATTTAAATAGATTAATAAATAATTCAAAAAATAGGTGTGGTATTTTAAATCAAAGTTGTGCAATATATAAATGGCTATGTTTTTGTGGAAAGGCATATATTGGGGAATCTCGATGTAAATTGGAGAAAAGATCAAGGGAGCATTTGTTATTATATAAACGAGTGCAAAAATCAAGACAAGAGAATGTTAGAAATGATGATGTATCACCATCAGTATTTTTTGATCATAATGTAACATGTAATTATGGTTTTGATTTTGATTTTAATAAAGTTAAAATTCTGTGTATTGAAAGAAATAATAATAAACGCAAAATTAAAGAAGCTATGTTAATAAAAAGTGAAAAGCAACAGTTGATAAATAGACAGACAGCCAATATAAAAATTAATGAATTGTGGGAAAATTGATGTATGACGTATTGCTTTTGTTTACATTTGTAACGGTTTTTCTAATACAATTTGAGTCTAGTTGACAACGACTACATAGATAGTTGAAAGTACTTCTATTAAATTGGTATATATTTGTTTAAAATATTGTTACTGTATTAATTATTGTATTGTTTTGAATAATTATATATATTTTATTATAATTGGAATACAGACATTGATTAATAATATATATATATATATATATATATATATATATATATAGATATCTATATATATATCTCAGTAGCTCAGTATATATATATATATATATATATACTGAGCTACCTGGATTATTATGTACTGCCAATGCTAAATGCATATTTAAATACTGTTTTTTATTAACTATATATAAATGAAATATTACTTGGGTACATTCCCATGTATACTTTATTGAATATATGTATCAGTGACAAAGTGTGATTTTTTTAGGAATGGAAGCTCTTTCCTTTTTTTTATAATGTTTTTTTATTTCACTTGTCACAACAATTTTTATATAATAATGCCTAATATATATTACCCACATTTAGACAAATCTGAAACTCATTTATCTTTAAATCACAAAGTATAGTATCAATATATTTTTATCTTCCAAATCCTTTTCCCATTTGTAAAAGTTTTGAATGTAGATTAGATCTTAGCATTGTTTGAACTTCTTATAATCAGTGAGAATGAGTTAGTTGAGTTCATTCCATTTCCTTTTTATGTATATAAAAACAATTCAGCTGTTGGTAAAAATAATTGAAAGTCAAGAGTAATCCCATACAAAATATAATGAGTTTGACTTGCTCATTATAATCAGACTATTATTAGTTTAAATATAGATATTACAATATTTTTATCTTCCAAATCCTTCTAACATTTGTAAAAGTTATAAATGTAAATTAGATTTTAGCATAGTTTAAACTTCTTATAATCAGCTAGAATGAGTTAGTGACATTCATTCCATTTTATTCCTACATATATAAAAACAGTTCAGCTGGTGGTAAAAAAATTGAAAGTGAATTTTTAAAAGTGAATTTTAATTAAAGTTTTTGAAAGTTTTAGTGAATTTTTCTAAGGAAGCACTCATTCCCTTCAATATATGAACACTTCATCTCTGATATATATATATATATATATTGTGCCCTTATCTGTAGGTCATAATAAGATATATATATATATATATATTGTGCCCTTATCTGTAGGTCATAATAAGGTAGAATGGTCAATTACTAAAAAATTTTAAATTTTAAGTTATATTTGTATGATATATAAATAATAGTAGGATAATTAGATTTTATAGTACAATTTAAAGCTGTATTATGGCACTTTCCAAATATTTTTCCTTTAGCAATATTTTTAGGTATTTTTTTCTGTACTTCCATTTTACTGTAAGGTTTTTTGGTTAAACTCGAATAAAATATCCTGGTAAGATAACTTTTAAAATTAGCAATCCATGTAGAGGCAGTCAAAATATTATATGTTAAAAAAGAACTTTTAAAATAAATACAAAATTTTAAATTTATATCACTTTTCTAGCTACGGTGTTATCAGCTAAAAAAAAAAATGTTACTTTCTCCTTCACTTACACATTACTTTCTCCCTCCCGCTCCGTCTAATTCTTATATTTTGTCTGCTAAATTACCTCCGTTGATTGGTTAATGTCTTTTTAGCGCGAACAGATTTACACATTTTAGTTTTATAACAGACTAAACTTTTAAAATAAAGAATTGATGACGTAATGTCTGAAAATATTACTTAGAATAGTATTTTTAAATTCAATTATAGTTTTATCAAAATTATTTAAACTTTAAAAACAATTATTAAAATAACATTTAATACCTCAACTTTTACTTTAAGGATCGATGGCAATTATATTTAGTTTCATAATTCACAAACTTTTTTATTATTCTAACAAGTGTGTGTGTGAAGGTATATAATATACAGTCACGTGATTACTAACTTTATCAGATGATTTTTAATTTACGTCTCGGTCTAAATTACCAAAACTGATATATTTTATAAAAAATTTGGAAAATAATTTAAACTTGTAGAACTAAATATAATTCTCACCATCATAAAGTTTATTTTAAAATATACTCTATTAATTTTGACTATTAAATATAATTATACACTACATATAGCATTTATTTAATTTATTAGTTTTAAAATATTATACTCAAATTATTAATATACTTTTAACTATTTATAGCTGTATTATTTTATATGGCCAGCTTTTACAACCATAAGCAATGATATATTTAAGCTTTATTTAACTGTTTTCTTTTAAAATAATCCCTTACACTTTTATATACCAGGTATTTTCAGCTTTAAATTGTACTATAAAATCTAATTATCCTACTATTATTTATATATCATACAAATATAACTTAAAATTTAAAATTTTTTTAGTAATTGACCTTTCTACATTATTATGACCTATAGATAAGGGCACAATATATATATATATATATATATATATATATATAGATATTATATATATAAATATATATATATATATATATATATATATATATATATATACTTTTTATCAATATTAATTTATATATTACCATTATTTCACATAGAACATCTAATAATATTCTCAAATGTCCAACTTTTTAATCTCTTCTGTTATTCCATTAATCATCAGTTTATGAGTTTATAATTATTATCTGTTATTCTCTTTATTATATTGTTCTCAACTAAGTCACTTTATTATATATCAATAATTTACAAAAAGGCTATACAAACAGCTTAACAAATATAATGATTGATATTTTATTTTTATCTTTCTAAAGTAATGATAATTTAATGTGTGTGTATTATTTTGCAATAATTGTAGGTAATTTTAGAAATTAAGCATTTAAATTAAGATTTAAAATAAATATTTTTCACATATCTTTGATTCTCTTGTATGGTTTACTGCTGGATTGAAAAATACAAAATCAATGACTCATAGCTCAGACTTATCATTTTTGATGAAAAAATATCATATGACCTCCCATGTGACTAATTATTTGTTTACTAATTTTTGGTTATAACTGAAGAATTTAATCTTTAATACAAAATCTAAAATTTGAAGTTACCATAAATACTACAATAACTTTCTGTAAATATTTTTATTAAACAATATTAGCAGGAGAAATCAGAAAGAGAAAAGTTTAATAGCATAGACATGTATAAAGAATGTCATAGAAAAAAATCATCAACACAAATATTAAACAGCATACCACTTGACAAGTAAAAGAGAGAATTAAAAAAAGGAGCTGGAAAAAAATAGATGGACAAATTAGAAATACAAATTTTCAAAAATGCTTAAGGATTAACTGGGAAGCATGATAATTTGGTAATGAGAAGATGTCATAGAGCTTTATATATCAAAGATAAAAAAAAAGATTTGAATGTTAACTTTTTAAAAAAGTCTTTATATTGTAGGCCATACAATATCTTTCAGTCATGGCATAATCTGAGATTTAAACTTAAATGTCTTAGAATATTTCTAAGCAACTATATGGTGAAAGCTTTACATATAATATCTATTTGTATTTTTAATCACTAATTATGGTTAGATATTATCTTACAAAATAATTGCTGAGTAGGATTTGTTATAGATTCTGTTATTGAAGGGTTATAAATTAAGAATCCAAATATGGTTATATGTGCTAAACTTATGAATTCTTAATAAAATTTCTGAATAATTGACCAAATTGTTACTACTCCTGCAACCCGTTTAAGAATATATAATCCATGTGGTGACATGTTAGAAAATATTCAAATTCTATTTAAGCACAACAAAAAGTTACTCTACCATCACTGAGTTGAAAACCAAAATAGAGCTGAATGTTTCTGGACATTAAAAAAAAAATGTTTGAACAATTCTTCGAATGTTTTAGACAGCTAATGATGTAAATAACTTAGCTGAAAAATACATTTTAAAAATACTTAAAAAAATACTTTTCATCAACTGATGAGTATCTAATGAGTCATATTGGGCAATCTGATAAAGTGCTAAACAAGCTATTGCAGTGAGTATATATATATATATATATATATATATATATATATATATATATATATCTGTGTGTTTCTGTATGAGTATACATGATTAAAAACTTAAGAGTATGTAAGAATGGCATTAGTTTCAACTATAATAAAATAGCTACAAGACTTTTTTCCTTCTGTTTTTCAATGTTCAATTGGCATTATTAGTATGTGAGTTTTCAACTTCTTGGCTTGCCTTCAGACCACCGCTTTAAGTTCGACTGGCCATTATCTATACATTCCCATAAGAATTAAAGCCATTTTGCTTAAAGGTCTAAATCTTATTCCCTGGCAAACAAAAGTGCAGTTTAAAAACATGTCTTGCATGCACAAGGAGAAGCTTGTTATAGATTAATCTAATTAAATGAAAAAGATCTCTCTCTTTCTTCCCATTAAGATTTAAATTGATATTTTAAAGTGATAATGACCATTACAATATGTGAAATAAATTCAATTTTTTTTTATTACTACTTCAATGAAAGATATTTCATTAGAGAATTTGAAACAAAATTTAAAACTAAAAACAAAATGTCAAAACTATTAACATAATTTTTAAAAATGTAAAGCGCCTTGTAGAAATATATTTAATTTTTAAATTTTATGAATTTTTATTATACACAACTAAATATTTTTAACATGTTAATAGTTTTAAGTAATACAATCAAATAATTTGGGGAGAAATAGATAATTTATTAAAAGACATTGGTAAAGAAAGTAGTAAAAAGATTTACCAAATAATTAAAAACTTAATCCAAACTGAGATTAATTTGAGGATGAAAAATAAAATGTTTATAATATATCGAAAAAGTTAATATATATATATATATATATATAAAGTTATATATATATATATATATATATAATTAGTTTCCAACCATATATATATTATCAGTTGTACAATCTTACAAATATTTCAGTTTCTACTTTTTCAACAAAAATAATTATCTGATAAAATATTTCAATATTTTTGTTATAATAGAAGATGAAAATCACGTTATAAAAAGTCATATATTCAGCAGTCGAAATTAAATTTAATGATCTAAGAAAGTAGTTGCAGGTTCATTCGTTTTTCATCCTTATGGCTTATAACTAAATTTGGGCCAACTTCACCTTGCAATTTTTTTAGGTTTCAGAAAGATTAGAATTTTTTTCAAATAGCTGATATATAGACATTCCATCTTAGCAGTCAATTATTGGTTAGTAAATAGCATATCCGACTATTTTTATATGGATAGTAAAATAAAATAAAAATATGTAAATCTTTACTATCCAACATATATCCCAAGAACTGTCTTCTCCTTTATGCCCCTTTGTATAGAGATTGTGAGGAAGTTTTTGCTTTGGAGTGAACTTTTAAAATGTTGTTTTGTTTACTTTTTTATCCTAAACTAGTTAAACAAAAATTAAATTAAAGATACAATCCATGTATTAAACAATTTATAAATTATTAAAAATTCAATTTGTAAATTATATGAAAATTATTTAATATTGTTTAGATACTTCATATTAAAAGTGGTCTGTCAGATATTAAATCTGGTTTAGAAATAAATAAACAAAGCATATTATTTATATACACTGGATAACTGAAATGTCCAGAAAAGAGCAAAAAGCAATCCCCATATAATTATAACATGATTTTAACAATATTAGAAAAATAAATACATACCGTTATTTTATTATAGATAGAAAAAATATGTATATGAATAACATAACAGTCAGCAATGTATACTGCTACTCAACTTATTAAATCTACTTGCAGAATAAAAAAAAATAGTTATATTGTATACAGATGTAAATAAATTTAAAATTCCTGAATGTAATAACAAACATAAATATGCTGTTGACACTAGGATCACTCTTTAACTATATATATATATATATATATATATATATATATATATATATATATATATATATATATATATATATATATATATATATATATATATATATATATATATATTGTTTTTGTCAAAGAAGTATGCAAAGAATTGTGCAACTTTGTGGTACTTCAATAAAGTATATATTTTTGAAAAAATACTATATATATATATATATATATATTATAGCAATTTTTAAAATAAATATGTTTATAGTATAAAATAATAATTTTAAAATAAATTAATTATTTTAAATGATTTATATAAATATCCTTATATTGTAAAAAAAAAGTAACATTATTTATGTTCACATGCAGTATTAAATATTATATTATAACAATTTAATTAAAAAAATTGTAATTTTTAAGTAATTTTTAAGCTGGCATCTAAAAATGGCTTCTATTCTGGAACTTTTTCTTCCTCACAGCAATTTTTATTATGTAAATGAAGCTTTTTTTAAAAAAATATAAGTCTCCATCTATTGAGTAAAAGTTTTATTAAAGTTAAAAATTTACTAAGATATCTTCATATAAAATGATGTTGACTGTGCAGCTTGAGATTTAAATTTTTATATACGATGCTTTGTCTGGTCTACCATGAAGTACTTCAGCTTTTATAACAAGAAGACTAATAAATTGAAAAGAAAAGGATTATAATAGAAAAAATACAAGAGTAAAAATATTGAAATCATTACCGAGTATAAAAAATGAAAGAAAAATGTAAGTAAATGCAATTAATAATGAACATATGAAATTTCTAATTAAAAATTATACTGAGTCAAAAAATTCCTTTGACAGTTTTAGTCCAATCAGATCATTCATCAATAAGCAAGGATCCAATAATTTAAAGATTCACACATACAAATTGAAGCTATGAAAATTTTTCTAAATACAACTATTTACTACAACCTGTTATGTAAGTAAAATTATAATGAAAAGCAAGAATAAGAATAATATTGATGCTTTTAAACAGTGGATCTGATAAAGTTTTGGAAAATTGCATGAACAGAATAAATGTGAATAAGTAAAAAATCGTCCTGATTTATTTAGGTATTTCATTTGAAGTACAATAACAATGTTGAAATTAGATTATTTTGATCATATTATAAGATAATATTATTCATTAGAAAGACATGTAATATTCAGAAAGATTAATTGTAATATAACAGAATGATCAGTGGTGAGAGTATAAACTTTTATGACTGTTTAAAAACAAACATATAAAATCAAAGTCTAGAAATATAAATAAACATTTAAGGAGATAAAAGTTATATTTAAAGCCTTCCCAAAAAATGAAGAAAATTCAATTTGATCATAATAAATTATAATTAATTACTAACTATAAATAACATGTTTTAATTATTAATAGATATTAAATCATAACTGATTCAAAAAAGCTAACTTGATTGGAATGTACTGGAAAAAACCTAATTAATGCTAAACTTCTTTACTTTCAATTATAGTACAGATAAGCTTTTTACTTGTTTAATCACATCATCTGCATAACCTATCAATGGAAACATTACTATTGGTATGGCTAAAATGTTTGGAATGGTTGCAATCATTTAGATGTCTTTGGCAGAAAACTGTTTCATAAATATCACTTTAATTGGCCTCCATATTCAAATTGTAAAAATATTATTTGATTATAAATATCTAATAAAATTAACCATTTCTAGCAGAATAAAAATAAAATATTTGGTGTGTTGTTTTAAATGTAAAGTATATATATTTTATATTTATTTGATTCATATATATATATTACAATAAAAATAATAAAAATAACGGTAAAAAAAAACTATTATAAACAATTCATAAATTCGCAGAAGTACTTTCAGTTAATTTCTTGAACCTGCCTCAACTGCCATTAAAATTCAAAAAGAAAACAAAGCGGAAGTAAACGTCATCAATTCAAGTTCCACGAATCTCGTATTTTAATGTTAGCAGATTGCCTATTTATATTCATGTTTATAAAAAATTATGAATTGTTTATAATCGTTTTTTTTTTACCATTATTATTATTATTTTTATTGTAATTACAATTTTGTTTTAATTAACGGACATTTTATTTATATTATATATATAAACATCTTGTATAGTTTGGTATAGTTGTAAAGTAGAAGATTCTGGAGCTTGAGATGCATAGGACCATATCCAGACCTTCATTTTCAGCTTGAACTTTTTATGAATTCTTGAGCAATAAATCATTTGATTTCTTTTCGTTCTTTGCATTCATATATACACATATGTAAATATAAAATGCTTTATTTAAATGCAAATCACTTTCATATCTTTCATAAAACATTTAATCTTATTATTTTTTAAATTTAATTTAGTTTTAAAAGAAAAACGAAAGCGATGGCTCCATTTAATAAAATAAAAATGTGAAATCAAAATAATCCCTTTTTTTTTTGTCCAATCAACTCACTCAAACTCTTTAATTATATGATTATAAATGAAAATTGTGGTTGAGAATGAAGAAGATACATAGAATAATACATAACAGATGAACAGATTAATGACAAAAGTTGTAGATTTATCCATATTTAATCATTTCTAATCTAAACATTAATTTACATAATTATTTATTAAAAATATTCGGGCAATGATAAGTGTAATGATATTAAAAAATTATATTTATGGATGAAAGGATTTATGTAAAAACTAATGCATTTAAATGATGGAAATTATAACTAAATCTTTCACCTGAAATTCATATAAAGATTTTAAATGTAACTTTGCTTACAAAACACTTCCATAATCAATAATGACTAGACAAAATTACAATAAAATAGAAATAATAGTAGAATTAAGTTTAATTAATTGTTGCATATATCAGTAGAATGTAAAATAACACAGTTAAATGCTAATTCTACATTGGGTGTTAAGGCAATATTTAAATTAATTATTTTAATTAATATCTTAGAAGCTCTACATTTGCAATCAACTTCATCTTTATTACATTCAATAAAAAAAAAAAAAACCCTGATTTTTTTTTAATTAAAATAAATTAGTTTTAACATTTTCATTTAATTTAAAAACAAACAAACAAAGATTCAAATAATAATGTTATAGTTAAATTTTTTAATAAAATTATAAGAAAAACTGAATTTGAAATTAAAAAGAGTTTTATACAAGAGTTTATAAAAATCTAATTTATCTTTCTTTTCTAAAGCTGATTAAAATCGTGAAGAAGTTAAGCATTGTATAATGAATATTAATTTTCACACAAACTCACAGACACACAAACACTATGCTAACTACTTACAGATAGCACTAAACTAAAAAAAAATAATCCCTTTTTATTGTTTTGTTTTTTAATTTATGTCTGTGTATTTTATTCGCAGCCATTCATAAAAGAGTAGTATATATATATAATGCATACCATTAATGATAATTGACTTTTATTTATAAATTAATAATTTTATTTATATGTTAACTACTTTTATTTATTTAATATGCACAGTCAGTTGTCCGAGAGTCGAATCAATAAATCGAGATAAAAATTATTTATAGCATTATAAACATAGAAAATATAATTAGAACATACATTATTATATATAATATAAATTATATACATAATTTATGTTTTGTGTAAGCATTATGTATATAGATTTCTGCTTAATAGCGCCTCGAGGTAGTACAGTAACGCTTATATGTCCCAAGACTGAATTGAAATTTCGTTAAGTAAACTTTTTTACAGTTTTAATTATTTTTAAAACTTTTTCCATCAGATAACAAGCTCTTAGTCATCACTGATATTCACTCAATATTAGTTATTGGGCAAATCTTTACCCACAGCTGTAATTTAAAAATCATATCAGCTCTGAAGAACATTTTAGCCCAAAAGATGTCTATTTTTCCTTTAGAAACTTTAACTCATCAGTTAATTAGAATATTTTCCAGACTTGGAACAATCTCTGTATTTTGTTCTGATAAGAAATATTTGTTTATCAAGACTTCTATATAGTATTTAAAAAAGCTGGTTTTAAATTTATCTTTTAACTTAGAAAACTATATATATATATATATATATATATATATATATACATAAATGAAATTAGTATAAACAATTTATATGCAATTAAGAGGAAAACGCTTCCCTCTCAAGTTATGGATAAATAATACTATATATATATATATAATTACAAGACTTTTATGGATTTATGTAAATGTAGAACACTGTAATGAAATTTCAGTTATAAAGTATCTAAGTAAGAAACCAATTAAAATGTAAGCTGAAAAGTAGTCAGACAAATAAGTATTATTATTAGATGATATGATTCCAGTTTGAAAATCCATTTTTTTAATTGTTGTTTGCTTGGTTTTTCATAATTATTCTCTATTTAAAAAAAAAATATTGAAAATTCTCATTAAACTATATATGTTATAGTGAAATGGAAGTATAGTCAACATACTTAAGCTCGATGTAATTTAAGGGAATTTGAAGCCAGACTTCAGAATGACTGTGGGGAATACTGAAAATCTAGATTCAACTACCTTTAATTAAAACATATATGAAAAATAAATTTTGTTTGCTTTTTAACAAAAGAATCTTAGAAATTAAGTTTTTTATCTAGAACACATTTATAAATAAGACTACTTTAAAAGGTATATTATAGAAGGATAAGCTTTTATATAAATTATTAATTTTTAGAAATATATCACTTTCTTGAACAATGTAAAGGAAGTAGTTAGTTTATTGTGTTTAACATTAAACCATTAAACATACATGATTACCATTATGCACAAACCTTCTTGCATTCATTGATTACTCTGACTTGCAATGGTGGCTCTACTGTATAGATAGTTCAATCTGTGTATAACATTACACATTTTGATTATTATTATTATTATTATTATTATTATTATTATTATTATTATTATTATTATTATTATTATTATTATTATTATTATTATTTTTGTAAGTATTATTATTATTATTATTATTATTATTATTATTATTATTATTATTATTATTATTATTTGTGAACGATTTGAAAGTGATATTATCAATATTATTACTTTTATAGTGCTATAAATTGTGAATTCTGTATATTTAAATGTGCTTCCATATTAAATTGATTGATAATTTATTTTTATTATTATGTTCATTGCAGTGTATATTACATTAATTATTAAATATTGATAACAGTCTAGAAATTATATATATTAAATTGAAGCTTTTCCAGGGCTGCAGATGTAAATGAAATACTATCTGGGTATACCTGTATATATATATATATATATATATATATATATATACCTGTATATATATATATATATATATATATATATATATATATAATGGAATATAATATCCCGTCACATTATTTTAAAAGGAAAATAAAAAGTTCGTAAATAAAATTGATTTATTAAAAAGAAAAAAACTTAAAAACTGAAAAGTAAAAGTTGTTTAATATATATGTTGTCGTGCAGATGGAAAACTTAAACTATTTTAAAAAAAAGTATTTAAAAGTATTTTTTTGTTGTAAAAAAAAAAAGTAAAAATATAAAGATTGATATTTTAAAAATAGAAATAATGTTGATTTCTATAATCTTAGAAAATGGAAATGATTGTCTTATTAATTAAATAATTGTTCGAAAGCAAACTAGCCCTTGAGGCACTTAAAATAAATTAAATGGTAAGAGAATACAAAGAAATTAAATGACCAATGCAAGCACAAAAATGACAGCGCAGACCATAACTGAAACATGAAAGGATTAGTGACGTCTTTCTCATTGAATCCCAAGATTTGATGATAAGAGGCTAAGAAAAATATAAAAGCCAAATAATTATTATAATTGTTATCTGAGAGTTGACTATGACTATATCATTATAACTAGCTATATTGCAGATTTTCATGAAGTGGAAGTCTGCAAAAAAATTATTTTTCCAGACAACCAGCTGAGTCCTCTGGATGACAGTTCCTGACCAAATGAATGGCAAGTAGTGGTTTTGTTTCAAAGAAGGACAAAATATATGAAAGCAATCACAAAGATTGACTTCTAAATCTACTCAATCCATACAGTATGAACTCTTGTGTCTATCTAATAAGAACTTTTCTAAAATTGCAATGAATTAATAGCTGAAAATAAGAACTCTTATCTGAATTAAAGAATGCAAATTCAATTATTATTATTTTTTACACAGATGTTTAAGCAATCATTTCCATTTCTTTTATTTTGTGTGTGTGAGTTATGCTTTAATTAAAATGTCATAAATATAAAGTTGGATATGGATAGCTGCATGGATAAAAAATAATAACTATGTTTAAATTCGTTTATGTTTATTTTAAGGGGTTAATTTCAGGCTATTTGTTTTGTAGTTAGGACAATGCTTGTGGAGGGATATATGGGTGTTTATATTAATGTAATGTGAAGCATTTTTAGCATACAGGGTAATGTGCCCAACTGAATGCATGACCCCAAAAAGGCAGTCATATCGTTGGAATGGTTGCAGACATATTTCCTGTGCCATTAACCCCTTCTAGCTCTATGGACAGGGATTTATAAGTTGGCAGAAAGACCGCTCTCCCCCATACGTAGCACTCTTTAAACAATTATATACATGATTCCTTAGTCAGACAGATGCACTTTCCTGTTCTGGACATGGATCATTTCCTTCAAATAATATCATGCTGTCAAATGCACATTCCTGTTGGTGTGGTTTTATGCTAGGATCTTCAAATTACATTGGTTGCAAATATATATCTGGAAGCTGACATTGGGCTGGCTACAAACTTTTAGTCGGAGATTGAATGAATGTTTTGATAAGTTTTTAAATGAAAAATCTATGTAGCCTATCTATACTCAACATGCTAAAGTAAAATATAATTTAAATATCCATCTGTGCAGTCTATTTAAAATAGTAATTTAAATTTAAAAAAATTAATGTTAAAATCTAAGAATAAATTTATTCCTCAATTTTAAATGTGCATTAATAAAATATATTTGTGTGTTAATTACTGGCAGTGGCTTCTTTTATTTTATTGTTTTAAATATTAATATATTTTGAGAATATAAATTTATTAAAATTTATAAAAATGTTTAAAACTCTGCTACTCTATGAGCTAGTGACATTTGGGCAAACGGTCAGAATAATATATATATAAAAATGTTTTGAATCTTAACTTATGTATCTGCCTACTATATAAATTTTTCTAGGTTCAAATGCCTAGATGGCGCCCTTGTCGTGCAGATATGTTAAGAAATCTTCAGATTCCTTCAATGACTGTTAATATATATATATATTGTAATAAATGATACATGGATGTACCAGTATAATATATATATATATATATATAACTGAAACTACATATTATATATACATGGATGTACCAGTATAATATATATATATATATATATAACTGAAACTACATATTATATATACATAGGAAGGTTTGCAAATTGAGATAATTAATTATGACTTTATAGAATTTGCAAATAGATCAGCACAAAATACATTTATTGGAGATCATTTATCTTTTCCACATGTATGTTGTCATGTATATTGTTCATATTAGACAAAGCAAATGATGGAAGAAATCTTTAAAGCCTGAGTTCAAATCCCTTTACATAAATATTTTTGTAAAGGACATTTAAATATTCTTGCATTTATAATTATCTTCATAATTCACTATTCACCTCAGTTTATATATATTGTAACGATCCGGAGAAGGCGACTTAATGTAATCTGCACTACAGGGCGCCATCTAGGCATTTGAACCTAGAAAAATTTATAAAGTAGGCAGATACGTAAGTAAAAAAAATATAACAATTTTTTTTTTTTTTAAATATTTTGCATCCGGTCGTTAGCCCAGTCACTAACTCAGGGAGTAGCAGAGATTTAATATTATATCTTATCTAATTAGATTTCAACATTAAAAAAATAAATAAAATAAGCCACTGCCAGTAATTAACATACAAACATTTATTTATGCACATATATATAAGATTTAAAATTATTTTAGTATTAGTTTTACATTTTAACATTTAACATTATTTTTAACTTTGATTTTTGACTTTAATTTACATTTAATTACTATTATATTCTAATTTTACATTTTAATTAAGTTCGCACAGATAAATTTATGAAAGCTTGTTTATAATGTTGAATATAGATCGGTTATATAGATTTCACGGTCAAAAACATTTCAAAGTAAACATAAACGATCAAAATACAAAATTATTTATTACTGACAATTGCGGAGGGAAATTTATATGTAACCCATTAGTATTCACCATAAGATACTTGCATTGTCACCAATAACTTAAAAGGCATCCGAATAAATACATTTTAGATACTCACCGTAAGGTATCATTATTTATCGAATGTCTATATATTTTGATCAAATATGAAAACCCAAAACATACTTAACCGATAACCAATCCATGCAAGCGTCTATAAACAACTTAAATTTAATGCATTTTTATTTAGGGTCAAGTATGAATAGACCACATAGATTTGCATTTGAAAATAAAATATTCTATCCCTATTTAACCTTAGGCTAAAATTTGCAGTCAAACTGGCATCAATTCATCTGATATATCGATGTATTCAATGTAATAAAATACGGCAGCACAAAAGGTTAAGGGAAGAAATTGCCTCTTATGAGATAGGAATATTACATCTATCTGCAAAGAAGAGCAATAAAACAAAAACTCCATAGAAAGGAACTGCGGTATCCGACTTATAATTCCTTCCATAGGCAAACGGAAGTGTGCGGCATATGAAGCGATTCTGCCCATAGCGAATCAATATTACATCTACTAATCACACCAATATATCCAATCCATTGACCTAATTTAACCACGAAACAAATAACCTAAGATTACCCTCCCCTAATATAACTTTACAAATCTATACAGCCATTCACGCCCGACTTAAGTTTAACATTGATATATTTTAATTTATCGGAAAACAGAAATCATAAATAAACTTAAAGAACAAAATTAAATAAATGGAAATGATATTACACAAATAAATAAAAAATACATCAAATAACATTTTAACTACTTTAGTCAGATAGGAAACTAATGCAATTATTTTAAATACGAAAAGTTTTAATTTAATGTTCATTAATTGTAAAGTTCTTACGGTTTTAAAACAGTTCATCTTTATCCATTGCTTGCCATGAATGTGAATTCCCACACCGTCCTAAGATTGATATTCTGTTGGCCGAATTATTTATCCATCCGGAGGTTTTTGTTTTAACTGGTCCTCAATGTAGAAAACGATAGTTCATTTCTCCTTTCTTTAACAGCTGACAGAATTGACAGTGCGTCTGTCAATTCCATCACCTCCATACTACTACATATAGTCACATTGTAATAATCAATAACTAGTCACTAAATAATAATTTCCAAATTTTCCTTTTATATTCTTTGAAAGATTGACTTAACATTACGTCATCGATGCGATGATCCTTTTCATTGAGGTCCGATTTCCCAATGGATTTATTTCATTTGCTAAAAGTTTTTATTGTTTTCCTATCTGACTGATGTTTTTACATTTAAATGCCCAAGGCTGGTTTACATTTAACTAATTAACAATCATTTCCATTTCTGATTAATTAATCTGTTTTCCAAATCAAATATATATTTTCATCTCTAAATCTTTTTAAGTTTTTGTTTTTAAAATACCTTTTCTATTTTTAATACAGTTTTATTTTAATAATTTTTTTTTATCTGTGCGATTTAATATATACGAGTTTAAGATGATCTTTAATTTCAATTTTTAATTCTAAAAGAAAATTTTTAAATGCGAACTTTTTAATTTACTTTCATGTTTAATAAATAAAAAAAACAACAACAATGTAATGAACGTCTGTGCTCGTTACAATATATATATATATATATATATATTATGCCTTGGATTGAGAGTTTCCTCACATTCAACAACATTAAAGTTCATTTAAATATAACAAACATTACAGTACATGTGAAAAAGATAATAATAAAAGAAAAATTAAGGAAGTGATGTTAATATATAAATACAAGCAATATTTAAATACTAGGCAAGAAGCAAATGTTAAGATCATGGAATTATGGGAAAGTTGACATCATGGAATTATGAGAAAGCTGACATTTTAAAAGTATTAGTTGACAAAAACTACATGGATAGTTGAGATCGCTTCTAAGTGATGGTTATAGATATATTTTTATAAACTTTAAGTACTGTAATTTCTAATATTTATATATATATATATATATATATATATATGGATATACACTAAACAAATATTAATCTATATCACTTATTTAATATTCACTTCAAATTTATCATTTCACTACAAAGAAGCAGGTGGGTTTTAGTGTAATTTAAAATAATTTATTAAATGAAAAATAATTAGATATTAAGAAGAAAATAATTAGAATTTTATATTTTAAATTTTATCAATAATTGTTAATTCACATTAGTACAAAATTCTTTAATATTCAAATAATTTTGGTTAAAGAAAAAAAAAACTTTTTTTATTTAAATTAATAAAAGTTTCTGGTAAAAAAAAAAAAAAAAAAAAAACTTTTTTATTGGTTTTCTTAAAGAGCTTAATTTTCCAAAAAAAAAAAAAAAAAATTAAAACTTCATTTCACAATTATATAAATCTTTTAATATTATTAGATACTATAATAATTAATTTGGAAAAAGAAGTTATCAATTTTTTTTCAAAAATAGCGATCATCTTGCCCCTATTAATAGCATTAAAAGAAAGACACCCAGAGAGAGAGAGAGAGAGAGAGAGAGAGAGAAAGAGAGAGAGAGTGAGAGAAAGATAAAATCTATATTAGCAGTCCTAAAGCATTTCAGGATTACTTTAAATTTTTGAAAACTTCAAAAAATCCTTTTTCTCTTACTCATAATTTTTCGATCTTTTACTCATTTTTTTTTCTTTTTATAGATTATTACACATAATAATAAAAAATATATAAACGTGATATAAGTAAAATAAATTGCAGTAGCCATTTGGTCAAGAAATACCACTAGTAATATGGTAAACTTGAATTAAAGTCATTGCAATTAAACATCAATAATAATAATAATCAATGTGCCAATGATTTGGTCTTAATAATCTCTAGCCATAGTTAATCAATCTTCTAAATGACTTAATAGTATACAAATGTTATATATATATATATATATATATATATATATATACTATTAAGTATATATATATATATATATATATATATAAGTTTTTATTAATAAGTTCCAATGTTTTTTCTTAAATATATACATCATTTGTTATTAATAATAATAATAATAATAATAATAATAATAATAATAATAATAATAATAATAATAATAATAATAATAATAATAATAATAATAATAATTATTATTATTATTATTATTATTATTGTAGGATTTAATGCTCATTAAATTCATAAAAGCTCAAGAACAAGAAATTACAGAGTTGGGCCATAATTCTTGAAACAGTGCCAAAGACTACGATTCTGCCACCACATTAAAAGACCTTTGTCTCAAACATGCTGGCTGCCAAATATTTAAATTATATTGAAATATATACTTCAATAAATTATGGGTATATATTTAACCATATAATGCCTTTAGCTAACTGGTTTAGATATCTAAATTATTTCACAACAGCCAGAGTTTAAATAAACTAGCGCAGTTTCAACAATCTGTTGTCAAGGAAACCTCAAAAGAGATCCACCTTTCATCTTTTTTACTGAGAATTATCTTGTTAACAACTTGTTGATATATTGGTTTTTGCTATTGTGAAGTAATATATGAATGGTAAACTATAAAAATTACTTAAATATAAAATTAAAAAATTAGAAGTAAATAAATAAAGTTTAAAAAAAATCATTAATTTTAATGTTTGCTAATAGAAACATATAATATTCATAGACAATCACTACAATATAATAATTAATGTAATCATTAATACTATTAAATTAGTGTAAGTCATTAATAGCACTGAAACAATAGCAAAACTATAAAAATAGATTAATAAATATATTTTGGATACAAGTATACATGTGTCTGTACTGAAAATCATTAAGATAACATAGTAATACATCTACTAGTTCTACTTCATGACCTAATATTCAAAATATAAAAACTAACTAGAATTAAATCAGTTTCCAATCAGGATGCAAGTAAACATCAAAATGGATAATAATCCAAAATTAAGTAAATGGGCATTTTATTTTATATATACATGCATTAAAATGTGTATGTTTTAGCTTCACCATTGCACATACCTAAAAACTATGCACATATAACAAAGATTTATACAGACTGCAGATATAAAGAAAATATTATCCAGGTTCAACTGTGTATAATTTATTGTAATAAGAAATATATACCAATGTTTCAGCTGAGCCATAGAAGCCATCAATTCGATAATGAATATCATAAAATTGGTTATAAAGGTGCTGTGAACACTGATACACAATAATTATGAAAATTCTACCAATAAAAACATTTAGAAATAATAAAAATCAGAAACTATTTAGATTAATGGTTTTTATAATTTTTTTTCCAAATAGAAGGTACTTTCCATGCAGCATCATTTTTGTTGACCCAACTTAGCCTTTTAAGGATTCCAATGACTATTGTTATCTTACGTGATTGAACAGTATCACATCTGGATAGGATTCTGATATTAGGAAATCAATACTATGATCTGTATCCAAGACATAAAGTGACAAATCTGCTGCTGATGAGTTCTGACTGACTGCATTAGCATGTTCACTTCTTCTGACACTAATATGATTGTTGCTTATAGCTATATAAAAAGTTTTGCAGATGTTATTATAAAATTTCCTAAACTCCATGGGCTTCAAGAAAGATTGTGTTTAAAGCTGGGATAAATTGTTATTATGTTTTGATAAATAATATATGTTGTTTTTATATTAGGATTGCCAGTAGATCCTTTTATATAACAAATGCAAATTCTAATAATTATTATTTTTTTTTATTTGATTGTTTATGGCTTGAATTAAAACTTGGTGAATTGGTTTATTATTATAACAATTGGCTAATAAAATATGTCACAAGATTTATTTTAATAAAATATAATTTGTTCATATTTGACCAGTTTTTTTTATAATTAATAAAAAAATTAAATAAGTGCATCTTTCTTACAGAAAATAAAATTTTACAATCCCATTTAATTTTAAATCTACTAAACATCACATATGTAAATAAATTCATTGCATTATAATCCCATTAAATACAAATTTGTAAATCAATTAATATTATATGAATAAAAACAGTCTTTAATAAGAGTAATTAAAAACATACTTTCATTATCAATGTAAAATGCCTTATCAGAATAATCACAGGGTTGTGTTTCTTTGATTTTTTGAAGCTATCTTTAGTGTAAACAAAATACAGACATGCATAATTCTCTTTATCAAAAATTATAGATAGATATAGAATTTTATAGTAAAATTAGAACACTATATTTATATTAAACATTACCCACAAATCCATTTACTTTCCATCCACATTTAATATTAAAGGAACTTTAAATAACTTAATTGCTTCAGAATAATACATTTTCAATAATAAAGATTCTTTAATTCTTTTTTTTATTTCCCTCAAATAAGACAACCTTAGCTTCATCAAAATTAATAGTGTGACCCATATCTTTTTCATGGACATACAAAGCAGAACTAAAATATTTATTTCTAACAGTACTTTTATGTAACTTTATTCTTTTATTTAAGCTCAAACTACTCTGACCTATATAAACCTTCTTACAAAAACAAGGGATAACATACACAACACCAGGGATAGTCTTCCTATCAAAATTTTTCTTTGTATTATTTAAAAAAATTATTCAAAGTAATATCCCTTTTCCAATAAATTTTCTTATTTCCAAACAAATTACTATTCTTACATACAATTTTTTAAGACGACCATTTAAATGGCAAAGAAATAAAATCATATTTTTCTTTATTCTTTATATCCTTACAAATATTACTATTAAGTAAAATACTTTTAATAAATTTATCAGAGTAGCCAACAGTAAAATAATCTTTATAAAATTGTCCTTTCTGAAACAAAGCTACACAACTAGAATTATTTAATCTCTTATTTCTATAACAATAATTTCTTAAAGCAGCTACTTTATGAGATACAGACTGATTGCTATCAGGTTTAAGTATAGACCTTAATTCTTTACTTTTAACAAAATGATTACATACTAAACAATTAGTCTTTATATTTATAATCACCAAAAGATTTAAAAAATGTAACTTAGCAAAATCTAACCCCCTTCCTTCTACCACATATCTTATAGAATGATCAAAACAATTAAAGTCATTTACTAATTCTTTCAATTTATCATTCTCAACTACAAACAAGCAAGCATCCACATATCTAACATATCTAACAAATAACTTTAGATTATATTATTTTTCCTTTAGATTGTTCAGTTTATATTAATTATTTGGAAGATGAAATTATTATTAAAAATAATTGTTTTTATTTAATGTTATTTGTATCATCATTTGTAATAGAATGAAAATAATAAACTAAATTTAAATGAAGATCAGTTAATGAATAACAATCTAACATGTAAGTTAATAAAACAATGACCATACATTTTGTTATAACCTCATAAATTCCAATAGCATTTATAATGGATAGAAATAAAACAATACTTCAAACTACCTTAAAATATAAGCAATATTTGCTATAAGTTAAAGATAAATCAATAAACTAAATATGAGTCATATAACTTATATGCCTATTATATAGATCCCTTACAACAGAATGAAAATAATGACAAATAATTACACAGATATACTTTAGTATTCCTCATGAACCAACACACTATTTATAATAATACAAACTTATCTTTATATACACCATTTCTAAAATAGTATAATTGTTTTAGTGTTTATTTTTTTAAATCACAATCAGACAATGTTTTATTATTCCAGAAAAAGTAGATATATCACAAAAAACTAAAAGATTCCAACCACATTTTGTTAATTTCAATATTTTCCAACTATCTAAATTTCTTTTTATTTAGCAGAAATTTGATTTATATAAGGTTATAAGTGTGCAAACATTATTTTATATAAATAACTATGCAATGTAGATATCCTTTCATTTAGCTAGTAATCAAATCATAAACCATTACATGTGAACAGATGTTAGTTTTATCCATGACAATGCTCCAATTTTTATCCTGTGTATAAACAATACATCAAGTTCACAAAATTATATCAATAGGTGAACATAATCTTTGTATATATTTTTTCTGCTGTTAACATTTAGTACTCATCATTGAAAAGTAGGTACTATCTATTTTTTTAAAAGCAAAGAAACATTCCAAAGGTTCTGAAATGCTAAGAATTAATTTTCATGTTTTAACAAATTGTCATCTCTCACAAATTCAATGACTCTGTCCATTCAACAAATAGACATTATTGCTTTCAGCCCATCATAATGTTCATTTTACAATCATATACTTTTACAAATAAATTTAAAAAGCATAAAAAGGAACTTAGATTTGCTTATGTTAAAGCCAATGCTGAGAGAGCTACTCAGCTCTATTTATAACTTTTCTCATTGATATCAGAGTAATTATAGCAATATCTTTTATTCACTCATTAACCAATTCCAACCATTCTTTCATTCTAACACAAATTACAGAATTTATAATACATTCTCACTATACTATATTGGAAATATATTTTAGACATATTTTTCCAGTATAATACCATACAAATAAAATAACAAGTATATTTGAGACATTATATATATATATACATTTAGTGTATTATTTGTAATTTATTATCATGAATGCAGAAACAAAAATGCATATACTAACAAAACGACAATAATTTTATCCAAACTACTTGTTTTATTATTCACTTATACATCATAAAATAAATAAAGTCAATTCATAATCTTATACAATGCAAGTAATAATAAACAATTTTGTATCAATATTATTGCTCTCATAGCAACACAGTTCAAAGTTTTATAGGTTAAGATATCTACCATCAAAATCAAACAAGAAAAGAAAATAATTATGATTGACATTTTACCATATACTGAAGGTCATCGTAAACTTCAGTAGGTACCATATATATATATATTATTACAAATCGATGTCTGTATTTCTTCAAAATAATATACGTAACTTTATAAATAAATATTTGAAAATACAGCAATTAAAAGTCTATAAAAATTTATATATATATCTATAACTTAGAAGCCCTTTCACTATATTGTAGCATTGCCAACTATAACATTTAAAATGTCAACTTTCCCATAATTCAATGGAACTTTTCCATAATTCTGTAATCTTAATGTTTGATGCTTAATTAAATAATTAATCGGCAAGCAGCAAACATTAAGATTACAGAATTATGGGAAAGTTGACATTTTAAATGTGATAGTTGACAATGCTACAAGGTAGTGAAAGTGCTTCCAAGTTATAGTTATACATATATATTTTTATAGGCTTTTAATTACTGTATTTTCAAATATTTATATATATATATTGTAAATATCGATAAGTCGATATTATATTTTTTTAAATTGTCATTTGTTATTAAAAAAAAAAATCTCTTTAAGCTGATGTTTACATATGAAATATTTAAATTTTTCTTTTATGTTTATTAAATATAGTTATTATTTGAAGTTATTATTTTATTTATATATATTGATAGTACATCGTTATAAACATTTAATTATTGAAATAAATAAGGACATATAAATTATAGATTATAAAAAAAATTATTTTATTTATAATGATTATTAAATGCAATAAATAATTATTTATGTATATTTTTAAAGATGTCAAATTTTCAATTTAATATTTTTTATATATATACTTGATATTTTATTTTTATTTTAATGTTAATTGTTTTAAAAAGAGAACATATATAACATGAGTTTTAAAATAGCATCTGCTGGCGCATGGAACAACAGCAACAACAATAAGGAAGATTATTATTATATATTATTATTGGAATAGATATAGAACAAACAACTGAAAAATAAAGATTTTATTGTACTTTATTTCTATAAAATTTACTATTCTTCAAAATACTGAAATAATATATATATCTTATGGTAAATACATAAATTATGGCAGGTTAATCAAGAATCGCAGCCAGGAGGCTGCATCATCGCTTTCATTTATTCCAAGGCAATTTTCAATGGAACAACTAAAAAAATTTAATGTATAAATTTCGTCGCGTCTGGAGTTGAAACTAGATATAGCTATCTTAAATGTATAATCGTCAATTTAATCATAATCTGGAAGTAAGTGGAAGTGACATGCTGGATTTAACATTTTAATTTGTTTATTTATTTATTTTTTTAAAAAGGAAGGAAATTTTAAAACGGATAAAATATGCATATATCTAAGGATTAACAATTTTCTTTAATATAATAATTTCTTCGCCTTTCGATAGAATGCATTCTAATAATAAAAGTAAACGGATAAAAGAACTCATGGAATAAATTAACTTTTGACAGGAAAATTATCTAAATGAATTTTAAAAGGTATTTAATAATTTTATATATGTATGAATAATATATAAATATATTTTGAGATTGATATATTTTTTTTTATTTACTTTTATTTTTTTTTTTATTACAAAATACAACGTTTTATAAGTGGTCAATTTAAGCATCTTGTTTTATAATAATATTAGACGTATAACAGATGTTCAGACAATTATCTTAAATAATTTAAAAATCTTAAAATGTAATTTATAGGTTGAAGTTATATATGAATTATTATATTTATATTATAATGGTTAGGCAAATATGTCTTTATATATTTAATCTATATATACTTATTACAAGTATATACACATAGTTATTCTTTGTATTTATATTTAAAACATCAATATTATTTTAAGTTGAACTATAACATAAAATAAAGGATGTACTATTTGTTTTTATAAATAATGCCTTTGTAACTATTTAAAAGAGCGATACTATATTATTCTTATTTTCTTTTAATGCCAAAGTTATTATTAAATTAATTGAATTTACAATTTAATAAAAGATAATTTCATATTTCATTTATTATTTGGTTTGTAGGTCACTTACACATATTATTATTCATTCACATATTTAGAGGTACATAAATTTATATAATTAGATGTGTATATTTGAATTTAGTAAAAGTCCTATTGTTTCTGATATATATATATATTTGATTAGTTAGTCACATCAACCATAAAAATAAATTATAAAGATAGGTCTCATTGCTTTACATGATTTTAGATTTGTTTTATGTATAGCTAGCTGGAAGGGCATTTAAACAATTTATTTAAATATAACTGGAATAATTTTGTTTTTTTCATTCTTTAATTTTAATGGAATACCTAATAGACGTTCCAATATATTTAGCTTATCCAATTGTAAGCTACCATATAGTTTCCATTACAATATATATATATATATATATATATATATATATATATATATATATATATATATATATATATATTATAGTATACATAATATATTATATATTTTATATAATGTATTATATGATTATATAATATCAATGATTTTATTCTACTACAGGCAATAATGGAAGTAAAGAATCATTACCTGGGTCACATTAAAACAAGAAGAAAAGGTTTTTTAAACAAATCCTAACATTTAAAATATGAAATGTCATCTTATATTCAATTCAATAAACAGTCTATAAAACTCAAAATCTGCTGATGAATATATATCTGACCTTGAGCATGGATTACTTATTGATTGGGACATTAACATTTCTTATTTATTATACATATGAAGTATAAGATATTATCATGAATAAACTTATAATGTGAACATTAAACATATTAAAAATGCTACGTAATAATATAAAATTTGACTTACCAAGGCTATTCTAATATGAGATATTATATTTCTTTTGCTTAATATTCTGTCCTAAAATATAGAATTTATAAAATAAACCTGAGAAAAATAATTTCCAAAATTTTTGTTTCAACAAAACTGTTTCCACAAATTTTTGCTCTGCCAAAATTTAATTATAATCTCATTATCTAATCACATTCATGTGCTGAGATCATAATTTTAATCACATCCTAAATCTGAAATTAAGTTTATGTGCTAATCAAAAATCATCTTTTAATAAGCCATACTTTTCATCTCCATTTTTATTTTCTTAGCTCATATGGTATGTTTATATGTAAATAATTAATTAGCAAAACAATTTATAGTAAAAGCAATAAGTAATTCTAATCATTTAACATATATTTAATAGTTTCAAAATAAATTTGTATTAAGTTTGTATTTAAGCAGCAGATTCTATTGCTTTTATAAAATTTTATCTAGCAAATTTTATTTTCCAGGTTATGAATTGCTTTAGCTTGTGCTGTTTCAATTGTCATGATATCCATCAAATCAGCACAACTTTAATTATGTATGATCAATGATATATTCTACATAGTTCTAATGTAAAATCCTATAATTCATTTAAATGAATTACATTAGTTAATATCAACATTTGGAAACGATTTTATTTTTCCTTAAATGAAACCAGATATTACATTTTTATATACTTACAGATTTATATTGTTTAAAATTTGTTTTTTCAATGATTATCATAATAAATTTCATTATGTATTTATACTTGAAAGCAGCAATTTATATCTCAATACTCTATTTGTAAGCCATTGTTTTAAATCATGAAAAATCAGTGAATACTTAATGTTTCAAAATGAATCCCAGTTAGTTAATGACTATGAAGATTCCTAAGTAGAAAAAATCAGTTTTATATAGTATTAATTATTCATATTTAAAACTAATATCTTTGGAGGAGAATGATCTGAAACAGGTTACTTCACTCAAATGTAGATTAAATTTCAACTAAGATAGACTCATACTAATTTTGTTTGTTGTAAGAGTGTGTGTGTGTACAACCATCTTTCTACCATTTATCACTCAGTGGTTAAAATATTTTAACATGGATGAACCCACAAAATATGTCTTATATATATATATATATATATATATATATATATATATATATATATATATATATATATATATATATTGTATTAAATATTTTAATAGATTATTTTTATAATAAAGAATAGAAATAAGATTATAGTTAAGTAAATAGAAATAACTTTTGCTTTTTGATGTTGCCAAGAAACTATCAATTACTACTAATTGACAATTCTATGGATGCTAAACAAGTTTATATATATATATGAAATTTATAACTTGTTTTGTTTATCTAATATATGTATTACACTTTCATTGTTAAAAGGCAGTTGTCTTAACTACAGTTTGAAATTGTTGATTGTTAGTCATTTTGGGATTGTCTAAGTGTTGACTGGTTTTTAATGATATATATAGATATAAGTGTTGACTGGTTTTAATGATATATATATATATATATATATATGTGTGTGTGTGTGTAAGTAAATAAGATGAATTATACAATTTAATATAAAAATATATATTTGAGATATATAGGTATATATGGGATCAAACATATAAAATATTTTAACTAAAAGTATAATACTTTTTCTCAGGTGAAAAAAAAATATGTAAAATTTTAACTATAACCTTAATGTATTTTTAATGTCAAATACTCCTATTAAACGCAAACATTATACTCTCTTTGATAAGGATGTTCAACACTGAAAAGGTATTACAGTTATAAGTTAAAGATCTTAAGATTTTTTCTATATATTAAATAGTATTTTACTGCATTTTAATTATAATATTTCAGTAATGGAATTGATACAAATTAAACATAGGTAATAAAGCAGATAAAACTTAAATAAGTGTTTAAAGACATAGCTAACCGTACATGTGTGTCATGATAATTGTAGTAGCATTTTTGGCCATGATATTGTTGATTATATATTTGTAAACTTATTTGGGATGAAATTACTTACCATACTTATAGATATATAGATGGATGGATGGACAAATGGAATGATAAACGAGATGAATAGGTAATAAAATAGTTAGATAAATAGAGAGATTGTTAGATAGATAGATAGATAGATAGATAGATAGATAGATAGATAGATAGATAGATAGATAGATAGATAGATAGATAGATAGATAGGTAGATAGGTAGATAGGTAGGTAGATAGATAGATAGATAGATAGATAGATAGATAGATAGATAGATAGATAGATAGATAGATAGATAGATAGATAGATAGATAGATAGATAGATAGATTCTCACTTTAAAAATATAAATAATTATTTCACTTTAATAATGTATTTGTATATTTAACCTGATATATTTATTTTATATTAGAAATTAAGACCAATATTATGATGAGATCGATAGTTGTTTATATCTTTAGCATTCTGGATATGATTAGGTTCTACTTGAAATATAGTTAATGTATATAATATTTTTCTATTTTATACTACTTATTGATTAAAGATAATACATTTTTATTTTTATTAAAAAGTGCTAAAAGTTACAAGATTTATTTCAATATTTTTTGTGGAGCAAAACATCAAATTATAATAAATAATAATAGGCAAGACCAATAATTCTAATGCATCAATATAACATCATTTTCAAAAATTAATTACAGAATGTTTTTTTTCAATTCATATTGTTTATATTTTATATCATTCAACAAATCTTTTTTTTAATCTCATCTATATATTTTATATGTGAGTGCTTTCTAGGTCTTTTTTTAATATTTTAGTGTACAATTATATACCTATCCCAATTCTATTTCAGCATCATAAGTCTTTCAACAATGTGAATGAAATCTATTTGTTCTCTCACCAATAAATTTTACTTGTGATCTCTCTTTTTTTACTCCCAACTTACACATTTCCATACTTTATTTAGTAGTCTAAATTTTCTATATTGTTCTTCTGATGAGTTTTTAAATCTATGTTTGGTAAAATATATTTATTAAAATCTTATTTTTTCAATAAAATAATGATAATTTCTTTTAATATTAAAATATTTCTATAAAATCATTTTATCTATTTTTAATTCTATGATAAATCCATTATGCTTCCATAGTTGTCAATTTCAAGATTATGAATCTTTCTCTTTTTTACATATTAGTAAATATATTTGAAAAGTTCTAATTTTATTAAGCACTTTATTTCATATGATTTGTTTAATAGATAAACTATTTGATAAGATTTCTAATCAGTAAAATATAATTTTCAGCATGCCATTTCAATTGAGTAATATATATCATTGATTTAGTAAAATATAAATCTAATATTTTTAAAATTCTATATAGAACTAAAGTTTGAAATTTTGAAATAATTTTACAATTCAGTACTTCAACTTGTATATATCATCATCATCAACCATCATCATCGACCATGATCAATTTGCTGCAGAAAGAAGGTTTCACCAATTCGATCCACCTTTTCTCATCACTAGCCTCTCTTCCGCATATCAACCTTGCACACATTTTTTATTTCATCCATCCATACTACATGTGATCTTTTTTTGGTTCTTTTACAATCTCTTGGAATCTAGTTTAAGATTTCAATTGTCCATCTATTATCATCTGTTCTAAAAATATATCGAGCCCATCTCCATTTTAGTCTTTTACTTCTTTCAATGAGGTCAGTAACAACTGTTTATTCTCTTATCCACATATTACATTTTTGATCTTTTCTTGTTATTCTAACATGCACATCTCCTTACTTCTTTGAGTGGTATGAAGTCTCCATTGCTATTCTATTAAGTGTCCAACTCTCAGATCTATAAGTAAGAACTGGTAAAAGACATTAAAAACTTTCCTTTTCAAACATAGGCATATTTCATTAAAATATTAAGTTGTTTCTACCAAAAGCACTCCAACCAACTTTAATTATATAATTAATTTCATCCATTGTTTCCAACTGCAGTAATAATCTGGCCAAGGTATTTGTAGTTGTTAACTTCTTCTAAGTCATCATAATCAAACTTTATTTTCATCTTTTGAGAAAATCTATTGAACACTATTGTTTTTTGACAATTATCTTTAGATCTACTTTTTTACTTTTATCTGATAACTCTTGCAAGATTTCCTGAAATTTTAAAATTAACAAAAACAATTATATCATCTGAAAAATGCAAATGACTTAAATAGACACCATTTACTTTTACTCCTTTAGATTCCCAGTTTAATCCACAAAGTATTTCTTGTAGCATTGCTGTAAAAATGTTTTGGCAATATGGAGTCACACAGTCTTACACTATTCCCAATGTTAACCTTCCTAGTGTTATTATGTATTCTAATTGTTTCTTCTGCATTTTTGTTAATATTCTACAGAATATAACAATATCTTGGGTCTATACATTGATGAAGCAATACTTTAATCACTGAAGAAATGCTTATACTATCAAACACATTTCCATAATCTACAAATCAAAAGCATAATAATAACACATATTCATTGGTTCTTTTTATAACTTCTCTCAGTACTTGGATATGATCTACTGTACTAACATGACTTTTAAGTTGAAATCTAGTGCTGTCTGTAGATGAGTTGAAATTATTTTTGTAACAGTTTTGTATAAAACTAATAAAAGACTGATAGGTCTGTAATTTCTAATATCTTATTTATCATCTTTTTTTCAATATTAATACTGCATTATTTCAGTCATCTGGTCTATCTCTATCATATAGACATTTGGAGTATAACTTTGTCAATTTTTTTTCTTCTATTTCTTCACCTGTTTCTTTTAATATATTGATTATAATTCTGTCATTACCTGGAGCTTTTCCCTTCATTATAATTTTAATTTCATGTCTCACTTCTTCATGTAATGTTCTGGATTTTCAAAATATATAATAGATGTAGAAGGTACTTGTTATTTATTAATATATAATTTTTGATAGAACTCATTTACCCATTCCATGATGTCATCTCTCTTTTTAGTAATTGTCTCATTTTTTTTCTTATTGCATATATATATATATATATATATATATATATACAATATTTTGGTATTGGTAGAAATATATATATATATATATATATATATATATATATATTTCTACCAATACCAAAATGTTGTTTTGTACTCTTGAGACTTATTCTCTGCTGCAGCTTTCCTTGCTAATTCATAATTATACTTTCTTATAATATTATGAACTATTTTTACACCATTTTACAAAAATTCATCATATTCAATTCTTTTTAATGCATAATTTTTATATATCTTGATATTCCTTCTTTCTCCATAAATTCTCTAGTCTCAGCATATATTTTATTGATCATTTGCAATTGCTCTTCTTTACCAGATATCTTTGTTGCAGTTTGTAAAAGTGTATTAATTATTTTCTTATTAATTTCATTCAAATCCGAATTATATATATATATATATATATATATACACATTTAGGTGTCTAAAAAAAAAATTCATGCTTGCAAACTGATAGAAACGTTTTGCATAAACGCTTGGAGTTAATATTTAGGTCTAGTTTCTAACTCCTATCCCTTCACTGATAAGAGGAAATCAGCTTGAAATCAGCTGCTCTGAGGTTGGAAAAAAATGAAAGAGACAGTGAATATTGACTCTGACATTTATGTAAATAAATACGCTTGTTTGGAGGTCTTGGTAAAGCTCCATCTATTGATCATTAATACAAGCGATAGCAGGTTTTTACGTATATAAAACTTGTTTTGTTTTTCATATATATGTATATATTGTTTCCAAGATTAATTATCTCTCAGAATAATAAAATCAAGATTTATTATATAAGATACAGTTTATCTTATATCTCTATTAGTCTATAATGATTATGGGATATAAAATGTAAAAAAAAAATATTTTACAGACAACAATAGCAATAACAACAACAACAATAAATAATAATGATAAGATAAATAAGTTTTATCATGGCTATACAAATCAATCCATAAACTCAAATATATTTATATATCAAAAGTTCATTTACTACTATGTTTATTTGATGCCTTGCAATTGTTCTTTAACTTTGTTTGCAGCAAGCTTCCTATCTAAAACATTTCAACATATTGTATAACTTTAGGCTGTAACTGACTACATATATCATTTATAATCATTATTTTATATAGCTTTTAAATACAACATTGTTATTTAATGCACTAGTTAATGTGCATATTTATTAATTTATACATAAATTGTTAACTAGTAATAAATGAATAAATAAATCATTTGCTGCATATTTCCACTATATGAAATAGTCTTAATATGCAATGCTTTCAATATTTCTGAAATATTTATGTGAGAAAAATCAAATCATTATTTTATTTATTTATAAATAAATCAGATAAAGGTTTAGTTATTTTCTATCTTCATTTTTGTAATTAATAACTTGTAAAGCACATACTCATTACATAAGAAATATATATTAAGGCTGTGCACTAAATGTTTTCTCAAACAAACACATAACTTGTATATTGTTTATATTTATAGATACAATGGAAAATAAATAAATTATATACTCACCTATAAGTATTACTTATTCATTTATATAAAAAAAATATTAATGTATAAATATTGGTTATTTTTAAACAAATTTAAAAAAAATTGTATAATTTTTCTATAATTTAATTGGAGTAAAGTTTTATAAAAAGATGTGGGGAAATTATAATTATTATACTTTCTTTTATTTCTCTTTTAACACACACACATATATATATATATATCATCATCAACCATTATCAATCCACTGCAGGATGAAGGTCTCTCCAACTTCAATCCATCTTTTCCTAGCTTTATCTTCTTTTCTCCACAATTTCAATTATCCATGTATTATTATCTCTTCTAGCAATATGTCCAACACAACTCCACTTCAGTCTTTTAATTTTTTCAATGAGGTCAGTAACACCTGTTTGTTCTCTTACCCATATATATATATATATATATATATATATGGGGTGTGGGTGTGGGTGGATGTGTGTGTGTGGAATAAAAATTATTTTTGTACCAAAATATGTGGCATCAATTAATAATCAGAGGATAATAAATTCTCTATAACAGCTATCTAAATATCAGTAATAATTTTACACATAAAAAGCCTTTTTCATAAAATATAATTTATCTTCCTGATTTTACCTATGCTAAAATTTCAAGTAACTAATTTAAATTTCATCAGCAAAAAAAAAAAAAAAATCAACTTTAAATCAAATACCTATGTATTGTAACAGTTCCATTATAGTAAATTTATAAGCAATGACTAAACTTTACATAATTAAGTTAACAACATATATAAAGTTTTTTTAGATAAAATATCACAAAGAAGATTAAAAGAAAAAATATTTTTATTAATATAATTATGTTTGAAATAAACATCTTCTATACCAAAAATGTTCTTGGAAAATGTATTTTTTTTTTTTTTAAGAATAGAATCACAATACTTTAAAAGTTAAAACAAATAAGATTTCACAATGAGTGGAGAGGGGAGGGATGTTAATTCTAATTGCTACTGCTCATCATATATATATATATATATATATATATATATATATATATATATATATATATATATATAAAACCAAAACTGTCTAACACTATACTAGCAAAAAATAAAAATGCAAAACCATAAAACAATACAGTACTAGATAAATTCAAAATTTTTACCAAAATCCTTACACAACCATGGTTTCATCTACTACAAATAGACCTTCTCAAGTGAAAATCAACCTAAAGGAAAACATATATATATACAAACAAACAAACCTTCCCATAATTCATTTCAAACTCCACCTTCCCTTAATATCAAAAGAAGTCTTCATAAGATTGATAGCCTCAGAATGAGTTAAAAAGAAGAATAAAGGAGACTTTGATGATAAAACTCCTTGATTCTGAGGCTATCAATCTTATGAAGACTTCTTTTGATATTAAGGGAAGGTGGAGTTTGAAATGAATTATGGGAAGGTTTGTTTGTTTGTATATATATATGTTTTCCTTTAGGTTGATTTTCACTTGAGAAGGTCTATTTGTAGTAGATGAAACCATGGTTGTGTAAGGATTTTGGTAAAAATTTTGAATTTATCTAGTACTGTATTGTTTTATGGTTTTGCATTTATATATATATATAATTGAATAAATATATAAGAAAGATCAATTCTCATTGCTCACTAAGTTTTTTTTATATTTCCATCGAATCTCTTGTTTAAAATAAGAATTACCTTATACTGAATAAACAGTGTATAGGAATCATTATGTATGTGAATATATGTACACACATGAATACAACTTTTTATGGAAATTGATAAAATTATTCTTTAAATGTTATGATTTTTTCTGCTACCTTTTTTATTATTTGCCCATCATTTTTTAAACTATTTAGCTAGTTAAGTGATTTTTCGTATATATATAAATCCAATGACAGATGATAGTTTTCACATTTTTATTAGCTTTTATTCTGTTTGGTTTTTACTTAAAAGTTGATATGAATCACTTAAGATCTTTAATACTGTATTTATACTGGATATATTATGTCTTTAGGCTGTCGTGGGTTTCATTTTCAATTGCATTTATTTTAACAAAACAATCTAGTTAAATCAAAACTGATTTTTTTGTAAAAATGAAGTTGATTGGTTGCTTGCTTTGAAAAATAAAAAGAGAAAAAAAAAACATTAGCCGAAGTAAGAGAGAATAAAACAAACATTTCATAAGCATAAAAATATTTTATATACAATATATTTAAATAAAGAAAATGTCATATTCATCTTTCTTTTCCGAACTATTTATAAATTTAATTATTTTAAAATCCATTCTTAATAAAAGAAACCATAGTTCGACAACTTTAAATCTAGATTGTGATTCTCATATAATCCCCCAGAATATTAAATTTATCTGTAATAGGTGTTGCATATAATAACAATCTCTATTAAAAGTGACACAAATTCTTCTACTGTCAAAATAGCTTCTTTCAAACTTTAAATTTTACGCACAACATAAAATGATTTCCCATCCTTCAGTTTTTTATTTTACATAAGTTCTTATTTCTGTTTTCCTATTTTTGACACTTGAGTCTACTTTTCATCTAATATATTTTGTTCACAATAAGATAATTGAATTAATTAGTGATTTATTTTTCTATTTTATTTAACGTTTGTACACAATCAATCTATTACTACTTTTTTGGTCTTTTTCTCCAGATGTTATTATGACTAAATTCCTCTTATTTTTGTTCATTGTCCTTCTCTGCTTAAGTTAATGAACTCCTTAAATTATTATTTTTTATTCCTGTTTTACCGTTTACCTTTGCAAATTATTTATTTTTATATATTATTTTTTATTTTCTAATAATTACAAATCTTTCAATAAAATATCTATTCTTTTGTGAAATATCTCAATAAAAGACATTAAAATTAAAATTACATAAGTACATTTTTATATATAGAAAATGATTGTTTGGGGTAAACCACTGAAGTTCATTAATCACTGTATTTGGTATTAAATTTAAAGCACAATACATTTTAAACATTATTGTTTGCTACTGTTTAGCAATGGAAAATAAGGCAATCATATCAACTATGTTAATATTCAAAACATCCATTATTTTACTGTAACTGTTTTGAATCATTCATATGTGATGAAGCAAAGGTTTGCTATTGTCAAACAATAGATATGTCAATTTATTTTTTATTATAATATAGTTGGTAAGATACAAAATTTATTATAATTTAAATTTAGCCTTATAAGTAATTGTACTTTTATTTCTTACTACAAATATATTATATTTAAAAAAAAATGTATATATGATTTAAAGTTTAAAACACACACACACACACATATATATATATATATATGTATAAAATTTTTAATATGGATTCTTAAGTATCCTAACTTAAGCAAAGTGTTTAAAATTATGTGATATGTTTAACTCAATATAAGATTTGGATCATGTGGAATAAAAACTTTTATATTATGAAAAAAAAAAGATATCAATAAAATTGGTTATCATTGAACTTACCATTATTATATTAATTTAAAAAAAAATGTCTTGAACTTAAATTGGCTAATGAGGCTGGAAGTTTGCATAGCAGCCAATAATAGTAGGTGTAATTATATCGTTTATATATTAATAAATAGGAAGTGCTAATATTTGGTAAATTTTCTCTTTATTAGTTATAAAGACTGATTTTTTTTTATCTTCAATTTTTATATTCTTTATTGTTCACTACAGAGTTCATTTAAATATATTCTTTCAATGTTTATATAATGAAATACTAATTATAATCTTTTTATATCTGGTAAAATGAAAATACACACAGCAAAGGTAGTTTTGTAAAATAATGCTTAGGTTTATTACTGCATAGCATACTTTCAATATATTTTACTACATTATATTTATACCATATAGTGGTATAATATGGTAAAATATATTGGAAACATGCTAGGCAGTGATAAAGCTAAATATTATTTAAAAAATGATCTTTTCTGTATTTTCATTTTTCCAGATATGACATTGGCTCAGAAAAAAGAAAATTAGTAACAATTGAATTACATATTCTCTTTAAAAAAAATTATCTGTATTCTTAAAATATTGTAAAATTATTTAGCAATATATATATATACATACACAATACATACATACATACATACATACGTAAAAAAAATTTTTTTTCTTGTTTAATTTTTGGATGGTGAATATATTAACTTATGAAACATTGAATTGTGTTGCTATAATAAAAATAATATTAATATAAAAATTGTTTATTACTAATTGTATTGTAAGATTGCAAAGTGACTTTATTCATTTTAAAAAAGAAAATGAATATGTAAATAATAAAGCATATAGTTTGAATTAAATTATTAGTCTTTTGTTATATGTTTCATTTTTTTATTGCATACATAATAGTAAATTATAAACAATAAAAATAAATGTTTAATATTTCAAATATATTTGTTCTTTTTATTTATATCATATATAATATTGAGAAAATATGTATAAAAATATATTTCCAGTGTAATATATTGAAATGTAGTGTAAAATATTTAATTTATGTTAGAATGAAAAATAGTATTTGTAGATTAAAAATGCAAATATTTATTATATGTAATAATTGTGAGATGATTTTCTTTATTTATCACTGTTGTGTTATAAGATTTTTAAATTTTGGAACCCTACTGGAAATTGCTTAAAGATTGAATATAGAGGATTGCATAGTTATACTGACATCTATGGAAAAATCTTATAAATAGAATTGAATAATTTGAACCCATTCTCGCTTTTGTTTTTGTTTAAATGAAAGCATGTATGCTTTTCTTTATAAAATTAACTTTTTATTTTCTTTAATATATATTGTGACCTTCCTGGTTGGCACCATTAAGAAATGTGTGAGGTTCACATTGTGCCAATAATGATCAGGGATAACTATTAGGAGAAAAAAGGAATTGTGATATAACTTAGTATTTTAATTTTACTTAAAAAATTATCAGGATTTGAGTTGAGGTGTACCAACCATTAAAATTTTATTTTATGTATGTCTGGTAGTGGAGAGGAAGATGGACAATATCAGGAATTGTTGGTATGAGAGCTAAATTAGTAGGAATGTTTGTCCATAAGGCCATAACAGATGTTTGTTCATTGATTTTCTAACTCACTGTCTATTTCTATTCCAAGATTTAACTTATATATGTGGTTGCATGTCCATTTTACATCATCTCACACTTCATTCATATTTTTAATTATTACTTATAATAGCCAATTTGTTTAATAGCAGTATTTACTTGCCATAGAAACTGTTAATAACTCAGTCATTAATAGACCTCTGTATTAATGGAAAGACAGATACACACAGATACCATTAATTAAAATTATTTTATTTATTATTTATTAATTATTTATTACATAAAATCTTACATTTAAATTTGTAAAATTCATTTATTTATTTGTTATTGGTTAGCATTTGTAAATTTAATATATTTTATTCTTTATCCAATATTCTATTACTAAATTTTTACAAGCAAGAAATTCTTGCATATTGCTAAGCTCATTATAACTAAAAAAAGAGGTGTGGCTCAGCATTTTTTACAGGAGATTCCAAAAAAAAAAAAAAGAAGAAAAGTAGAAAATTGGAGAGAGAAGAAAGACAGAAGAGTTATGGAAAGTGGAATAATTTTCTAAAAAAATAAGAAAATAAGTGACCTAAATATTGTAAAAATTCTCTACTATTCCTTTATGGATGAAGTTCTCTCACACTACTCTGAATAGGATTGTTCACATGGAAAGCTAAATTTTAAAAGGTACCCAGCTCTGGCTTTTATCAGCTAATAATTTAGATTTACTTTGTCCAAAAATGCATGGATATTAAATAAAATTGTTAAGTATGATTTACTATAATGTATTTCTAATGAATAAATGTTGTTGGAATTGTATAAATTACTAACAATGAAATTAACTAGGAAAAGTGTGTTGAACTCTTTAATGAAACATTTTATGGACTCTCAGTTAATAAATTTTCAGTTCTTGCTATGCAAAATAAAATTAAAATGGAAAAAAAAATTGTCTAGTCTAACCCACTACATTAACAGGATAGTCATATATTCCAAATAACCTTACTTTTCACACCTATAAAAATGAGTGATAGAATGTGTGACTTAATAAAATTTAGTAATTGGTTACAAATAACATATACAAGCATGGATAAATCACTGACAATGGGTTTAATTGTTATGAAATTTCTATTGAATGCTAGAAACTTAAAAAGAAATAAAATCATAAACTTTTACTTGAATTATCTTGCCGAATTGGAGATATTTTATTTTATGACACATAAAATGATTCTAATACATGCAAAACTTGTTATAATATCCTTTAGAAAATTCTAAGAACATTGGACATTATTAATGTTTTTGTCAAATTACTTGAACCTGCAGGAGCAATGTTTGTATGTTTTTAATGTTGTTAATTCATCATTGTCATTGTGAGCTGCACATATATTTCCATTTAAACTTTCAAGTCTGAACAAAAAAAAACTTTTATTTTAATGATTAAATGTTGATATACATTTCTTCCTATTGCCTATTACAGATAGGTAGATTTTTTTATGCTTAATTTAAATTATTATTTTTGTTATTTATTTATATGCCTAATCTCCTCTAGAATGTCTCAGAGATCTTGGTATAAATTATATCAAATCGGTAATATTTTTTTGGTATTATGTTAAAAAAAATGGATATTCTCGTGCTCATATTATTAGTTCAAATTAAATACTTTAATATTATGCACTGGTTAATAATACTAGATAGATGCATATAGATATTTATGCCAGTATGCAGAATAGTTACACTTACTTGACAGTATTGACTTTAAGTTGAAATTCAATATTCATAATTCTCACAAGCAATAGATTCATTTAAATTTAATTATTGTTAATATGACATTTTATTGTTTCATATGATTTAGGAATCATTTTATATATGATCATATATTTGCATGTGTGTGCACTGTCATAAACTATTTTACCAAAGTCGTATTTTGCTTTTCTATCAGATCAGTTTGGTGCCATATGTTAAAGGAAGATGAAGAATTAAGAGTTTGTCTGCTTATAGATTTGTTTATATATGAAATGCATTGAGTACATTTGGATGAAGAAGCAATTGAAAGGATTATTTTTGCTATGTGGATTGAGTAATACTCTCCCTGACTACTTACTTGTTTAATCATGGGTGGTAGTGTATTTTCTTGTTTAAGAGCATATGATGAGGTAGTTGTATTTCTTAAATGAAGTGGCAAATGCACCATTTATTGATGATAAGTCAGCTGAGTCCCACAACATTTGTGTCCTAAAAGTTGGTAGATATTTATTAAAAATTAAGTTTGAATTTGGAGTTTTGGTTAACCCTCATGGACGTATATGTGAATATTAATTTATTGTTATGACTCTCTCCTTCTTCATTCTGGTGTAGTTATCATCAGGTAATATATGTTGGTTATTTCAGGTAAATGTTTCATGGATTTCTATGATATGATTGAAATAATATCATTGATTTAATGATTAGCTTATTGCAAATCTATCATGTTTGGGATCTTATAAATGCACACACTTTCAGAAATATGATAAAATTTTAGATATAGTAAAAAAAAACATCACTAAAATTATTAAGTATAATAGTTTGTCAAATAATATCACCCATATTATCATTACTAAGAAAATTTTACTTTATCTAATGAAAAAAAGTAATAAAACTTTCACTTAGATTTATATAGCAAATATTATTCTACCGATATTCAGAAATAATTTTATAGCATCAGTTGATTCTTTGGTACTGTTTGTCTTGGCCTATTAAGAGCACAAGTGAGAATATATGTGGTCTTGTTTTACGTGATAGATAGGTTCCTCAGACAACACACGCAAATGAAATCGTGCAAAAATAGATGTAACTTTCATTGAAAAAGGGGGGATGTGGTCTGTGATTTTTCAAAATTCACGTAAAAGCAAAGCACCAACGTAAAATTACTTGAAAATTCGTGCAAAAAAAAAAATAAGGAAATAAAATATGACTAATAAAAAATTTCAAATTTGAAAAAAATTGATACAAGACAAACTTTTTTTAACTATAATATTTAATTTTATTCAAAATAGTATATTTTTATGCATAATTTACAGTACAGTAATTTACATTTTTTTATATACATTTTAATTATTAACACTATTTGCCAATAAACAGGTTTGTTTGCAAACTGGTAAAGATTCTTCACAAGAGGAACTATAACTAGTGCCAACTTCACTCTCATGCTGTTGTTTTAATGGTTTTCTAGTGACAACATAATTAGTAATTAATCTTTGTGACAATGATTTTATTAATTGTTTATGAAGCTCACGGTATCCAGACATACAACCATTTAGCTCTTGTTGGAATTTAAGGGCACGTTCGTGATTAGTGTTATTAGTAAGAAAATAATTTGCCAACTGATTAGAAAGTTGAAAACATTCTTGAATCATTTTGGAAGTGAAAGGAACAGGTTCCACTTCTGTTTCATTATCTTTTTCTACATTTTCTTCTGTATCTAAAATTTTATTTTTGTCTTTCATTTTTTAATTTTCAATTCCATTTAAAAATCAAATTCCGTTTCACTGCTATTACTCACCTTTTAAAAATAAACTTGCAGACACTAAATGATTAATAGTTGATTAAACATTCTTTTTTAAAAAACAAAAACAGAATGTGATTTAAAATGCAAAATTAACATGCACAATGTTTGAACAAATTTACATTATAATCTTGTAAAATTTAATGTGTGTATACATAAAATGTGGAAATCATGATTTTAATTTCATTATTGCATAAAGTCTTACTGTTATAAAGTACTGAAAATATTGAAATTACTAAGATGAAAGTCGAATTCCAATAATGTGCTATTACTTTCAATATAATGTAAGTGCACGAAAGTTCGACTTCTGGTGAAACATGAATCGTGTAACTTCAAAATCGTGTTAAATAAGTCCACATAAAAAGAGACTCAGTTGTATTTGACATTGGATTGTAAATGAATAATTTTCTTTTATTGTTTATTGTTGGTATATGAGCAAATAGAGTGATAAATGTAAATAAGATAATAAATAGAAGGGAATGTCTTCAAATATTAGGTGTACAAAATTATATAATTTAACATTATTTAATCGAATCTGTGTTTAATGTAAAGGTAATTATAAGATTATCATAGATGTTTGTGAAAGGATATGTCTTATAACAAATGTTTGTTGAAATAAGATTTCCTCTTAATTGTTTTATCATGTATGTTCAAGTGACCATTCCCACACACATATGTTCAACATAAAATAACTAAAATATTTGATCTGCTAGCATATGCAATTACTCTTGATAACACTGAGTTAATTGATCCAAACACTGTAAATGCTAAGAATAAATCATACCTTATTTAAAATTCCATCACTTGTCAGTATAACATTATATGCCATTTATTTAAACAATATAGATTTAATAGATACTAACATTGTAATGCCAAATTATGATTTTACCTTGCTTAGAATAGATAATGATGTAAGATAAAAAGGTACCCGATACTTATCATTGTCTACACTTTATTTATTGTAATGATTATCAATTTCACAATAACCCTTATTAATTAATAGTTATATTGTATTAGGATTCATTTGTTGTTCATAGAGCACAGCCTGCGATTGGTTCATAATTTAAAAAACACTAATTGTCGTTCAATCTAAATTAAATGATAGTAGATGGATTATTATTGCAGTGATCCCAAGCATATTAGATAAGTATCCTGATTGGTCTAGCATGTACTTGGATAGTGAGAGAACTGAATATGTCATGATTTGATCTAATCCACAAATTGTTTTATTTTGATAATTTAGTAGATGATTATAATATAAGTAAATCAACATCAAATAATTGTTGTTTATAAATGCTTCTCTCATTCCCATTTGCATTCTAGAAGACAACAATACCCTATAACCCCAACTGAGCTAAGCTATAGAGTATTAGTATCATAAGAGTCATCAATAAAGAGGTTACAATATATATATATATATATATATATACACACATATTGTATATATATATATATATATATATATATGTGTGTGTGTGTGTGTGTAAAGTATAAAAAATATCTATATATTGATCTCATGTATCTTAGAAAGTATGGACATTTTGCAACATATTTGTGTTATATGGACATATATGTCTCATATTTGGTATTATATAAGTGGAGATTAATAGGAAAATCACATATTTAAAAATGAAAATAATGTTAATTGATGACCTATTGTGCATGTAATTAAATCATAGATGTACATATTGATTGTTATGATTTATTCATTATATATATATATATATATATATATATATATATATATGAATAAATCATATATATATATATATATATATATATAATTGATATTCATTTATTAATAAACCTTAACTTAACATAAATCAAATAAACTTGTCTGATTATTGTTCAATTGTATAATAAGAAATCATTAATTAATGACATTCCAGCAAGATAAAATAAACTGACTATAATATAACATTTATTTTAAATAACTATATCACAAAATCCAGAATCAAATCCCAGGATTAGTAAGTGAGTATGGTTATATTATTTTTATTGAATTCAATAGTTATGATCTGACTGGTCATAAATTTTATATTGTAATCATAATCAAATATCTACATATTTTATTTAAATTATTGTTGATAGGATAGATACTGTATTGAGTTCATGGTTGGTCAGTAGTTATTATAATTTTATTCAATTATAAAGCTGATAGTAGTATATTTTGTTTTGCAATAATTCAGAATAATTTGCTTTAAATAAAATTAAATGTAGTTGATGTGGTTCATACATGTAATTAAGTATTAAATTGTTAAATTCATACTTGATTATAATAAATGCTAATAATTCTTTTATATGTTTTGATTGTTATAATATATAATTTTAATAATTTAGTTATAGGAAATTTAAAATAAATTGATATGATTAGATAATAGAACTTAAGTAAACACTCAATAAAAATCCACTGATTCTTTTATATAGTCATGTAATTGAATATTATAGATTAAATACCATATAGGGTAATTGATTTTATATGATTATTAAATATTTTATTCTTTCATAAATATCATGATTAATAAAAGTAAATTAATATAAATATATAGCATGGCAGAGCTAGTATTATTTATCCTTTTATTAAATTAGAATTTAAAATTAATTATTGGGTTGTATATATATTTAAATATTATGAATATTGTTAACTTATAGGATATAACAAAGGTGTTACCTTGCTCATTCGTGAATTATTTTTATATATGAACATCATTAAATTTTACTATAAGTTTATATTACTATAAGCAATGTTTGATTTATTAGATATATTGGAAATTTGTTGTTGAATAATTTATCATTATTTTTATTTGATTATAAGTGAAATATGGTGGTTGTCAATTATACACTGTACATTGGTTGGTGGTGCTGTTTCTCTTTAAAAACATAGTGATATAACATTACTGTGCCTCTCAACTTTCTTTTTTCTCAAATATATGGTATATTTACATACGGCTTTTTTTAGTTGTGATGTATTATCTTTTTCCATATGGCTTTTTTTTCCCTAAAAAATTTACATTATAATGGACATTTTTTTAAAAAAAAAACAACCTATTTTTACATATGGCTTTTATTTTTTATAAAAAAAATGTACGTTATAATGGTCACTTTTTTTGTGTTACTTTTAAAAAGTACAGTATTTTTACATATGGCTTTTTTTGTTGTTGTAATATACGTCTTTTTTTTTCTCTTCAAAATGTACATTATAATGGACACTTTCTTTTTTATTTTTAAAAATGCAGGTTTTTTTTTTTTCAAAAAGTGTTTTTTTTTTTTTTTGTTATGTTATGTGACATGTCTTTTTTTTTTTAATTATCATACATCTTTTATGAAAAGCTTTTGTTTTTTAAATCAAAAATACCTTCTTTTTTGTGACATTATGTGACATGTTAGTTACATTTAAAAATCTACTGAGAGTACATGTTTTATAAAAAGATGTATTGTTTATAAATAAAAAGGCTTTTTTATATCAATCAAAATGGTCTATTATCTTCCCCAAAATATAGCATGTTGTTTGATTTAGAATAATTAAAAGCAGTCAAACAAATGCTACCTTACTTTCCTCAATCCCCTATCCTTCATCACTGACATTCTGGGTGTTAATTGACTTACACAAAATAATCACAATCACAAAACAGATTCTTTGAATGAATAAATTTATTAATGACATATGACTAGAATTCATAACAGAACTATTTCTCCTGAACACCGGACAATGAACCAACAGTTGGCCAAAATATTTGCCAAAATAAAACAAGTTGTTAGTGACTTTGTAGACTAGTTAGTTAGATGGGTGGTCATTTCATGCAATATAGCTTTAAAATGTTATGGTATTTATGAAGACACCTCCAAAAAACTCAGACAGATAATTTTGCAGACATTGGCATACTGTGCCATGGTGTTTGCTGTTCTGCCATTAGTAGACCCCAAAACCTCTTGGTGGTCTGAGTGTGAGCACATTTTCTGGGGTCCACAAAATTATAATGATGGTTAACTTTCATATGGGTAAAACCTACCGACTCAAGGTCAGTGATCTTGTAACGCTTTCACCAGTCTGAGTAGATGGTAGATCCAGACTTGGCTGTTCTCACAGATGGCATCAAAAAGGGTGGCTGCTGAGAAGTAGAGGACAGCAGTTGCAAAACATTTACTTGTTTCCTGGTACATGCCTCCGAAGACCCACTGCTGCAGAAGGATCCTTCCCCAGATGTTCTTTCAGCAGGAGAAAAGTGTCTCATCTATCTCCACAATGAGTCCAGGTCCACCTATTTGATGGTAGGGAAGGAACAACAAGCTCAGATGACAGAGGTCTCTCAAACAGTTCATGCAATGAACTACTGTAAGTTTTGACAGTTGCAGGACTTCTCTGGCGTGTACAATGCTCAGCTGGTCTCAACTCCACAAATACACCTGTTGCAATTATTTGACAAAGCACTTTCTGGAGCCCTCAAACCATGTACCATTGTGAATGAATATGGTATGCCTGCAGGCATGTGAGTAGCATATTAAACTGCCAAGTTCATAAGCTAAGGTTCATAGATTTGCCACATACACATTGAATGGCATGTGACAGGATCTTTTGGGCTTGCAGAAATGCTACTGGGTCATATTCGGTGTTTGGGATGTCCCGCAGTTGAAATAATGTGTCAGCCATTTTGTTATCTCATACGAGTCACAACAGAAATGATACTTTTTCAGCAAAATCTGCAATTGTCCTGTGACAAATCCCTTTCCACATTTAAATTAACAAAAAAAATGTTTTGCAAAATATTGGTGATCTGCTAATAATTATTAGTATGCAAAAATACATCAGTTGGGGAATACCGAAAACCATATACATCAACAAATAAACATTTAAAAACATTCCACTATACACACTCTCATATTAAATTCTAGTGAAAATACAAATTTTGTCAATATGCATAGTAACTGACATCACAATGAAACAGCTAAATATACAATCATAGTGTTGTCAATAGCTGTAGTGTTCAGATGTGGAAGAATTTGGCCATGTTTAACTACTATCAAATGGTTACTATGACCATAGTCATGTATTAGCGATAGATTTGCTGTGAAAGTGGTATTATTCTGTGTTTTTACACAGAAAAAGCACCACTAACCGATGTACAGTGGCTATTTAACAAATACCTGAAATATATATTAAGCATATATCATTATTTGAGACAGTAATATTTGCACACTTTATTTTAATCAATTTTAAGTAAGATTGTATTTAGGGTATTTGAAGTGATGATTTTGTTTGTTTTTTGTTTATTCTAAATGCTGTCTGAACTCATGATGCTATAATAAAGATTATCACTATGGTTTGGTTTTGGTATAATTAACAATTGGATATAAAAGATTATTTTAAGTACAGAACAATTATTTATTGATTGATATTTATTTAGCTTACTTTATTACATTAATTCTATTATGAATAATACTATTATTCATGGGGTATTATAAAGTATAGTATTGTTTTCTTTGATTTGTATTTTATTCATTTACAAATTATGTAAGTATAGGGGATTTAAACTGAGATTTTCAAGCACCCTTCAATTATACACACTATCTCACACAACTGATTCACATGACCATACACACATAGAAATGATAAATAATCACCAATATACGTATTTTGTGCTGAACCAGAACTCATCAGTTGGTTTAGATTATTATATCACACACATATATGTAATCAAGGCTTACATATTAAGCTCCAGTTTTGTGAAGAGTGCCTGGTTTCAAATATTTACAAATGATGTCCAACTTCAGAGCTCAGTTTCCTTTCCTTAAATAGGGTAATCAATGAATATGTTATATATTTTTTCTTCTAGAGTATTACTTGTCATTGCACATATTTATTCTCTTATGAATGTTCCAACAATTTTTAGGGCATAATTACACAGAGTCAGTCTATCATGGCCTTGTCAAATCCGATATGCTATAAATGGTTCCAAAAGCTGTGGGGATTACAAAAAGAGTGCTCTCATTTTAATCTGTTGCAAATGACATATTAAATTGAAAAGCATTATTAAAGGTTATTTTATCATCATTTTTTTTTCATTTCAGTTATAAAATGCTGGCTTAAATCTGTAGAGCAACTTTTTTTTAATGTTACAAATGGCACAGCCTAAGGGGGACAATCAAAACAGAAATTTGATTCTCATATATATGCTAAAAAATATGATATTGTATCTCATATACATTAATAAGATTTTATAGATGATCATATTATATCCATAGGTGAAGTGATTTTAGTACTTCTTCAAAAAAAAAGAATATTTTGTTGCTATTGTCATTTTTTATAGATTTTATTGATGTCTGGATACTTGAATAGGCAGATGGGTTATATCAAATAGAAAAAATATTTAAATGTGTTGTTATAATTTATTTTGATTAAATAGAAGATGTTATTTTTGCTATAAAAAATAAGCAAATATGGAAATCAATTGTGTATAAACATGGTCAAAAACTAAAGGCGATATCCAAAAAATGCTGAGAATAAGATTGATTATCAAAATAGAGATATAAGAGATGTAAATCAAAAGTTTGGAGAAAGAAATAATAAGTTTAATCATCAAAATAAAGAACTAAGAGAAGGTATAAGTAGAGAAAATTGAGAACTAAAATAATACATAAATGATTTGTTACACTTATTTAAAATTGAATTGAATTATACTAATGTGAGATTTGATGAGTTTAAATACAATTTGTATTTTAGGTTGAAAGAATCTGACAAAAATATAATTGTAGATTAAATAAATTAAGTGATCAACTAAATAAATCAAAATAATAGTTAGAAGTTAGGCTTAACAATTTGGATGATGAAATTAAAACCTGTAAAATCGAATATAGAAAATTGGAGATGTATATAAAAATTGAGCAAGCTAATGAGGATGCTCAGAAAGAATCCAGATTAGAAATAAATGATATTAGAAGTGAATTAAAAGATATTCAAAGTCATATAAAAATACATATAAGAAAATAAAATTATAAAATCATAAATGAAAAATTTGAAAAGGTAAGAAATAAATTGTTTTGATGATTTAGTAGAAACAAAGTATATAAATGAGCAGGAAAGCTTAAATATGAAGCTTTCAAATGGTTAGCAGTTACAACAAAGTAAAAAGGAAAATGCTAAAGATAGTCAGGAAAGTATAAATGAAGTGTGGTTACAAACTAAAATTATTTTCAAAGGAGTTAAAAATTTGAAAAAAAAAATTAATGATAATGTATATTGCAGACATCAAGCATAAGGATATAAAACATATATCATAGAGTAAAGAAAAGGTGGGAAATGATTGTTGAAGGAGTCACAGCTATCATAATGAGGGAAAAAAGAATATATCTTATAAGAAACAAATTAGTAATCATTCCTAGGAAAATTTTATAATAATATAGTGAAAAAAAAAGAGAATAAACCCTCTAAGAAAGTTCATTTCATGAGAAAACTTACAGTAAGGATAACTATGTCATAGATAATAATGTGAATTGTGAGATATCTATGTTAATTTATTCAGAAATATTGAAAGTAGCTGAAAATTATATGGTGTAAGAGAAAGATTAATTCCATTTTAATAATGTGATAAATTTGGATGGCTTTATCTCATCAAAAATCCTGGTCCTGATTAATGAATTAATGAGTTTATGTATGAATGGAAAAATAAAATATAATTTTACAGACACATTTTTTAAAAAAAAACTGTATGTTGAAGCTTTATTATAATTGTTAAAAAAATATAGTGAGACAAAGAATAATTTGGGGATAAAAGGAGAAACTACACAGTAAAAAGAAATATTTATAGTTAAGATACTTTTAAAACTTTAAATCTATAATATGGATATAATATTTACTGTTATATTTTATGAAATTAAGAATCATGGCTATCATAGAGGTGAAGTTATTGATTATATGGCTTTATATTCACAGAAGAAAAATTACTATTTATAGAATTGTGTCTTTTTATTTACTATTTTATTATCATTTTTTATGAAGAGATAATGATGGTTTTAAAAAATGCTCATTCTATAACTCTCTCTTCTAGTCTCATGTTCTATGCTGGTCATATGATATGTATAATTTTGTAGGTCATAAATTAAGCAAGTCATATACTAATGAACATGATATCTAAGAATAAATAAGCAGAATACCTCTAGCCATACGTTTAATTAGGGGATAAGGTTATGATTTGGATTAATCTGTATGTCATCCTGAAAAGTATGTCTATAAAAAAATAAAAATTTAAGAAATTTATGATGGCCTATTCACTATTATTCCCTGATATAAAAATAATACTTTTGTACAGGTAATGAAAAAATAAAAAAGAGAATATACAATACCCATACTTAGACATTTGTTAAGAAGAAATGAAGCAGTGATGATGAGTAGATGATTTTAAAAGTTAGAGTTATAGAATATAAGGTTTTAGTATGTATTTGAATTGCAGTTTGAAAATATTTGTATGGTTAAGCCTTTTCTTTGAAGGATTTGGCCAAACTTCAAATGCATGTTTGTAATGAAAACCTCATGTGAATTGATAATGAAGCACCAGTTGAAAGTTGTCTTGGATTCACAACAGCATAACTTGTAAAAAGGAATTCCTATGAAAATTTTGGTGCTTGAAGTTTGATCCCAGATCAAACCGATTGTGGTAAGATAAATAAAATTAGATATATGTATATTTTATACATCATTATTAAATCCAATTAGATATAAATTTTATATTTCTTAGTATATTTAAATATTTGTTTACTTATCTAAGTCAATATTACTGGTAAAAATAATTTCATGAGTTGAGATTGATTATTTATTTGTTTATCTTGTCCTGTTACAAAAATTTTAATAGATTTTGTTCTGTCATCAGTCAGAATAATCTGTCTTAAAATTATTTAAAAACTTCTTTGAAGTGGAGATTGTAAATTTTATTTACTAGGATAAATTAATGTTATCTTTGGCTAGGATAACTGTCACTTATCATCATACATAGTTTAATTGGTATCAAATCCATTTTTATAAACAACTGATTGGAGATTTAAGTAGATGAATAATATCAGTGAATGTAAGTCAGTAAATATCCAATAGAAACCTATGATATATTTTATATATAATGTGATTGGGTATTGTAGAATGTGAAATGAACTAATAGATTTATTGATAATAAATTTGTGTGGAGGGTTTCATTTTATAGCATAACTTAAGCAATAATTTCATATCGATCTAATGTAAAGTATGAATGAAATATCAATATTATATTTAACATTTTATTAGAGTAGATACAAAACTGAGTAAAGGTTTATTTTATTTAAACATAATAAATATTGTGTAGCTTAGAAAACATTTTCAAAATGTAATTATAATTATTTAGAAACTATTTGATTTAAATCAAATGTCATTAAATTATAAATCAAATTTGCATTACTATAAATAATATTAGATTAATAAAGTATGTTGGAATTTAATTGCTAATTGACTGGAATTTAGTTTTCTTCAATTATCAATCAAATATACATCTTAGATATCCATCTCGGTTTAGGAGAATGATATATGATTTAACAGCTTATTGCAGCTTACTTTGGGAATAGGGAATAGATTTGTTGATGTCTAAGGTGATGATCTTTTCTTTATTTCATTTTAAATAAGATCTGAATAAATTAGATTTTAATAGAGATTGTTAGTATTTTATGGTAGTGTAGTAGACAATCTAAATAATTATGGATGGAAATATTGTTATTGCCTAGAGTAATCAACAACTTTGCTAAATAATTTTACACAGGTTCTAACAGAGTCACTATTTGTTCATGCATGTTTTACTCTGTGATAAATTATATTGATCTTAAGGGCATTTCATCATGATCTTTTATTTCCATATAGTATCAGTAATAAGTGGTTGTCTAAAAATAAATTTATAGATTAATTTCTTTCATTCTATGACAGATGTTGACTGAACAATGTATAGAGGTAGTGAGATAGAAAATCCATTATTATTGTGACAATGTAGCTACCCAATTATATTTGCTCGATGGCAATGATCATAGTATTTAATGATATACATTTCATTTCAATCATAAAGAGTTCATGCTATCTCCATCTAAGATATTTTATTTACAGTGTGTATTACTTTGCTATAATGTTCCAAATATATTATAATATTAAAGTAAAATAAATACAAGTTTTTAATCAAAAGAAAATGTGTCTTTTTGCAATGTCATTTCTGTTGTGATGGCAACACAAAATACAAAGAGTCTTTTTTTAAACATTGGCTTGTGTTCATGTAACTCTCTTTTAATTCTAATAAGACATGGTTATTATTCAAAAACTAAGAATTTAAAAAAAATATTACATTTTTAAATTGGATCACCTATTTCAAATTTATTCAAAACAATAAATATTTTTCTTAAACAGATGATCTTTAATTGTTTTTTTATTTAGTTGTTTATATACTACAAATAAATTATATATGGTAATATATATATATATATACACCACCATTCATAAAAAATAAAGAAAACAATCCAAAACAATTAACATTAGATCATCATGATCATCTGAACATATATATATATATACACCACCATTCATAAAAAATAAAGAAAACAATCCAAAAGAATTAACATTAGATCATCATGATCATCTGAACATATATATATATAAGTTGCATAAATTTTGATAAAAAAACAATCCTGTTATTTCTGATTCTTAATACCAGATGAAACCATGAATATAGTCATCATAAATTGGATACTTACTATTATATCCATAATGATTGATGCATCTGGTTGTAGCTTTGTAATAAACTATTTTTTTAAATCACTAATCTCCCAAATCCACCACATATTACTGGCCTTACATGGTAATTTTTATGACCCCAGTCAATGGACTAACATTATGACTGCAATACTTCATGATGATAAAACCATTTAGAGTTCAAAGCTTTTTTTATTCTCAAGTGACAAAACCATATATCTATCCCACTATTTAAGCTTGAGATGGAATTTTGTTTGAAAGAAACCTGGTCATTTACTTTGGATAGCATCATATCTAAACTAATATTACAATACAACTAACCTCACTCTATTTATGTTTCCAAACTTTGCATCTCTTGTTCTTGACTACTCTGTACCTTCTGTAATATCTTTATCATGGATTTGACCTTATTTCTAGGATTCTACCTTTATTTTGGCATTCCAATCTATATAAATCTGTCTTAGTTTGTATCTGTTCAGTCAAATTTTCTTTTTATTTATATTATCTTCTATCTTGTTGATCTTTTTTGCATTTTATTTCGATTGCTTTCCATTTTACTCTCTAGTTCACTAAACTTAACTTTCAATCTATGTATTGGCTTCTGTTCCATTTTTATTTTATGAACTAAGTCTATATGCACATGCATGATCTCTTGTTTCAACCCCTTTTCCCACAAATATTGACCCTCTTCTACCTTTATTACCAGCATTTTATGACCTCATTTCATTCTTGATTTTGTTTCATTTCCATTTGATTCTTGTCATATTATTCTCGATATTTATCAATCTTCCTTATTAGATCATTTAATAATTTCACATGACATTCATTGAGCTCATTTATTAAATCTCTTGATAATTTTTCTTGACTTTCATTGAGATTATACTCTTGACAAATTTTCTTGGCCTGGTTTTTACTTTTCATGGTTTTATTTAATTTCTACCATTAATCTCTGCAAGATTGCCATTATAGATTCATTTTAATCAATTTTTGATGTGACATAGATTTTAATAGATGCTCTTTTATGTCCTAACATATCTAACTCTTTCTCATTTTCCAAAATGTATATCAGAATTGTATTTATGACTTTATTTTTAGAAAAGAAAGAATGTGATCCTCCTTCTCAATTTGATATCTCAGACCAAATGAAATGAACAACTTCTTTTCTCTACTAATATTTATTTGCTGAATACTACAAGTAAATTAAATCCTTATTCACATACATTTCAACTCTTGTAATATGTCATTTTAATATAACATACTGAAAATAATATCACTTCTCAATAGTAATTAATTTACCTATCCACAGCATTATCATCCCAAACTAATGTGCATAAATTTATTTATTTATTTACTTATTTTTTTTATTTTCCAACTTAGATTGTGTACAGCATGGTATAAATCTTGTGACTATGTTCAAAAGACTTTGTATTTTGCACTTGTTAACAAATTCAAATAGTAAGCACTAATGTTTTTTTATATATTTTTCAAGATAATTAAGATACAATACTTTCACTAAAGTAAGCTAGCTTCAAATACTTTCATTAATTATTTTACAGTTGCTTCATGAGGAGAACTTAACATTATTTATTAGTAATGATCCCATATTACTTTGGCATTTGGCTAACATATAACATATATCAAGTGCTTTTAAAGTCATAAATATAAACTCTTATTTTTATTACTATATGGTGAATCCAGGCATCATTATCTAGTAATTTGGTTTTACTTGCCTATTTTTGGCATATCTATAAAATATTTTATTTATAAAGCATTTTACAACATTGTTTTTTTTTTTCAACTTTTATATCCTTTCACCTCTATTCTTTAGAAAATAAACTGACAACCTACTCTAAATTTAAATTCTTAACAAAACACAATTACAAAATTTTTTTAAAAAAGTATCTATTGAGTCATTACTCTATTTAATCTAACACTAGTATATGCACAAAAATAGCTGATATTAATTGTAAACATTAATCAAATAGTTTAATTCTATCTACCTATTATTATATGACTTTAAATCTCTCATGGGTCATGGATGGATAAATACTTGAGCCCTTGCTGAGCAACTAAAATTTGAAGGATAATATTCTCTAAACCCTGTAAACTATGCTAAAAGGCACCATTGTCTTATGAATTGCAATATTTTCTTGTTAAATGAGACAAAGTGTAAAAGAAAACTAATAAAGACTGTCAAAATGTAAAATTAAATAAGTGATAAGCACTGAATAGCATGCAACATTTGGATAACTATGAGTAATAACAAATGTATTATAAATGAGTATGGCTGACTGCCTCCAAGTGCCTTATAGATTTGAGCAACCACATATAATAAATAAAATCATGAACCAAGTCATTTTCACCATTTATTCAATAAATATTTATTTAATCTGAATATGCTATATAAATATTATACCTAGGTAACTAAAATATATAATTAAATTGAAACAATTAAATATGTTAGTTCACAAATGGCTCTATGTCAGTTTAAATTTATATTTATAATGGACTCATGAATCTGTAAGACACAAATGGTCCAAAAAATAAATATCCTGCCTGGCAAAGAAGATACAATTCATTAAATGATGACTTATTTGATGATAAGGTATATTATGGGGTGTATAATAAACTATCTTAATTGTAAAATAAATTGTATAATAAAATAATTTTATAATGATTGCTGCAATAGGCAAATCAAAGGCCATAGGATACTAATAATATGAATTTATTGAAATAAGTATTAACTCATTGTGGTGGATAAAATAAAGTTAATTCTAACATACCAACTGCAATCTAGTATCATATCAAATATTTTATAATTCCTCTCCTCTCCTGTTTTCTTTTTACTACTGCAATTGATAGATGTGATATACATTTAAATTACAAAGTATACAGTTGTAATAGAGTTAAATATAAACTCATTAAACAAAGTAATAAAAAAAATAATATTATTACTTTTAAAAATATACATATTTCTCATATCAACTAAATGATAATAAATGTTAAGCAAGGTAAACTAATGGAAATTATTAATAAAAACACAAACAAACAATCATAAATATTTATCATTAAAATTATTTTTATGCTTTTTTAACACTTTTTTTATGAAGCTTATGTGACAGTGTTAATTTAAAAGTTTTTATTAGCACCTGTTATCATAAGTTTGCATACATATGATTCCAGCATATATTCCATTATTTGATGGTGTTTCCTTTGGTACCCTTTTTGCTAGAAAAAACATAAGCATAGGAGATCCATAAGCAATTTAAATCATTAGATTTTATCCAATTATTATTTCTTTTGATATTGCAATTCAAGGTGAATTCAATTATCTTAGTTCTATGGTTGTCAGCGTAAGGTTTGTGATGTTCATTTCATTTTAACATTTGAATTGTCAGAATTTCCAGTTGGTCAAATGAGTTAAAACTTTAAACTTTTGATTGGTCGATTACAAAATAAGCAGTAAAAATATAATCATCTTTTAATATTATATTTATTTTAGTTTTGTTCATAAAAAACAAATTAATAATTTGCCAGATTATGAAAGTGAATGAAAGTTTTTTTCAAAAATAAATTTCTATTTATAATTATAAAAATATTCTATAGTGGAGAAGCTAAAAAGAATGTCCGTAACCTTTTAGAAAATGTTGTGTACTTCATTGATTTCTTTCACAATTTACATTTGTGTAAAAGTAAATAACTTTTACTAAACTCTTAACTATTCTTCTAAAATAATTATATTTTCACCATATTTTATCAAAATAATTTATAACATGTAAAAAAATCCTAAAAAATACACTAAAACATTCATTTTTGTTTTGAAAATCAAAACAAAAAACTTGGAGCTGTCAAAATTGTTCTCAAGTGCTTCTCTTTTTTGAAATGAAAAACAGCCAACCAGCACCTTGGAAAGTCTGCCTTCTCCCATTGTTCTAGCCTCAAATTTAAATATTATTGATTTTTACTTGTAAAATAATTCTAGAGAGGGCAGCATCTTATGGTACTTTTTATTTCTATTTTATTTTTTTTATAGATTATGTATTGGTAGAGAAAGAGGGAATAAATAAAATATGAAAAATTAAGGTGTTTGATGATGAAGAAAAATTATATGCACTAGTGATCATAACTTTGTTGTAATTGAAATGGTTAGTAATGTGATGAAGAATAGAAATAAAAGTAAAAATAATAGTGAAAGATGTGAATGGAGAGTGAATGATAAAAATAAGTTGGAAGAGTATAAAAAACAAGTTGAAGAAATCATGGAAGAGTTGGTTGGGGATGAGTATAAGGAGTGGTGTAAAGAAGTAGAAAAAGTGGCAAATAGGGTTTTAGATGAAAATATTCAAAAGAATAAAAGAAATAAAAAATAAGAATTAGTAAAAGTGTAAAGGAGAGGAGAGAAGCATGTACTATTAAGAACAAGGAAAGTGAAAAAGATATTAATGGTAAATGGGAAAAATACTTAGAAAAGAAGAAGTTGGCTAAAATAGATAATTATATAGAGAGGATGAAAATAAATAGTAAATTGTTGGAGGATATTAATAAAAGTGGAAGAGATGGGAGTAAAAAATTTTGGAATTACATTAAAATGAAAAATGTAGGGGAGAGAGAAGTAGTATTACTAGACAATGAGGAAATAGAGTGTAGCTCTAGAGAAGATTTAGAGAGAATTTTAAATAAATATGTAATGCATATAGAAAAGATGTTAGATGTGAAGGATAGAGCAATAGAAAACATGAAAGCATATAGTAATGGGAATATTAGATTTACAAAAAATGAACTGAATGAAGTAGAGAAAAAATTGAAAAGTGGAAAGGCAAGAGGTTTAGATGGATGGGCAGCAGAGATGGTGATGAATTTAGGATATAGGGCAAAAGTAAAGTTATTATCTTGTTTTAATAAGATGGCACAGAATAGAGTTTTTCCCAGCAATTGGAGTAATGCAAGAATAAGATTATTATTTAAAGGAAAGGGTAAGGATCATAGAAAATTAAATTATTATAGACCGATAGCGGTAACATCAGTTTTATATTAAGTTTTCTCATATATGGTGGTTAGAAGAGTTGTAAAATAAATGGAAGGGAATAATGCAGTGGGGCAAATGCAAGGAAGTTTTAGATTAGATTGGCATATAAGAGATAGTTTATTTGTAGTTACACAATTTATGGATATGAGTAGAAATTCAGGTAAACAGTTATATATGAGTTTTATAGATATAGAGAAGGCATATGATAAAGTAAATCTAAATAAATTATGGATAAGTTTAGCAAATTTAGGAATGGATGAAGCTTTAGTGGATACTATTAAGAAATTATATGAAAATAATAATAATTATATATATATATTAAAACGATGGCTTGTGTGACCAAGTCGAAACGTCAGTATATTAATATTAAAAGTTTTTAACACGGATGAACCTGCAAAATATATATATATATGTATATTATATATATATATATATATCAGTTAGGGAATATTGAATCAGTTAAAGTTAAAAATGGGGTGGGACTAAGGCAAGGATGCTCTATGTCACTTATTTTTTTTGTGTGTTATATTTAAGTGAAATGGAAAGAGCAATAGAAAGATTAGGAAGAGGGATAGAGATACCGTTAATAGGTGGTAAGGGAGTATATATTTTGTCTGGGTTTTTTTGTGGATATTTTTTTTGTATGCAGAAAGAAGAGAAGATATGGAAGTTATGCTGATGACATGTGCAAGAGTAGGTAAAGAAATGTGGATTAAATTTAGTGAAGAAAAACCAAATGTAATGATGGTTAATACTGGAAAAATAAAAGTTGTAGAATTTTTATTGGGAGATATTAAGTTAAGTATGGTCAATAGATATAGTTATTTGGGATTTTTTTAAGTAATCAAAAATTATTTGGATGAATGGGAGAAAAAATTGATAAATGAAGCAAAGAAAAGAAAGGGATTGATAAAGAAATTAATACTGTTTTTATATAATAAATATGATGCAGCTAGAATTATATGGAAGAGAGTTGCAGTAGCAGAGTTAACATTTGGTAATGATGCATTTTGTGTTAGTAAAGGGTTATTAGATTATTTAGAAAAAGTTCAAAGGGAAGTAGGAAGACATCCATTGGATGCAGATGTATGGACAGCAAAGGAGGCAATTCAAGGAGAAATGGGATGGTCAAATTTTCATATGAGAGATGCAAAAAGTAAAATGAAAATGTTTGGTAGATTGCATTTTATGGATAATAAAATAATAGAAAAAAAATAGTATTTAATTTGGTTATGAGTAAAAGGCAGATAACAAGATGGGTGAGAAAGGTAATATGTTATGCAAAAGATTTGGATAAAGAATTTATGTCAGTATATTTGTACAAAAGATGGAATGATTATGTTAAGAGAATTGTTGAGTGTTATAGTAGTAAGAAATGGGATAAAAGAAAAGATTTATTAATGAAGAATAGGGATTTAGAGAGATGGAGAAATAGTATGGAGAGTAAAAAGAGTTTAAATATATATATATAGAAATAAACAGAATATTAGGTGCGAGTTAATATATGATAATAGTAAGGAAAGTAGTTTATTATTTAAGGCTCGAATGGGATCTTTAGCAATAAAAGAATATACATGTAACTGGGAAAATTTGGGTGATTTATTTTGTAAATTATGTAAGGAAGTAATAGAAAATATTAGGCATTTGTTAATTGCATGTAAATGCTTGAAAACAGAAAGGTTACATATAATGAAGTTATGGAAGAATAAATATGAAAAAGTGATTATACAGAAAGTGACTTATTGGTTTTTATGCTGAGTTTGGGAAAAGATAAGGGGGATTTAGATATAAAGGCCATAGAGTTGACAAAGATTATGTTGTGAAAATGGGATGGAGCAGAATATGGAAAAACTTAGAGTGGGGAATGGAATATGAAGTGGCTAACAGGTTTATCTTCGCTTAATTGCTGAGATATTCTTGACTTCGTATAAGGAGAAGCCACAGTACATCACATCACATCAGCTTTAAAATGAGTGTAATTTCGCTATGATAATGTAAAAATTACCCATATTTTTAGCTGATTTGATTAAAATCAAAATGGACAGTTAACAGGTTTAATCATAAAGATACCAAATAAAGAACTAGCTCATGTCCCCTTCATCTAAGTTATCTTATTTACAATACATCTTTCTTAATTATATATTCTAAATATGTTTGTAAAATGTAAAATAAGTACAATTTTTTAAGCAAAAGAAAATCTTTTTTTTTTTTTTTTTTACAAAATTGTATGTGTTGCTAAAGCAATACAAAACACCCTTTTTTAAACACTGTCTGATGATCAGGTGACTCTCTTGCTTCTAATTCTAATAAGTCACTGATATCATTCACATAATAATCATTTAAACAAAATATTTCATTTTTTAAATTTAATAAATAAATGATTCACTTATTCCATATTCATTTTAACAATAAATATTTTTTATTAAACAGATGACTTTTAATAGTTTTCTTTATTTAGTTATTTATATACTACACAGAAACTATAGATGGCAACATCTGTACATCACAATACATATATAATAAAAATGTTGTTTATTGACAGTTTTATTTTGAAAACAATATTTAAATTTGGACAATTATAATACAATGAAAAAAAATTGTAATCTCTAGTGAAGCAGATTTGGAGAAAATTGCTTAAATAAATTTAAATAATATTAAAAATACAAATATTGAAGAAATATTTTTTTTTTTCAAATAAATTACATACTATGAAATAGAAAAAAAAAATTAAGTGTCTGTTATAAAAATACTGTGAAAAGTAAAATAAAGGACTAGATGACATTGGTAAAAGATTTTAACTGAATAGCATAATAAGAGCATAGATTATAAAAAGAAAACTGACTATCTTTGAGAAAACTATTGTGACAATATACATTCATCTTTTGTAAGGAAAAAAAAATGATGATACCTGTTTTTTTTTATATAAACCTAAAAATTTAAATAAATTTTATCAAAAACTTTGGTTATAAGTGGTTACTATTTTTTACATTTTTTTTATTTATTTTTTATATTTCTGAACATATATAAATCTGTTCGTTTTTTTAATGCCATAATTAACAAAATAATCTTCTTATTTAGGTTTGAGAGATATTTTTTGTGATAATCTGAATATATATATATATATATATTTAAGAATTTTATGAGATTATTATATACATATAATTTTATAACATTTATAGGTTTAGATGATTTTAAAAGTTCATCAAAATGTATATTTTTAAATATTGAGATTCCAGAATAAATTTTCCATAAGGAAATGTCAGGCAATCATAGATTCATACTGATGATTAAGTATTTTTCTTGGCTATACTTACTCATAAATTCATTTGCCTTCAGGCAAAGAATTCCTTCATTTAAAGGGAGAATGTGGCTGGAATAATATATCTACTGGACTTTTTAAATATATATATAATTTAAAAAGCACCATAGCTATATTGTTTGACCACATCCTCTTTTTTTTTTTTAAATAGTCTGAATATTTGCAGCACATTGAAAAGTAAATTGTTTTTACTGGGTATTATAATTGCATTATATATGTTAAAAGTGAAGTTAATTTAAATATAGAGTTTCAAACTAAGTAAGCAAAGATCTTAGATTGCAAATAAACAAACATGTTATATATTAAATATATTTAGAAAGATTAAACAATAGTCATTTTTACTCCTCAAACTCAAATATAAGAAATGGAAACATATATATTTTCACTACCAAATTCAAAATTAATTTAAAACATATGTCCAAGCAAGCAAATTATATATATATATATTTTAAACAGTTTAAAAGTTACTCATTTCCTGTTTTTAATTTTCATTCCAAAAACTTTTTAGTTCTGAATAGGAACAAAAGACTTCCAAAATTATTGTTATAATATTGTAATCGTTTTGTCTATAATTTCTGTTAATTAATGTGTATGAAGCATAAAAAAGTATTCTTCACCTTTTATTTCTACTATTTTATTAAAAATGTTTATTGAAAAAATCAGCATTTATGTTTTATAGACATTAGTTATAAATGTAATTAGTAAAAACTACTACAAAGTATTTTCTTATATATTTAATATTAAAATAATAATAATGAAATGGTTCTATGATTATGAGTTCATAAAAAATGGACCACTTGAAGTAAGAGTTATTGCCCCAATCTATGGAGCTTCATTTTTCTGAATCTGCGACTTTACCCTGCATTAAACCATGCAAGACATCAAAGATAAAACTACTGTTTAAAAATGTTTTATTTGTGAGTGGGTGTACAATTTTCTCATAGTTAATAAATAAAAGACTTTAATTACTACTAAATATAATTTAATAAATAATAATAATAATAATAATAATAATAATAATAATAATAATAATAATAATAATAATAATAATAATAATAATAATAATAATAATAATAATAATAATAATAATAATAATAATAATAATAATAATAATAATAATAATAATAATAACCACTAAACATCACATGATCACTAGTCTGGGGATATTGGATGAATAGGCACTAGATATGGATTTTATGCACAAGCCTTCTGGCATCTATTGATTACTCTGATTGGCACTGAGTGGCATTACTGTATGGAGAGTTTTGCCTGTTTTAATAATAATAATAATTAATAGGCAAATTCAACATAACATATGGTTATGTTTTTCAATTATAAAAAATAGTAATTCAATTTACTGGATACATGTATGGTTGTTACATCATTGAAATATCACATGATAACCATGCACTACTTTCTAGCTTCTAGTGATCACTATGACTTGCTCTAAGTGGCACATTGTGTGAAAAATTTGCTACTGTTTTATGGTTGTTATACTTGATATAAACTAATTATGTGAACTGAGATAGAATCCAAACAATTTTCAAAAACACATACAAGTAGCATATCTCTTAATCTAAGATTATTTAATTAAATTTTCATAATGAAAAATTTTAGATTACATATTTTTTTTGTATTATCTTGTTGTCATTCTTATTTAAACAAGAGATCAGTATATTGATGCACAATTTTCAAATCTTTTTGACATGATGTAACATTATGAAAAAAAAAATATGTGAACTTCTATTTGTTAAAAGTTATAAATATTATTTATTTCATTTATATCTGTAAGTTAACAAATTACATATATGATATTTGAGATCATGACTTATGATATTCTAATGTTTGCTAATATATATATATATATATATATATATATAATGATTAGAATAGTACTATATATATATATATATATATATATATATTTAGTACTGTTAATCATAATATCCTAATATGCTTCATAATTCCTTACTGTTCTATTCCATATAAAATTTTCTTATTAACTCTATTGTTGATTTTGGTGTATCCTTGTTTATTTAATTTATCACTTCATTTTGAACACTATATTTATCAAATTGTTTTATTTAATATGCCATTTTTATTTTACCTATCTTTAAAAAAAAGCAATATTATAATTGATTAAATTGTTTATAATGTTAATATAAAGCTAAAAATTATATCACAGAAAAAAAGTGCAATTACTTCATTGACAATTTTATTTAAATAAAGAGAAGAAAAAACAAATTTATGAATATTTTTTATTACAGTATTAATTACCATAATGATGAGATCATGTAAAAATTAGTATGCAGTATACTGAACATAATGCAAACATACATTCATTAATCATTCAAAATTAATAAATATTATTTACCTTATAAATCAAATATTCGTTTAATAATTTTTTAAAAGCATGAAATATTTATAATCAGAGACTCAAAATATATTATCAAAGTATTACATAATATATATTTCTAATATATAAACATTCATTAACTCAAAGGAATAGTAAACCAAAAAAATCAGGTTAAGGCATTCCATGGCATTATCTCAATATCAGATTCTATGTACTATTTATGTTAATAAACATCACATGATCACTATTACCTATGTTTACTCTTAACTGTTATTAAAACAGGAAAAACTCTCTAAACGTATTGCCACTCAGGGTAAGCCAGAGTAATCAATGGATGCAAGAAGGCCTGTGCATAAAATACCCATCTAGTGCCTACTCATCCAATATCCCCAGACTAGTTTCTGACTTGTGGCCTTCATCAGTGAGAAGCTATGGATGTGAGAGCACCGCACCTAAATCTTAGGATCCAATGCAACCCTCCTGCAGACACTTTTTATCTCCACTTAACTACAAAACTAGGAGACTTAAATTGAAACCCCCATAATATTTTCAGTCCAAACTCATCAGCTTATATAGTTACATAGGTCTAAACTCAGTTTAGTACCTATAAATTTGGTGTCTTTGGTTCTTTAATAACCATAGCCACCACTACCCTATTAGGCAGAATTAATTTTAGGCTAATAAACATCATATGATCACTATTTCTTATGCTTGATCTTAACTGTTATTAAAACAGGCAAAACTCTCTATATTTATTGTCACTGAGTGCAAGCCAGAGTAATCAGTGGATGCCAGAGGCTTGTGAATAAAATCCCCATTTAGTGCCTACTCATCCAATATCCCCAGACTAGTTTCTGGCTTGTGGCCTTTGTCAATGAGGAACTTTGTCCTAAGATTTAGGTGCAGTGCTTTCACATACAAAGCTCCTCACTGACCAAGGCCACAAACCAGAAACTAGTCTGTGGGTATTCAATGAGTAGGCACTAGACGAGATTTTATGCACAAGCCTTCTAGCATTCCTTGATTACTCTGGTTTGCACTGAGTGGCAATATGTACAGAGAGTTTTGCCTGATTTAATACTATTTATATTGTGGATAAAACTGGCATAAAGAAAGTGTAAGCAATAATTTTATGACTAAATAATATATATGCAAATATAAAAATAGATACAACAACCTATTAATAGCCCACTGCAATTTAAATGCCCATAGAATAGACCTTCAATTGGAAATGTTAAAAAAGGCAGTTATCAAGTATGAAAATTTCTGAATAAAAAGCTTTGATTGTTTTTCTAATTGTTTTTTTATTTTTTTATTTTCTAACTAAAAATAGTAAGATGCCATTTTGCTTCTCAATGTTTTTTATTACCTGGGTAAATTATGAATTGATTATGTAAAAAAGAATTTCAACCTTAATCAAAAAATTTGACATCAGCTAAGTCTGACTGAATGTGTCATAGGTTATTATATATTAAATGTGTCATAGGTTATTATATATTAAATTGAACTTTTCATTGGCTCTAGATATAAATAAAATCTTTTGACCAGGCCATACTGGTTATCAACTGGGTAAGAAATATTATAAAATAACTGTAGTGGCACTGCAAAACTGATGTATAACAATAATGAATATTCTCTTAATAGAAAGTAAAAATAACAATTACAAAAAAATACTTCAATTCATGAGCCATTTTTAAAAAAATTCCAGACAAAAGGTAACTTGCATGCATAATCAAACATGTTGATACAATCTGGACTTTTAAAGATCTTAATGGCTTCTCTTATCTGACATTGTTTGATAGTGTCACAAGTGGATAATATTCAGATATTACAAAAATCAATATTGTTGCTCATACCTATAGTGTAATGAGATAGTGCTGCTGCTGATTATTTTTAACTGCATTAATATGTTTGTATTCTATCATTGATATGATGACTACTTGTAACTATATAAAAACCTTACAAATATTACATGGAATTTCATAAACTTTATGTGCTTCAAGATGGATTGAGTCTTTAGGCTTGGTTATAATGCTACTGATACTTTGGTAAATGGTACATGTTGTATTTACAATGAAATGGTATTTATTGACATACATTCTATTTTACCTATTATGATCCACATTAATATGTCTTCTGAATTCAAAGTTACCCAAGTACACATGTATTTATGTATACTTATGTATATTTAGAGTTACTAGGTATATTAGAGTGTGTTAACATATATATGTATAACTATATATAATACATATAGCTAATTCTAAATTATATAATAAATTAAAAGTAAATTGTATAAACATTGTTATATATGTATAAGCACACTTCCATGTATATGTGAGTAAAGCTGCAACACAATATATTTTATAATCGCTGCAATAAAATTATATTATTTTATATCTTTAAATTGTTATAAATTAAATATACAAATGTACTCTTATTTCATTTAAAACTTACACATAATTTCTATTCCTGAGGTGATTGATATAAATATATAGCAAAATATTTATGTTAACAAATAGTTTTGAAAGATTGAATGATTCTTGAAAATTATCATGACACACACATCTGGGTAAAGTTGTGTGGAGTTAAAAACAGATTTTAAAATAAATCTAAAATAGAATTTGGGACAAAGCAAAATCACTCAAGCTGCACTATTTTGTTATTCACCTAAAATTTGCTTTTGTCTTTTCCAAAATCTTAGTACTGATTTTAAAACTTAATAAAACTATGTTCAATTTAAGAATTGAAACATAAAAATGGAAACAAGTTGATAGATTGGTGAGAGGGGTGTAAGAACACTGATACATAAACCCTCCAGATTCAACACTCAAGATATTCTCTCTTTTATATATATGCAACAGTTGCAGCTGTGAGCTATGCCTGATTTAAAAATAGAAATAATCAGCTAAGAAATCCCAGATTTGCTGTGCTAATTCAGAAGAGCTGTAACATTCCTCACATGGCAAGTCATCATCATCACCAGTTACTAAGAAGACTCAGGAGACAACATAGTAAAGAATTACACTGCCAAATATAATGCTGTATACCTTAGTTAAAGAAGATTGGTAATATATCTACTGGCAGAGCTCTGTAAAAATAAATCTTTAATTAAATTATTCTTAAGGTTTCTTAAGCCAGCTACTTTATTGAATGTTCATAAATTTATAAGCTTATAAATAATTCCACAAAAAGATAAAGTATATAATAAACCTTTAATAACTATAGACTAAAGTTAATAAGTGTAACAATCTTGCCTATATTAAATGAATAATTATAGTTTTAAATAATTCTTTAAATATAATAACTGTATATATATATATATATATATATATATATATATATATATATATATATATAGTTATTATATTTAATATATATATATATACTTTTCTAATCTGTGGTTATGCCTATTTTATTTTATTTTGTTTTGTTTATTTTATTGATATTTTATGATATGCCATAGTTCAAAACAGAGATTAGTAATTTAGTAACTTTAGGAAGATGATTAAAAACTCTCTCTAATTAATTTATGCTGCTCTTTAGCAAACATAAATCTCCATTTTGAAATGTATTCTTATACATGTATGTTTAGTTAAGCTATTATGTTCTAGCTTATCATTAAGGTTTGCATATATAGAAATTATTAATCAATGTCTGTATTCCAATTATAATAAAATATATATAATTATTCAAAACAATACAATAATTAATACAGTAAAACAATATTTATATATATTGTACTACTATTTGAAAGAGCAGCATATGTTTCTTGATTTTTTTAATTTACATTAAATGATAATTCCTTTAAAGTTTTTTTTTTTTTTAAACAAAAATTAAAAAAAAGTACTGTGGAATTAGTTATTAAGAAATAGTTTATAAAAGTTAAAGACTTTTATTAAAAGAAATAATTTATAGAATTTGAGGAGTTTTTTTTATTAGTTAAAACAAAACACAGTTCACTGCTTCATCCATAAGTTTACAAATTAAAGAGTAATTAAAGGAGGGGGGAGAAATTTAACTAAATGAAAAAAGATTTAAAAATGATATCTCTCTCTCTTCATTTATTTAAAAGGAAATAGGAAATTGCTAGTATTGATTTTAAAGATATATTTAAATGTGTATACATGTGCATAAAAAAATTAAAAATAAAGTTTGTAATATAAAAAAAAAAAAAAAGGTTAAATTCAAAGATGGCTACAAATAAACAATCCGAATTAATTAATCCACAATGACTACAAATAAACAATGGGATAATTAAAAAAAGGGTTATATCTTATCATAAGCAAATTAGTGTGGTAAGGAATATGAATGCATAATGGGAATTTAATTAATAAATTTAATCAAAATCAAGCTGAACAATGGGAGTAATAGCATATAAATAGTCCCAGAAAAAAGGGTCATCATCAGAGAACAAATTATCTTTCAGCAGGGTATTCCAGTCGGTGTAAATACAATTATAGTTTGTGAATGCTGAAAACCATGCATTGCTAATAAGAAGTATATCACTGAGCTCCAGTCTCTGGCCATCCTAAAGTATCTAAAGGTCCCTGAAATAGCCACAATGAATATATAGAAACCTGAACCATTCGAACATTTGTCTGCCAGACTGAAATGTAGCAAGAAACTACATTCATCTTAAATCCAAATTCCAACCGGTGATACAACATGCATCACACAGAAGAAAGGAGCAACTGCTTATACAGGATCAAGTATCTGAAAACCTATAGGTATTATTAATTATTCTTTAATCCCATTGTGTCATAGTATATTATTGTAGCCATTGCAATCTTTGAAGCCTCATGAGTCAGTAAAAGAAATGAACTCTATAGCATGCATAAATGAACTATTGATGTGCATGTTTTAATGCCTTGTAATTATTTAATGCTTTATATTATATTATATTACATTATATTGTGTGATTTATTAAAAATGTGTGTGGTTATATATAAAAATTATAGTTAAGATTAATTAAACTAATTTTATAATTAGTTTACAAATTAAAGTAAGCATATTTGTTAAAAAAATTATATTTGAAAATTAATATTTTGTCAGTCAATTCTTTACACATACCATTAATTAATTAGAGCAGTTCATTATATTACTTTTCAATTGAGCTAGTCATGGGATATTTCAAGCACATGATTATGGGCTAACTGTCCACAGCATGGTAATTATTTCATGTAATTAGCTGGTGCCTGAGGGTACCATTAATAGCTCTGCTATCAATGGTATTCTCCCCTCTGCTTAAAGGGCCAGTCTGTTTACATAATATTTATAATATAAAAATATATAAAAATTAAAGTTATGTGTATATATATATATATATATATGTCCAAAAGATGGCGCTATACCAAAACCGCCGAACAAGTGTAAGATTTGTTTTACATAAACGAAAAAAGAGTCAGAAATTAACTACCTCTTTCATTTGCTCACTCCCAGATTAGCTGATTTCAAGCTGGTTTGCTATCCTCAGTGGGAGATAGAGTATAGAAACTAGATCTAAAACACTGACTCTCAAGTGTTTATGCAAAACGTTTCTATCAGATTGCAAGCGTGAATTTTTCAGACCGGAAAAGTCTTCAAACCCAGCCTAGCAAGCTAGATATTTATATGGGTCTGATCTCAGTTCAGAATCACCATATAATCAAAGTCTCTGCAATATATATCATTGCAAGAAAACTCTAAAGGTACATTTATGAAAAAACAAATACAAGTTAATCACGTAACCTGCTATCACTTGTTATTTATGTCCAAAAGATGGCGCTATACCAAAACCGCCGAACAAGTGTAAGATTTGTTTTACATAAACGAAAAAAGAGTCAGAAATTAACTACCTCTTTCATTTGCTCACTCCCAGATCAGCTGATTTCAAGCTGGTTTGCTATCCTCAGTGGGAGATAGAGTATAGAAACTAGATCTAAAACACTGACTCTCAAGTGTTTATGCAAAACGTTTCTATCAGATTGCAAGCGTGAATTTTTCAGACCGGAAAAGTCTTCAAACCCAGCCTAGCAAGCTAGATATTTATATGGGTCTGATCTCAGTTCAGAATCACCATATAATCAAAGTCTCTGCAATATATATCATTGCAAGAAAACTCTAAAGGTACATTTATGAAAAAACAAATACAAGTTAATCACGTAACCTGCTATCACTTGTTATTTATGTCCAAAAGATGGCGCTATACCAAAACCGCCGAACAAGTGTAAGATTTGTTTTACATAAACGAAAAAAGAGTCAGAAATTAACTACCTCTTTCATTTGCTCACTCCCAGATCAGCTGATTTCAAGCTGGTTTGCTATCCTCAGTGGGAGATAGAGTATAGAAACTAGATCTAAAACACTGACTCTCAAGTGTTTATGCAAAACGTTTCTATCAGATTGCAAGCGTGAATTTTTCAGACCGGAAAAGTCTTCAAACCCAGCCTAGCAAGCTAGATATTTATATGGGTCTGATCTCAGTTCAGAATCACCATATAATCAAAGTCTCTGCAATATATATCATTGCAAAAAAACTCTAAAGGTACATTTATGAAAAAACAAATACAAGTTAATCACGTAACCTGCTATCACTTGTTATTTATGTCCAAAAGATGGCGCTATAGTCTATACTCTATACTCTATCTCCCACTGAGGATAGCAAACCAGCTTGAAATCAGCTGATCTGGGAGTGAGCAAATGAAAGAGGTAGTTAATTTCTGACTCTTTTTTCGTTTATGTAAAACAAATCTTACACTTGTTCAGCGGTTTTGGTATAGCGCCATCTTTTGGACATAAATAACAAGTGATAGCAGGTTACGTGATTAACTTGTATTTGTTTTTTCATAAATGTACCTTTAGAGTTTTCTTGCAATGATATATATTGCAGAGACTTTGATTATATGGTGATTCTGACCTGAGATCAGACCCATATAAATATCTAGCTTGCTAGGCTGGGTTTGAAGACTTTTCCGGTCTGAAAAATTCACGCTTGCAATCTGATAGAAACATTTTGCATAAACACTTGAGAGTCAGTGTTTTAGATCTAGTTTCTATACTCTATCTCCCACTGAGGATAGCAAACCAGCTTGAAATCAGCTGATCTGGGAGTGAGCAAATGAAAGAGGTAGTTAATTTCTGACTCTTTTTTCGTTTATGTAAAACAAATCTTACACTTGTTCGGCGATTTTGGTATAGCGCCATCTTTTGGACATAAATAACAAGTGATAGCAGGTTACGTGATTAACTTGTATTTGTTTTTTTCATAAATGTACCTTTAGAGTTTTCTTGCAATGATATATATTGCAGAGACTTTGATTATATGGTGATTCTGAACTGAGATCAGACCCATATAAATATCTAGCTTGCTAGGCTGGGTTTGAAGACTTTTCCGGTCTGAAAAATTCACGCTTGCAATCTGATAGAAACGTTTTGCATAAACACTTGAGAGTCAGTGTTTTAGATCTAGTTTCTATACTCTATCTCCCACTGAGGATAGCAAACCAGCTTGAAATCAGCTGATCTGGGAGTGAGCAAATGAAAGAGGTAGTTAATTTCTGACTCTTTTTTTGTTTATGTAAAACAAATCTTACACTTGTTCGGCGGTTTTGGTATAGCGCCATCTTTTGGACATAAATAACAAGTGATAGCAGGTTACGTGATTAACTTGTATTTGTTTTTTTCATAAATGTACCTTTAGAGTTTTCTTGCAATGATATATATTGCAGAGACTTTGATTATATGGTGATTCTGAACTGAGATCAGACCCATATAAATATCTAGCTTGCTAGGCTGGGTTTGAAGACTTTTCCGGTCTGAAAAATTCACGCTTGCAATCTGATAGAAACGTTTTGCATAAACACTTGAGAGTCAGTGTTTTAGATCTAGTTTCTATACTCTATCTCCCACTGAGGATAGCAAACCAGCTTGAAATCAGCTGATCTGGGAGTGAGCAAATGAAAGAGGTAGTTAATTTCTGACTCTTTTTCCGTTTATGTAAAACAAATCTTACACTTGTTCGGCGGTTTTGGTATAGCGCCATCTTTTGGACATAAATAACAAGTGATAGCAGGTTACGTGATTAACTTGTATTTGTTTTTTCATATATATATATATATAGCAAAGATGATAGTTAAAAAGCATATTAATAATAATTAGTTAAGCCCCAAATATGCTTTTTTCCTCCCTAGTTTATTAGTTAAACTATTCAGAATCTTCTTAGCATGTGTAAGTATGCTAATTAGTGAACTGAAGTAAAGTAATTTCACAGAATTGAACTATAGTATTTTGTGCATAAGTTTTTATTTTAATAATTAATATTATTAGTAAGGATCACAAATGTGTTCTTAAAAAGCAAAACATGTGCAAAACACCTTGTTATGTTTTCTTTGTAAAATGGGCTTATGGTTTATACACCACCCCATAATTAGGTTGGATAGTTTTCTTACAACTGGAACATGAGGGTCCAGAAAGCAATTTGTAAATCTGCCCCAATCTCCTGAACTAAAGTCCACATTATGGCAGTTAGTCATATGGTCCAAGGAAACCAAGTACATGGTACTGCATCCTGTGACTAATTACACATTCAAGTCACAATTCTTATTTAGTAATTTAGTGCCATAGTATCAGAAGATTCACTATGATCATCAGTCCGTCCTTACTTATTATTATACAGTTCAGCATTGATCTGAAGACCAAATCTAGTTTACTTAATTAATCTGCATAGGGAGCTTATTATTGCTCATTATGTATATGTTAGTAAGAATAAGTTATATTTTATCATTTATCATCCTTGCAAGATTTGACTCATGGAGCATAGATAGAATAGCATATTTATGCATAAATAATAATTCTAAAATTAAATTATTAAAAGTGCATTCTATAGATGAGATCACTGTAACTAAATTAGCTCATCATTGTTATAGCACATGTATTTTTATATTCATTATTTATAAATAATCTTTAAAACAAGTCAACACTTAGACAATCCCAATATTAATAATAATCAAAAATTTTAATCTATTTTCAAGGCAACTTCCACCTTTATTGTTAAAAAAAAGATTGCCTTGACAACAGATTGAAATTTTTGATTATTATTAATATTGGGATTGTCTAAGTGTCGAATGATGTTCATAATTATTTATAAACCCATTTAGCCTTGAGTATTATTGCACTTATTATTTAAGTAATATATTGAGTGCAATTTGGAAATTATTTATAAGATACATATTTAAGATGTAATATCAAGTTTATAAAAATAAAAATATATAGCCACACCTAAAAGAATAAATATGTAAAATTGTGAAATTGTAAGAATAAAAATAAAATTTACAAAAAAAGATAATATGGAATAGGTAATGAGAGAAGGCTCTAAGTAGCTATATAAATATCAATAGAGGTTAGAATTTAACCGTTAAATTTAATTTTATTAACTAATTTGAAACAAAGAAGACTGGAGTTTGGGAAAAGCACAATTAAACACAAAATATCATCTTAAAAAAATCACAAAGCAATTAAGATAAAAGTTGTGACCCTAAGATTAGGAATAGATAGTTTTTCTATATGTTTGGTTAGTCATTTAATGATGGAATGTGGGAAAGCATGCCAGGGCTAAGATTTTAGTTGCAAGTAAATATTTATTGAGGAAACTGAAATAGCTATTCCATGCAAGCACTTACATTTATTAGAGATAAAATTTTATCTCAGATTGCTCATATCATTTAATATTTTTCTTAACATGCTAAACTTGATATAGTGAAAATAAATAATCAGAAAAAAGCAACCTACAGGTAAATAATAACAATTTATTAACAACTATTATGCACATGGATTTAGTTAATATTATACATTTCTGTTCTGTAATACTAAGTTATTGTAAAAATAAAATATTTTGTACTTGCAATATTACAGAGCAAAATTTGTTCAGAGATGTGTTTGCGATTAAAATGATTTAATTAATCATGATGACCTGAAAAAAAAGAATAATTTATGCATCAATTTTTAAGATATCTATTGTGCAATATTGCATTGCCTAAAAGATATACATTGTTTTACTGTATGTGCGAGTTTGTGTGTTTTTTGCAATGTAAAAACATTTAATTAGCCTATTTATTCAATGTATTAAATGTTTCTTACATAAATAAAACCCTCATTTATTTAATATTAAATATTTTAAATTATAATAAATAATGAATAGTGGTTTGATATTATATTTTAATAATTACTTTCCTAATTATAATAAGTATTATTTAACAAAATTATTTACAAGTATTGTCGAATAACTTATTGTTGTGTGTGTATGTGCATCATGTATATTATTGAAAACTTGTAAATAAATATATAGAATAGAAACTACATAAATAAATAAAAACTGTTTATGTATTTATAATTATTTAAATAAAAATGTCATTTTACCAAAATACCTATAAAAGCAAAACCTAATTTCAATAAATAATTATTTTATTTCTATTTTTTTTCTTAAATATATAAATTTGGTATAGGAGTTAACTGAAAGGCACTTTTTTATTTTGTACCTCTTTTTTTTTTTACTTTAATCATTTTATTTTTTTAAGTACTCAGCTAACAATAGGTATTGAGTGAAAAAACCTCAACCACAAGTTTATAATGGTTATTTGAATTAAAAAAAATCGTTCAAAGTATAGCTAATCAAATAATCTTAAAAAAAAAAAACAGACGTGAAAAAAAAAAAAACCCGACAACATGAAGGTATGTTCCCATAATACTTTGCATCAGCATTGTTGTTAAATCATCGAATGTTATTTGCTAAGACTAACAAAATCCAAACAAATGGGAAAAAAAAAACAAATGTAATTTTGATTTAATGAATAATACGACTATTAAAAAAAAAAAAAAAAACAACAACATCAAATAAACAGTGGATTCTGAATAAAAGCTATTATAATTTTTTTATAGCAATGATAAGGATATCATTAACTTACAAAATACAAACATTATTCAGACACTCATAAATGAGTATAAGTTAAATAAACATTTGTTGTTTTTTTTCTAAATAATTTTTTTTATTATCTACAGACTTCAAAAGTTCTGATATTCGGTAGTTAGGAAATAAAAAGAAAACAATATGAAGCAGAATAGAGAGAAATAAAAACACAAAGATATATTGGAACATCTTCAACTGATCTGTCTTTTTAAAAATAGAATAACTGAGCATCCAAACTATGTTTTAAATGAAATAATAAAAAATATATAGAAAAAGCTAAATTTTAGTAGTAAATTATCATCAAAAATTCAATATGTATATAATGTGATTCTCAGCGATCAATTCCTTTATCCATTTTGTTTAATTCATTATAAAACAGAATGTATTACAATGTAAAAGAAAAAAATGAAAATCAGCTTATGCCTAAATAAAAGCATGATAATTTTTTGATTTTCTTTTAGCCTAATAAAGCAATATCATGAAAGTATTAATTGTCATTTATTAGAAATATTATCAAATTCACCACTTTCATTATTTTGCTATATCTTATACATTATACATGCTTAAACTTGCATTTATATATGTAATATATGTGGGATTCGAACTCAGACTTTCACACAACTCACAACTCTCATTGCCATCTTATATTGGTGGCCCATCTGATCACACACATGTTGACAAGATAAATATTCACAAATATACATATTTCATGCTAAACCAGCACTCATCAGTTGGTCCAGATTACCATCTCCACACATATGTACAATCAGTGCTCAGCTTTATAATAAGAGAGCCAATATTCAGACTTTAATGGACAGGCTTCAAACTACTCCAACCTACAATGATTCAGCCTTCCATTTCATTGAAAATCTGATGATGGAATGTTCAAAGCATTAGCTATCTTAATATAAAGTTGAGCACTGATTGCATATATGTGTGGAGATGGTAATCTGGACCAATTGATGAGTGCTGGTTTAGCATGAAATATAGATATTGGTGACTATATATCTTTTCAAAATGTGTGTGATCAGATGGGTCAGCAATATAAGATGGCACTGAGAGTTATGGGTGAGGTGAAAGTCTGAGTTTGAATCCCATATATATAATATCTTATATAAAGCAATTTATTCACTGTATTTTAAACACTTTTTAATAAAAACCTTTTATCGTACATATATCCATACACAATCTTACTTTTCATTATATCATAACTCAGAAAAAAACTGCAAGACAGTTGAATCATAAGATTGTGTATGCATATATATATATATATATATGCATACACATTTTCCTATATATATGTATATATATATATATATATATATATATATACATACTGAGGAAAATAAACATTTTGAAAAGCCTCATATTGTGAATGCTGAACTGGAATCTCATTTCTCATCTCGCACACAGTCACATTATTTGTTAAGATCTAACGGTTTTTCTTTCAAAAGTTAACCTTGAAAATGGCGGTTGCTATTCCGTCGAAATATCGGTGCTCAATGGAAAATAAGACATGGTACATCCCAAAAACTTATAATTTATCTACATCATAACCATGAAAACATTAAGTATAACATATATATATATATATATATATATATATATACACACAATAAAAGATTTTTGCTAAAAAGTGTTTAATCTTGGTGTTCATTTGAATGAATTAAATTGTTTAAATCATGCCTAAACTGCGACATAGACATGAGAGCATACTCTCTCTTTCTCCCATTGTAAGACAGAAGTCCAGAAAGAAAGTCAAGAAGCCATGGCTGAAGAACAAAGAGCCAGCCATTGAAAAGTTTAAAAGTGACATCATCTCAAAATAATAAAACAGGTAAATATACTTTTCAATCATAAATGTCTAGACATATACTTTCCCTAATGAAATAAACTATAATGGATATTTATAATGTTGAATTATTAACAAGTAATGCATATTCATTTATTTATGTTCAGTGTTAATGTTTATTATATCTATTTAAATATGTATTTGCGTCAATAAAGAATTGTTTGCTTAAATATTATGTGGTCTACTATCTATCACTTTTAACTGTTTTACCAGTAATTTTAAAATTAAAAATATTTTCCTGGGTTAAGTGATAGTGTGCTGGGTCCCCTGATGAAGAGTGTGAGCTAACCTGAGTATATTTCAAGTGCAGGGTTCATATGCCTATCACATGAGCATGCTGGCTATAAATATCTTAGGTATGGCTGAATGGCCCTGAGACATGTTCCCAAATAAAATAAAGTTTTTTTTGGGTGTGAGGTGTTGTCCTAACAATAATGGAGGAGAGCTATAGATAGGAAATGTGAAAATGGTTGTGCTTTTGTGTAGCCTTGATCTGGTCATATGTATGCATTCTACCTCTCTGCTTGAATGATTGATCTGTTGCCACAGGTGTTAAAAGGAAAAGACAATCATATAAAGTACAATATAATAAAGAATAGATGTTAATAAATAACCAATATGTCCCTAATAATAATAATAATAATAATAATAATAATAATAATAATAATAATAATAATAATAATAATAATAATAATAATAATAATAATAATAATAATAATAATAATAATAATAATAATAATAATAATAATAATATTTTGAATATAATAAAAATAATAATGTATCAAAAAAATCTTAATTAGCCAGGTAAATGCTGCAGGTTAGCTACAAATGCCATTTAATATGAGTGTTGATGTGCCATAAATGGCCCAGTATAATTAAAATTAAGAAATTAAAAAGTTTGAAACTAAAATTGCAAATAAATGCTAAATTGCATAATCATGAAAATTGACATGGGTGAGCTGTATGAGAAGAGAAATAGACCAAGGCATATATATATATATATATATATATATATATATATATATATATATATATATATATATAGAGAGAGAGAGAGAGAGAGAGAGAGAGAGAGAGAGAGAGATAAATAAATTTGTATTGGGGTTGTTGGTAATCAGGTGGGACTGATGAGGTTTGGAGGTTAGTCAAACAGTTCCTTTGATTTAAATTATTTAAAAATAAGTAAAACAAGTATATAATATTATGAAAGAAATAATTAAGTTATAAAATTTTAAAAACGAATGTGTACTAGAGCGAAAACAAAAATGTAGGCTTAAAATAAAGAATTAAGTAACATAGAAATAAATAAAATCATTAGTTTGCTTGAGGAAAAGTTGAAGAGACAAAAATGTTCATAAAATAAATAGAACATGATAGCATAACAAGAAAAAACATAGGAAAATAAAAGAACAGATATAAATTAGAAGATAAAATAGAAAAAAAAAACTGAAAATAAACAGAAAGAGGAAATCATAATAATAATAAACAAAGAAAATTAAAAGGTATTAGAAAGAACAGATATGTAAGTTAGCAGAAAAAATAGAAATATTAAAGTTAAAAGGTGAGGAAGATAATGCTAAATTAGAAATGAAAGAACATAAATATTTTGTCAGTAGGAAGATAAAAGTGCAAGTACATAAGCACAGTTAAATAACTCGCATACTGTAAATCAATTTTTAAAAATGAAAACATTTTTGGGGCATTCAGGAGAGGCTCTATATGAATACTTTGGCAGCCTGGAGTGCTATTATGCATTGATCCATCTGAGTGAGGAGGCAATGTTTGCTATCATTTATAGTCATCTTCAAGGTGATGCTCAAGTCTGGTGAGAATCCCTATTTAAAAAATCAGCTATGTTCAGAGAGTATAGGCAATCATTATTAGCAATCTACTGACTGGAGTGAAGAACATCAAGAAAACATTAAACACCAGGGTGTCACAGGATAAATTGTGATCTGGTGATAATTTCACTTTATTATTCCACCATCAAGCAATGAAATTAAAAATTGTTAATTGCTAATCCACTGTTGGAACAGCAAATCATTTGATAATAAGGCACAATTTCCCATTTAATTGGGACTGAAAGAAAAACAGTAGAGCAGATGACTGAGTTACTTAGTGGATTTGACAGCACAATTTCAAATTAAGAAAACAAGGAAATGAAATTCAAACCCCTAGAAAAAGAAAAAAATATGAATGTTATAGAATGTAAGCTCATACAAAATGAGATATAGAGAACTATATAGTCCTAAAAGAAAGGAGGGTGATCAATACACCAGCTGTGATCTAGAAACCAACTACTTGGAACATGAGGCCAGGCCTAAAAGCAGGTCATGATTTTTTGGTTTAAGTAGATATGTAATAAACCTAAAAAAACTGCCTAACAAAAGTTAAGTAGGGCTATAGCAATTGGACCGACTTTTAGATATTGAAAAAAATGTTTTACATGTATGATGAGAGTTAATATAAATAAAATAAAAGTAAAATAAGAATTTTTAGAGTCAATATAAGTGATGAAAATAAATAAAAATAAAATAAATTTGTGAAGTCAAAAAATAAACAAAATCATCTTATATAAGTGATGGTTGTGTTGCAATTGATTTAGGTATGGGGTGTTTGTATATATGAATAAGGAAGGAGTTTTAACTGTATGTCATTACTTTGTGAACATATGACTCATAATGGGCATTGGGGGGAGAAGTGGAGTCCTATATTTCTAAGCTGAGGATCCATTAGAGAATATCCCACGCCCATCTAATATGCTGATGGAGGTATTTCCAGCCCTTATATAAAAAGAGCACACTTGAAAAATAATTCTAACATAAACCACAAATCAGTTTGCTGGAAAAAAATTCCCCCATTGTTATAATATATCATTTTTATCATAAGCTGAATGGTCAGTAGATATATCAAGCCACTCACAGTGATAATTTATTGCTAGAATGATGACCTAGTGAACAAAATCTTGGGCCCATCAATTCACTGGTAGAGAAAGGCTCAGTATGTCCATATTAATTAAAGTTTTCTTTTGTTGCATAAGTCAAATGATTGGGAGACATCTCCTGCCATTCATGACATTCACCCATGTACACATCCATAAACATGTGTTGCTCCTGATGGCTCTCACAATAAATATAATCATTGTATTTAACATAGATTGTAGTGAGTAGATTAATGTAAAAAAGGCAATCTTTGTAGCAAGCAATTCAAAACTTATTTTTATAAAAAAAATAATAAATAAATAAATGAATTTCAAATAGAAAAGCTGAAATCAAATGTCAAAGCTAAAATGTGTTAAATTGATGCATTTTATCTCCCAAATCGAAAGTGGTGACCCAAACCACATTGGGCATCATTTGTTGCACATCCACCACCTTTAACAAGCTAATCAAGATTTTGTCTTGAAACATTATTATTATATTCAAAATATTATTTTATTATTTGGGACATATTGGTTATTTATTAACATCTATTCTTTATTATATTTTACTTTATATGATTATCTTTCTTCTTTAACACTTGCAGCAATGAATATACATTCAATCAGAGGGGTAGAATACCTTTGATAGATTAAACATCAATAATACCTTAGGTTCATATTTATGCTACACAAAAGCACAACCATGACCATATTTCCTGGCTATAGCACATCTCAATACTGCTAGGATGGCACCTGCCACCCAAAACATTTTATCTGATTTGAGAACATCTCTCAGGTTCCATCCAGCCATACATATAAGTAACATTTAAGCAAACAATCCTTTATTTACACAAATGCATATTTAAATAGATATAATATATTTTAACACAGAATATAAATAAATGAACACATATTACTTTTTAATAATACAACATTAAAAATGTCCACAATTGTTCATTTCATTAGGGAAATATATATGTCTAGATATTTATGATTAAAAAAGTATATTTACTTAGGTTTTATTATGTTGAAATAACAACATATTTTCTGCAGTTGACATTTCCTTTGATTTTAACCTTTCTGATGGCTAGATATTTAGTCTCCAGTGATGGCTTCTTGATTTTCTTTCTGAATGGTTGTCATGCAATGGGAGAGAAAATATGCATCAGTATCTATGTCACAGTTTAGGCATTGGTTCCAGGTGAGAACAGTTGATGGAGCTGAGGACGTGAGGCATGAAGGCCAGTCAAACACTCATAAGATTTTCTAGCAACATATGTTGCTAGCTTGTGTGGCTACTTCATTTATATTTCTACCAGCCTTGAGATCCCTTTAACTATGCCCTCAGTGATGAATAGATCTGGTGGACTGAAAAATTGGAAATACTGGTTGACAAGCTTTTCATAGAAGACTCACAAAAACTTTTGGAAAAATGCTGGACAACTCCCAGATAACAATAGACAATCTGTATCTTTATACCTAAGTCAACCATTGCTTATTTTTGATCATAACTATAATTTGGTTTAATTCATTTTTACATTATATTTATCTAATCTTTATTAGATTCATTTAACAATTTATGGGCCAGGAATCTTTCAAAATTAATTGCATTCCCACCAATGAGATAGTTTACAAAAGTGATTTTTTACTAATTAATTTTATTTGTTTTTAATTTTTTTTTCTTTTTAATTTATAAAAGGAGTGAGAGTAAGTTTTAAGTTTTTCCCCACTCTATTCTTACTAATACAGTTTTATTCTACAAAATAATGCAATCCTTCTTTTTTTTCTTTCAAAATTATATTTTAAAATCTACTTTTAAATATATTTTTCTTGTTTTCCCTCATATTTTCTTTTTTTGGAACTTATTCATGTATTTAACACATGTAACAAAGATATATATGTGTGTTTTATAAATATATATCTCACTAATATTACAATTTATATATATATATATATATATATATATATATATATATATATATATATATATATATATATATATATATATATATATATATATATATATATATATATATATATATATATATATGAAATATTTCTGCATGCAGAATTAAATATTATAAATATATAAAATAAATATTTTTACAATTAAAAATTTAAAAAAAAAATCAATGTTTTTTTTTTTTTTACTTTGCATTATCAATTAAAATATGTTTGATTTTCTATTCATGTTCTAGTAACATTAACATAAAAATACTGTAAAGTGAAAAGAAACATATTTTAAAATAGATAGTGATGATGAATGTTTAAGCCAATTTGTATGAATTTTATTAATTTCTCAGTGGATTTATAATTTTGCTCCATTATTCCTCCTTGATTACATGTTAGTCTGTATAACAACTTAGATGAGGATAGAAAGCAAGGTTTTCTACCTCTATAGAATGCAATCTTGACTATGCTTGGTAAGATTTGGTTCAGTATAATAGACATAGTTTACAGGTGTGTGACATATCTATTTTTATATATTTTGGCTAACACTTTACTCTTCAACAAATCTTTATGAATGAAAAGTGAAGGTAATGACATTATTCATCAGGTTTTCTAAATATATAGTTATGATTTGAGCAATTTTTCAATGTTGTTGTTTTTTTCTGACTATGATTAGGTATTTAACTATTTACCTAAAAATATTGGATTATTCATTGAACTAGCTAAAATTCAGCTAGCTGGAAAAAATTTAATAGCTAAAAAAATGTGTTACTGAGTTTATATTTAAACCCAGACTTTGACAATGGCAAGTGGATGTATTACTATTGTACTACAAACATTTTATATGTTTAAATCAGAAATTTATAAGTATCTTGATTTTTTTTTACACTTTTAAGCAAAGAAAACTAAAGAGGTTTATTTTTTCATTCTAGGGAATATTATTATGCTGGTTTATATATATATTTAAAAAGTCCAATAAACCGTTCAAACGCTCAATGATAGGTTATCTTTTTTAAATTAATTTTTTATGCCTTTTATTTTTTGTTTCAAGTTATTTCATTATGTGTTTAGATTATAATTCTAGATATTTTCTTTGGATGTATATGTGTGGAAGTAATTTTTGTACTTGCATATTTGTCAATTTATAAAAATTTATTTTTATTGGAAACCAAAAAAAAAAAAAAAATACTTACAAAGAAATAAATAAAATTATAGTGCACCAAAATATATAAAAGCAGGAAATGCTAAACTTCAAGACATAAATTGTATTATCTTTTAAGATCTATACTTTTATCAGTAGTTATTGATTTATAAAAACATTAACTTTAATCAATTTTACTGTCTTTTTAAAATTCTTAAAAGATAAAAATCTTAGGAACAATAGATCTTATTTTTATGCACTAATGCTACTTAGGATATTTTCTGAAGTGTTTAAAATTACAAAAAAAAATTCCTAAGTATAAAAATTATATGAAAAATATTTACTTAAAGCTTTTAAATGTGTGTGTATATATATATTGCTATTTTTTATGTTTAAAAAGTTGAATATAGCTGTGAAAAGTGACCTTCATTCTTTCCTCATTCCATTTTAACTTTCAGAAGCAATCAAAATATAATTCCCATATTCGAATTATACATCAACTGAAATTACTGACAATCAAAATTTAATTATTATTTATAATATTCACAGCATCATTCACATTATTATATAGATAAACACACATAAAAAATATGTATATGTGCACATACAAATATATAGATTTCAGTTAACCAGTTAGCTACTAATTGGAAAATGATTATTTACTTATTCTTAGCTAAAAAAATAAAAACAATAAATAATAAAAATACTATATAACACACACACATATTTATATATGAAATAGAACCAATGCATAACACTATAAATATTAGATATTTATTAAAAATAATTATACATGTTAAAGCATTTTAGGCACGTGGTCTCGTGCCCTTTTCAAATATTAAGCATAATGGACTTCATTAATTTCAATTTTAATAAAAATAAAACACGGAAGGAAATCTTACAACTTTTTTTTTTTCAACAATCTGTTAACTAGTGGACTAGCAATCTCTTCCATTACTTCTCTTTAGGGAAGTGGAAGATAAAGTAGAAATATTGGTATTTCAATGGATTATTTAAAAGCAAATTTATTATTGTTATTATTATATGCCTGTATGAGAATCTTTTTAGGTATTTAGAATCTAGTTAAAGCTATATTAAAAAAATAAATAAAAAAAATATTAAAAGTAATTTCAATAGCAAAACAGGATTATAATAAATGAATCAAATTGTTTTGTGTTTCATTGAATTGAAAATTAAAAAGAAACTTATAAAATGCTTTGTTTGGAATTTAGATTTATTTAGTACAGAAAATTAGACTGATATAAAAAAAAAAATAGTTGAAAGAGTTTGAAATGTTGAATCAAGGAAAATAGAAAAGATTTGTTGGGTTTATAAGATTAGTGATATTAAGATATTGGAGAAAAATATATATAAAAAAAAACTTATTTAAGAAAGTAACAAAATTATTAAAATTAATTGGACATGTTTTAAACGATAAAAAATAATGATTAATAGATTAAGAGATAATTCTAAAAAATTAGTAAGAAAAAGAAAATTTATGTATGCGATTTTAAAAGGAAAAAATATAATTATAAAAATTTTGAATATAAAACAAGAAGGGAAAGGTAAAATTTGTAAATGTGTTTTTAAATAATTTATGAACCTTTGTTTATAATACTTGTGATTGTTGTCATTGAACTTGATCACTTCACACATTTGTGTATGTATATATTTATATATAAACATAACTTTTGCTCAGTGATGTGATGATGTGATATACCATGATTTCTCCTTAAACAGAGTCAGGAATCTCTCAGCAACAATGCCCAAAGAAACTTACTTTCCTCTTCCATTCCCCACCTTAAGATTTCCCATAACCTGCTCCATCCCATTTCCACAATATAATCTTTGTCAACTCTATGGCCTTTATATTTAAATCCCCCTTATATTGTCCCAAAATCCAGCATAAAAACCAATAACCCACTTTCTGTATAATCAATTCATTTATATTTATTCTCCCATAATTTCTTTATTTGTACCCTTTCTGCTATCAAGCATTTACATTCAATCAACAGATGCCTAATATTTTCTATATTTTCCTTACACAATTTGCAAATTAAATCACCAATATTTTTTCCATTTACATGTATATTCTCTTGTTGCTAAAGATCTCATTTGAGTCTTAAACAATAAGCTACTTTTCTTACTATTATCATAAATTAACATGCATCCAATGTTCCATTTACTTCTATATATATTTAAACTCTTTGTAATCTCCATACTAGTTCTCCATCTCTCAAACTCCCTATTCTTTATTAATGCATCTATTCTTTTATCCCATTCCTTACCACTATAACACTCAACAATCCTCCTAACACAATCATCCGACCTTTTATACAAATATACTGATATAAATTCTTTATCCAAACCCTTTCCATACTGCATTACCTTTCTCACTCACCTTGTTGCCTGCCCTGTACTCATAACCCAATTAAATACTATTTTGGCTATTTTTTATCAACCACAAACTGCAACCTACCAAACATTTTCATTTTAATTTTTGCATCTCTCATATAAAAACTTGAACATCCCATTTCTCCTTGAATTGTGTCCTTTGCTGTCAATACCTTTGCATCTAATGCATGTCTTCCTATTTCCCTTTGTACTGTCTCTAAGTAATCTAATACCCATTTACTAACACATATTGCATCATTATCATATGTTAACCCTGCTACTACAACTCCCTTCCATACAACTCTAGTTACATCATATTTATTATATGAAAACACTGTTAATTTCTTTATTAAACCCTTTCTTTTCTTTGCTTCATTTACCATTTTTTTCTCCCATTCAACCAAGCAATTTTCCTGAATACTTAAGATGATTCCCAAATAACTATATCTATGTACCACACTTAATTTTATATCCCCCAATAAAAAATTTACATCGTCTCTTTCCCCATTATTTATCATCATTATATTTTATTTTTCTTCACTAAATTTGATCCCCATCTCTTTACCTACCCTTGCACATGTCCTCAGCATAACTTTCATAACTTCTTTTTGCACACAAAAAAATATCATCCACAAAAAAAGATCCAGCAAACTATATACCCCCATGCCACATATTAATGATATCTCTATCCCTCTTTGTAGTCTTTCTATTGTTTGCTCCAATTTATTAAAATACAACAAAAACAAAATAGGTGACATAGGGCATCCTTGCCTTAATCCCACCCCATTTTTAACTTTAACTGATTCAATACCCCCTAATTGGTAAGTATAGTAATTATTTTCATATAATTTCTTAATAATATTTACTAAAGCTTCATCCATTGCCAAATTTGGTAACTTTACTCATAATCTCTTTCTATTACTCTATCATACGTCTTCTCTATATCTATAAAACTCATATATAATGATCTATGTGAATTCCTACTCATATTGATAAGTTGTGTACTACAAATAAACTAACTCCTGTATGCCTATCTGACCTAAAACCTCCTTGCATTTGATTCTCTTCCATTTATTTTACAACTCTTTCAGCTACCATATATGAGAAAACTTTATATAAAACTGATGTTACCGCTATCACTCTATAATTATTTAACTTTCTATGATCCTTACCCTTTCTTTTAAATAATAATTTTACTCTTGTATTACTCTAACTCCCCTGAAAAACTATCTTATATGCTATCTTATTAAAACATGATAATAACTTTGCTTTTGCTCTATGCCCTAAATTCATTACCATCTCTGCTGACCATCCATCTAAACCTCTTGCCTACCCTCTTTTCAATCCCTTCTCTTCCTCATTCAGTTCATTTTTTGTGAACCTAATATTCCCATTACTAAATGTTTTCATGTTTTCTATCACTAACTCCTTCACATGTAACATCTTTTCTATATACATTACATATCTATTTAAGATTCTCTTTAACACTTCACTAGAGCTACACTCTATTCGCTCAACATCTATTAATACTATCTCTCCTTTACATTTTTCTTTTTAATGTAATTCCAAATTTTTTTACTCCCATCTCTGCCACTTTTAGTAATATCTTCCGACAATTTACTATTCAACTTTATCCTCTCTCTATAATTATTCGTTTTAGTCAACTTCTTCTGGTATTGTTTTCACTTTCTTTGTTCTTAATAGCACATTTATATTCTCTGTATGCTTGTTTCTTCTCTTTCACACTTTTACTACCTCTCATTTGTTATTATTTTTATTCTTCTGCATATTCTCAACTAAAACCCTATTTGCCACTTTTTCTATCTCACCACACCAGTCCTCATACTCACCCCTAACCAACTGTTTTATGGCTTCTTCAACTTGTATTTTATATTCTTCCAATTTATGCTTATCATTCACTTCCTATGCACATCTTTCAATATTGTTTGTACCTTTATTTCTATCCTCCATCACATTACTAACTATTTCTATTACAATAAAATTATGATCACTATTACATACTCTCTCTTCATTATCAAACACCTTAATTTTCCATATTTTATTCATTCCCTTTTTCTCTACCAATACATAATCTATTGTGTGAAATATATTATTTTTAGACCATATGTATTGTCCCTCCTAAATATTTGATAAATTGCCAATGCTCAAATTTACTCTTTGACAAAATTCCTTCAAAACTGACCATTCTTATTATCTACATCATCAATTTCTTCAATATGTTCATTCATATCCCCTATAACAATTATTCTCTTCCTCTATTTTTAAAAACTCTGTATATCCTTAACTAGGCATTCATATATACCACTGTTCCATTCCATTACAGTTTTATTATCTCCAGTGGCTATATGCACTACAACCACCATCTATTCTCATCTACCCAACCTTATTTCAACCCACAAATGCTTTTGACATTTAACAATATTTAAATATTTTTTCGATATAACACCTATACCACCACCCCTTTTTTCTTTTTCTTTTCTATTTCTACCCTGCCATACCACATCTTCCAAAATAGGTTCTTCATTTTCTCTTAGATGTGTTTTCACTACTGCTAATACCTCAAGCTCTTCGTTTTTAATTGCTTTGTTTAGTTCAAGCCACTTTTCTAGTCTCCTACCACCTTCTATATTCAAAAATCCAATTTTAACAATTTTTTCTTTACTAACTACTCTTTTATAAATTCATTTGATTTTTTCTTCTCCATTATGTTTATAAAAAATTTTTTTACCATTAATCTTACAGTTCCATTCCTTCTCCACATCTACACTTATATGTAAATCAACCATCTTTTGCTTATTTTTTATATCCCATCCATTCTTCTTCTTTTTGATAATATTACAATTTAAAAGCCCACCCCCCCTTTTAAAAGTTTCCTGAATTATATTCTTTAAATATCAGACTCATTCAGACTTCACTTCCTTGCTTTCCTAAATGTAATCTATCTTTACAATATAACTCCCTCTTTTCAATAAACCAATCCCATGCATCCACAAAAAAAATATAATTTCTCTCACACAATTTTTTAATCTCTCATTTATAGAACACATACTATCTAACAAATGCCTCTTGTCAAATCTTGGTAATATTCCAACTACCCCTACTCTTCCTTTAATCTCAATCAAATTCCTAATCAATTTTATGCACTCATCCATTACTCTCTCTGATGGCTCTAACAATTTATTAGTCCCTAGCATAACATATACATTTCTACTACCTTGATTTCTTACTTTATCTAACACATACTTAATTCTAGATCCTGGAATACACACTCTTACATACCTGCTTCTATTTTCCCTTGCAATTATATCTCCACATTCTCTGATTACTGAATCTCCTCTCAATACTGTCTCATAGTTTACTTTCTCTACTCCATCTATAATATTTTATACCATCTTCTGGATTTTCTTATCCATTTAATCTGTATCATTTCTACTCAATGATCCCTTTATCTGTTCACACTTCATCTCTAAGAATTTTACTTCTACATCCTTCACTTCTTTCTCTATCTTATTTATTCTCTGGATAACCATCTCCATTGCATTCCTACTTTCTCCACCCATATCTCCTGACACTCCACTAAAAATGTAGTTATGGAAGATATGACAGAGTATCATTTTAGTGGAATGTCAAAAGATATGGGTGGAGAATCTTCCTTAACTACATTTTTCCCTCTTCCCTGACTTTCTCTCTCGACTACCTACACTTAGAAACCACTTTCTCACCAATTTAATAACATTTACACACTTACTACACAACCAGAAACCTATTACATCCTTCCTATTCTTATTCAAACATTTCAAGTGATATACCTTAGCACACACTGTACATTTTACTAGTGCCTTCCTAATTCCTTTCTGTCAATCATATATACATTGTGCAATACAAATGCAATCCACATTCTTATTTTTCAAGTCACCTATTTTATATTTGACTTTATAATAACTCTCCTATTCTTCAAACCCCCTTACATGGAGAAATAAAAATACCAGTAGGACCATGACAGCTCCCCATCACTCATAAAGGCATATCATATTTTAATCCTACTTTATTTTTTACAGTCAATGAATTGATGATTGCATGACCAACCCAAATATCTAATACTTAACTATTAAAAGGAAAATCTGTAATTTTCAGACACCTGTATGTCTTCAAATCTAGCTATTTTAATAATAAAGTAAATAAAGAGAAATTTATAGCATCTATACTTCACAAGCATTGCAACAATGCATTCTCAATGGTCCAATATTATCATATATATATATATTGTAGGAGTATATATATACTCATACATACTCATACATTTATGTAATCAATATGTATAGATTATATTTACATTATTATTATACTTATGAAAATAAATATATAAAGTTACTATTTTTCATTCTTTAAAATGAAAAATGACGTTGTTGACAAAATACTGTTGACAAGGTGATAAATGACCTCTGGGTTCACAGTTTATTGAATTAAAGGAAGTGAAATTAACTTAGTGTTTTAATATCTAATTGTTATTGCAACAATGAGAATGCATATGCTTCAGCGAGCTGATGGAGCAAGTAAAGTTGAAGTTTATATTTTAAACAATTTAATACTCATTAAAAGAAGTTTATTATACTTGTTCAATGAAAGTAATCTAAATATATTTTTGTGTTTTATAGAAAAAAAATGTTTGAATTACGTTTTAAAATCTAAACAGCGTCTTAAAAAAAAAAGAACATCTTTATAAAAACTTCATTCAAATTTTATGTATTTTTCATTATAAAAAAAATGCAGAGTGGCTAGAACACAAATATTTATCATGGGATAGATAAAATGCACTTGCCTAATCAAACATATATATGTGGGAATAACATCGTTGCTGAATGCTTTAGAATTATAAAGAAATTAATCTTCAAAATTGAATTATGAATGCCTTAAAATTATAAAAATTAGATCTTCAAAATGGAATTATAAATATTCAGCTTTGCAAGTGTGAATTTTTTAGACATGTAATGTCTTCAAACTCAGCATAGCAAGCCAGGTAGCTATATGGGTCTGATATCAGTTCAGTTTCACCCCATAGTAGAAGACTCTGCAATATATATTTCATTGCAAGAAAACTTCAAAGGTACATTTATGAAAAACAAAAAACAAGTTAAACTTGCTAATGCTTGTATTTATCATCAATAGATGCTGTTTTACCAAAAACACCATCAAAACATATTAATCATAAATACAAGCGTTAGCAAGTTTAACTTGTTTTTTTGTTTTTCATAAATGTACCTTTGAAGTTTTCTTGCAATGATATATAATACAGAGGCTTCTACTATGTGGTGAAACTGAACTGATATCAGACCCATGCAAGCTGAATAGAAATTGTTTCATAAACACTCGGAGTTAGTGTTTAGATCTAGTTTCTTATTCCTATCCTTCACTGATGATAGCAAATCAGCTTAAAATAGTGATCTGAGGTGGAACTAATGAAAGAGATAGTGAATGCTTACTCTGATGGTCATGTAAACAAACATATGCTTTGACGGTGTTTTTGGTAAAACGCCATCTATTGATCATAAATACAAGTGTTAGCAAGTTTAACTTGTTTTTTGTCTTTCATATATATATATATATATATATATATATATATATGACATGCTTTGGATGACAGATTTAAATCAAAAAGGTGATCTTAGTTGAAACTAATAAAACTTCTAATCTGACTATTTTGACAATTCTCAGGTCAATTCTAACTACAGTAATTTCATTATGCAGAATTTGTGTTTTTAACTTCGAAAGATAAACTTTTTAACAAGATAAAAACAAAATTTTCAAAATCAACAAGACATTTTAAATATGAATAAAAATGATAATCAATTTTAACTTTTAGATAATTTTTTATTTAGAGATTTGTGAAATTCATCTATCTTTAGCAATTTTTTTATGCGTTAAATTGTTTTTCTAACTTAATTTAAAACATTTGTTCCAATAACAATCAAACGAATGTAAGAATATTATATCGTAGGAATTACATAACATTGAAAAATAATTCTGATCCACAATTGACACAAATGTGATATATAATTTGTTTGTGAAATATCATTAACAAAAAAAACAATTATATATTGTTTCTCATGAAGTTATTGTATGTAAACGTTTATCTGTTTCTTTCAGTTTGACTGAACTTGGTAAATGCTCAGTCTACCAATAGAATTCTCAAAAATTATATACCTTTAACACTAATTGACTTACAATTATTGTATTCAAAAACATATACACACACAAATTATGACCTATATTTATGAGTGTTGTTGGCACATAATTATTCCCTGTATTATTTAGTGCAATAGTAGAGTATCCTGCTCTGGAGTATAAGATCCTTACATCAATTCTAGTTCTAGCATTTCCGGTGCTCAAATTTATTACTAACTCCCAAGCCGTCATTTGACTCGTTTAGTATTATGGGGTTGCTATAAAGTACTTACTATTATATCATAATTTTTATTGATTTTTAATAAAATTTTATCTTACAACATGCATTTGCATAAAAACAAATTATCAATTTTTATAATAATTTTACAACTCTGCAACTTTAGTCCTTTCAAACATCGTTTATCCATTTCAATCTTCTTTTAATCTTTTAATTTGAATATTGTATTATCATTAGTGATAGTTCTTTTTCTTAAAACCTCATTTTGAATAAAATTCTGAGAGGTAAATTATCTCAGATGGGCATTCTGAAATAACATTTTACTTTTTAAAATTTGGATTTTTTTTTAGATTATTAAACATAATCTCTGATAAAAAAAACTGCATAATAATACTAAATCTTATAAAATATTAAAATATTATAAAAATTTCTGTCAAATTTGAAACAAAACGTAAACAGAATCTAGTGAAAATTAAAACTTTTTATATTATCAACAAAATATTTTGAATTGATTTATTTTGACTTGTATATCTAAAACTGAAAACTCCAATGATAATATCTAAATATATTTAAATAATAACTTTATTAGTAATACTATTACTATTAATAATAATATTACTAGATACTATTACGTTGACACTGATATTTGGAATATTTGTGAATAGTACTTTTCCAAAGCCACCTAAGAATCTTATGGGTTTTTTTTTCTTTTAAGACTGCTCCAAAGCACTTTCATACTATTTTAGAGTCTGTATATTTTAATACTAAAGGTTTTTCTTCTTCTTTTACTATAGCATTTTCAAGAAGTATATTATTTGTTAATAAATTACTTTATGTCATGAGATGATTGAAATAGAACCATTACAATTCAATATTTACACTTCAACATGAAAGTACATATTTAATCTGATCATCTATTTATTCACTTGTTTATTTCTTTTGTTGCCTCTGAAATTTTCAAAACCTTTCAATGTCATCATAGTTTTAAATAGTCAACACTTTTTCTATTTCTCTTTGACACTGTCTAATCTTCACTGCCACAAAAAATATAAAAACCACTATAGCTTGGACTTTTCTGATCTTAATTTATAAAATATATCTTTTAATATACATATTATCCCATTTAATAATAAAATGATAAATAAATTATAATATTGTACCTGTCAAAATGATCTGCTCACTCAACAAGACACAAAATCCAAGCAAAAGTACCTCAAATCTGATCATGCTTGAGATACACAGATCTGGAGCAATCCTGAATCCTAACCTATTTGCATATTATTCAAGTCTCTGACCCTATGAACAACAATACCAATGATACAGCAAAATTATTTTAATTCCAGGCCTGGAAACACAGCGGTAGAGCATAAGATCAGACTGATGATGATAATCAAGATAAGAGTAGCCCAGGAATTACATTTACTAAAGTTATATTTATTAATGCTAAGCTATTAGCTAAAGAAAATAATTTTAAATATTAACTAGAAAAAAATAATAATTCAAAAACCTGGATTTATGTATTATATAATTTTAATAAAATATTAGAACAGGCTGGGTTTGAAGACTTTACCGGGCCGAAAAATTAATGCTTGCAAACTGATAGAAACTTTTTGCATAAACACTTGGAGTCAGTGTTTAGATCTAGTTTCTAGCTCTATCCTTCACTGATGATAGCAAATTAGCTTTAAATCAGCTGATCTGAGGGTGGGCAAATGAAAGAGATAGTGAATTCTGACTCTTTTGTCATTTATGTAAACAAATACACTATTTCAGTGGTTTTGGTAAAACACCATCTCTCTCTCTCTCTCTCTCTCTCTCTATATATATATATATATATATATATATATATATATATATATATATATATATATATATATATATATATATATATATAGTACACAAAGATATTTCATGCTTGGTATAATGTTAACTATTTAGTAAATTTCAGGAATTGTTTTATATAATCCCCTTTAAGTTAATTGTTCAATGGACATAAATTTTACTGAATGAGTTATAACTTCTGCTGAGTTGAACATGCCAATTTATAAATATTTACAAACATAATGTTGTGGATGCATAAAACAATCTACAAGATAGGCATAGATTCGGATTATAGAAAGATACTTGATATTTTAACATTAATCATTTTGATAAATAAATGTAAATATAAGGTCTCAATCATTTATTTACAATCTTAAAATCATTACATATGTTTGATAAGCATTGTTTGGAAATAGCATCTTTAGAAGAAGTGTACAAGAAACAAACAATGTGTTACATTGACAGGGAAAGATAAGGTATATAATCATTAAGGTTTTACAGAGAATATGTATTGATCTACATCTATGGGAATCAAGTAGTATTTTAAAAGAAGGTAGTTTAAAAACAGTGTACTGACTAATTAGCATGTTGGTGTATCTCATGAATGAGTCATTATTTCCAACATCTCATTGTAGCTAACAAAAGGTCAAACAGACATAAATCAATTTAATAAAACAATAATGATACTAGCATGTCATTAGAGAAATACAGATCTTATGGTAGTTTGAATATTTCCACATTTGAACACACTTGGAAATAAATCAGGGTTGGTATATCCGCACATTCTGGTGAAATGATACTCAATGGAGAAATTTGGTTTGAATGTCCAGAGCCAGCTGTATGGAACTTCCACAACACAATCAAAACCACATAAACCTCACAATCCATAGGGAGTAGTGTATACCCCTGACTATGAATGATTTTGAAAAAAATAGGATGGGAGCTTTGGACTTCCAAAGTCCCCAATGACAAAGCAATAAAAATATATATGTAAGTACCATAAGAGAAAGTAAAAGTATGCCATCATCATTATACCTGAGCAATATGATTAATACATTACATTCCATCACCTGAAAATGGTTTCACTTCTGTGCAATGATATGTTTAAATAATAAATCATTAAGCAACTTATAATGGATAATAACTTTTGTAATTATTAATGGTAAACCACTAAAATTAATTTTAAATTTGATACCCATTAATGCCTTCAGTAACAGAACTAACCTTCAGACAAATGGCAAGATGAGATGATAACAATATTAAAGTTCATGATCTTTTAAATGGCAATTTAGGAATAAATGCAAATAATAAAGTAACAGTATGAATCCACAATAAAATATTTTAGATAAGAAAACGTGAATAAATGATTTAAATGTAAAAACCAAACTAGCGAGTGATTTCTGTTAAAATGAATATAACTTTACTAATAAATTTTAAATGTAGTCCTGCTTCTTTCCCAATTAAACAAATAAAATAAGCCCTTATTAGACTCATGAGGTTGAATGATATTGACATATTAATTAAATAGAATAAACTGTCTACATATATAAAACAAAGAAGTTAAAATCTCTAATGGAGCTGCACAAAGTTATATACAAGAATTTAAGCATGAAAGGTGAGTTAAAATTACGCTAAAATAGTAAGAATTACAGAGAGACAGAGAGAGAGAGAGAGAGAGTTTAAGAATAAAATTAGCAGGAATTATATAGTAATATATTAAGGAAGTCATAGTTTCATTACATATTATATAAATTTAAAGCAGCTCTTCATTTAAGTGAGGTTACCTCAGGAAAGCATAGCATGCAGATACAGCATGGCAATAAGCAATCAGCTCAGCACTCAGATGGTCATCTTGTGCAGCCAGTCAAGTGGATGGAACATGGCAGCAGCAGACAGACAGTCTCTGAGAAAAGGAGATAAAGGTGCTGGATTTCCTCTACTTGAAATTCATGGAAACCGAACTTATGTTAACTTCTAAAAATTTGAAGATCTTGAATCACTTCTCTGAAAATTTACTTACTGACTCTAAAGTTCTGAAAGAATTTACTGACTAACTCAAAATTTAATTACTAACATCTTTTGTTCTATGGGCTCTTTTATACATTTTATCCTTCTCCAAGAATGCGATTTCACTTGCCCGCTGCTGTAATCTTAATTCTAATTAGTAAAATATCTAATTAGTAACAAATAATTTTAAGGATAAAGCTCGAAATAACTTTTTAGATATTTGTAAAGATTTGCAAATGAATTAACAAAAATATTCCTCATAATTTTAATTATATTTTAGTTCGAATTAGTGAAAATAATCTGACTATAGATAAAGATCCTTTCAGCTTATTAATGATTTCAAAAGTATTTTGAGCCTTCCCGAACCTTCTTTTTGTTTTTAATTTCAAAATAAATATATATATATAGTTAAAACTATATAAAGAAAATGTGTAATTTTCAGCAATAAAATTACTAAGATTATTGCTCTGTATATATATATATATATTTACACCACACATACCACTGTTTTACTTTACTAAATATTTTTATAGCTTTATTTAATTATTACAATACAAAGTGTGGGTGAAATGGCATATATCTGTGGTGAGGTATGAATTGCAGGCTCCACAGGAGGTTAGAATGGAATGTGAAGCATGAAGCTCGATGTGAATATACATCGACTGCTTCAATATACAGTACATTAAAATATGAAAATATATTTAATATTTATGTGCATATAAATATTAAATAAATTAAAGAATTATTAAATTAAAAATATTTTAAGATATATATTAAATAATATCAATATATATTACATTGATAGGCAGATGGAAATGAGTTTATTGTATATATGTATAAATTATCAAGAAATAACATAATGCTTTTGAATTTCTAAACTCTTGAGAAAACGTCCATCAATTAAATCTTAAAATATTTATTACTTCCAAGTATGTGTTTGTGATAAATTATTTGTCCTCAAGAATTTGTGTTGTTTATAAGAGATTCAAAAATATAAAATGATCAACCCATTATATATATTTATATTAAATTAGAAGTCACTCTTTGTCTTTTTGTATAATTATAATATCATATTTTCATTTAAAAACTCTTGACTATTTATATGTGCAAAAGTCATTTTTGTTTTTTCATCACTGCAATATAAATTAAAATTCATCCAGTTGTTAACCATGCTGATAAATAATTATTAAGTCGATTCTGTTCATGTATAGTATTCTTATTCTCAAAAAATATAAAAGGACAATAGTAGACTATAAAATTATATCTCAAAATATAAGCATTCTTCTATCAGATAGACAACTGTCTATTCATTTGTTTTACCTATATGTCCATTACTATATATTAATGCTTATAATATATAAAATGATTGTCACTACTTTAATGGCAAACATCATTTAAGCAACAAGTTTGTACATTTCAAAAATGATGCTTTATGTTTATAATTAGAAGTTTCCTTGCATAATAAACTGTATCTTCTAAGTATAGTTTTATTAAATTCCATGTTTTTGGGTCAGTCATGCAATTACTTTAAAAAATTGAAAAATCTATTTGAATTTCTAATATTGAGATTGAATAAAGAGTTTATTTTATAATCATAATATAAATATATGTCAAATTGCATTGAATGTTAAAAATTTATTGAAAAAACAGCTGAAGAATTAATGGTGAAAATCAATTTGCCTAAGTAAACATCATAAACTGTCTATAATTTTTAAACATTCTTAATACACTGCAGGATAAAGATTTCTTCATGTTTAATCAAGATACTCTAATCACGGTTATTTTTTCCACATCACACAAATGATCATTATTTTATCCAACCATCTCACATGTAGTCTCTTTCTATTAGCTATACAACCCAAGTACATTACTGGCCCTTGTTTTAATAATGCCAACATAATGATGCTTTCTCACCCAACATACAATATAGAACAAAACAGAAAAAGTGTTATGCAAAATTAATTGGGAAATTTGTTTATTTTATCAGTCACATAAGAATTCATATATGTAGGCATTGAGATTCTATTTGCTTATTTTCTTTAAGTCCTCAACACAAATTGATGGAAACTTTAACTTTTTATTCTATCATTTTTACCATTGTTTTATTTTAAATATTTATAAATAGTAAAGCAAATCATATTTAGACAGGCACTCTTCTCTCATTTTGAATGAGTTATTTGGATAAAATCTTAATTAACATCTACCCTATGCATGGTTCTATGTGTGTATGGCAAAATTAATACTTAAAATATGATGTCAATAAATAAATACATATAAATGATTAATTTTATAATAGAGTAAAACAAAAATATTCTAATTGAAAGTTGAAAAAAAGTACTTTAAAGCTTTTTGCTTATTTGTTTTAGATTTGTGTACAAGCTAAAGATCACAGAATTTTAGATAGTGAAGTTTTAAACAAATTTCAAGAATTTACTTTTAAGTAAAGAAAAAAAAGGTAAATCTAAAAGAAAATCTTGCACAAAAAAGTTAAGTCTCCTTCAAAGTAATTCAACACAGGAAATAAAAGTGATAAAGAGATCATTTGCTTAAATACTGCTATTCACACACACACACACACACACACACACACACGTGTGTGTGTACAAATACAAGTCTTTAGACAATATTTTAAACAAGTAAATAAAAACGCTAAAAAACTTGGAAATAAAAATGTTGTCAAACATTATTTTAAAACTAAGTTTATATATATATATATTAGATGATTTTTTCTTACATTTAAATAATATGCATCTTCATATTAAATTTACCATGGAGACATAATCTAATGGAAAACTCCCTTTTCTTGATGTTCTAGTCACCAGAACACCAAATAGTTTATCTTTTTCGATTTACAGAAAAAATACACAAACGTACAGATATTTACATTTACATTTTCATCATCACCCAACTCAGAAAGTTTCTGTAGACAAAACTATTTTAAATAGAGCAATTAATCTTTCAGATAAGTCACATCTGAAAGAAGAAATAAATCATATTAATATTGTTTTATTAGCAAATAGTTATAATTATAAATTTATATATAAAAAAAGCTTTATTTCAAGCCCATAATAGACAAAATAGAAAATAAAAAGATGATAAATCAACTATTAGGATTTGTGTTCCATATGTAAAAGGAACTACAGACAGTATTGGATATTTATTAAAACGCTATAATATAAATGCAATGTTTTCTACTCATCAAAAGATCAGCAATATAATAACCAAGCCTAAGGATGCAATTCCTCTTGAATCTCATGGTGTTTATCATATCTCATGTGAAAATTATAAAGCTTCTTATATAGGTATTGTCACATCAGTGTTAGGAGAGATGAGCATGCTAATGCAGTTAAACAACACTCATCATCATCAGCACTCTCACTCCATACTATAAATTCAGGTCATAAAATTGATTTTTCTAGTACCCGGATCATATCCAGATGTGATAATCTCTACCAGTGCAAAATTAGAAAAGCCACTGAGATACTTAAAAGACCAGATTTTATCAATAAGTGAGATGACACGTGCAAAATTCCTCCTATTTGGAAAGATTTTTTTTAAAAAAAAAAACATTCTTAGTTTAACATTTTTACTATTGGTGGAACTTTAATGTTTTTTTTTTTTTCAAATCAGTGATTGTAGCACCTCTACAACCATATTTCTACCTTTTATCCACCCAGTGGATGACTTGTGTGAACAAGTCGAAACATCGGTATATCAATATTTAAATTTTTTAACACGGATGAACCTGCAAAATATGTCTTATAATTATATATATATATATATTCATTTTAAATAATGCAAACTGCAGGACAAAGGATGTATATTGAAATAATACATTGGCAATTAAAATTGTTTTGTTGATATCTAATTCATATTCCATCAAGAAAATTCAATAAACATTTTGACATTGTTATCAAATTCATATTTGTTCTCTGGATAATTTAACAATAATATATGTATACAATATCATATTAAAATATTTAATAGTTGCTTGATATGTCTTCTATGCTCTCAACCTGACATTTGAATATAAAGCTTTTTTTTTTTAATTAAAGGAGAGTTTTCCAAAATAGTTTAAGATATTTTAAAAAGGTCATGAATATTATTTTAAAAAAATAACTATCTTTAATGAGTACAAAATATGGATGTCTGCTAAAAGAAGTTTTAATAAAATGAACAAGTCTTATGCTATGAAATATTATACCCATGTTTCTCAATTAAAATGTAGATATTATATGTGAACTGTATTTATCACAATATGTTTTGATATAACAATTGGAATTAATATGAAATACTTACATAAAGGATATCTTATTTAGCATAAAAATGAATCCTTAATTATTTTTCCTATATAAATATTGCTTGCCTCAATAAATATTCAGAAAATAGACTGAAATATATATTTATCTTTAAAGGAAAAATTATTTTTTTACGGATTTGTTAGGATTTAGTTTTATTATTTATGCATTTATTAAATGGTGTTGAGAGAGAAAAGCAATATTCATTTTGAACTTTCTGCTCTTAACAACACAACAAGAGAAAAATTTTTGAAAGCACTGACAGTACAAGGAGAATGAATGACTTTTAATACCCTTAAATGTTTTTCATTACTTTAGTTTATTATTAATGTTTTAAAATAATGTTTAATTAACATTCTTATTATAATATATGTTCTTAATTTAATATTAAGATAGATTAGTTTTTTTATATTAAATAAATTGTAATACATTAAAGATCAGCCTTCTCAAGCTATTGTGCATGTGCTTTTTATGAGTGTTAATAAATGAATACTTTCATTTCCAACACAAGATATAGTATTTATGAAAGAATAAAATGAATCCACTTATTCTTTCCAACCCAAATGCTTATATATGGGCAAATCTTAAGTACTGGAAATAGAAAGAAAAATGTTTTTTTTCAGAAATTATTTTTTCTGACAGGTAATAAATACTTATAGTTTGTTTGGATGGACAGTTGAGACAAAGTGGATCACCATTCATGGATTGTTGGAATCATGTGTAACATTATTTATCTATATAGCATTGCTTGATAGTATTTTTAAAATATTTTTAATTAGTACTTTATTATTTTTATTATGCATTGTATTTCTTGAATGCTTAAAAGTTGAATGAAGCATTTATATAATTAATATTGTATGTATTTTATAAAGTAAATGTAAATGCAAGAGAATGCCTTGTACAATATCAAAGAATAATTTTAAATATTTTTCTTCATAAATGCTTGAATATGCATGCATTTTGTAGCATGATTGAGTTGTTAACATATTATTATGAATGGTATTAGTTGAAATATAGAGATATAAAAATATTATTCTCTAAATTATATATACTTATAGTAAATGAATAAATATATAGTACTAATGAATGTTTTATTAAAATCATTTGTGCCTGAAATAATTTTGAGCCATCTTGAAGTGAATATTAGATTTTTGTTGTTTTATATAAAAGTAGTTTGGAAATTATTTTGTGTTGTGTGACTTATATTTCTCTGCAATGTTAGTAGACTTATTCAGCATGTGTAATATATAGGATGGTGGTCAGGAGAGTATTTGTTAAATGAAAACCTAAGTGTTAATGATATTTTTAAAAGGATATTATATGTGAGCTATATTGTCACAATGTGAATTTATTAAATTTACAGGTAACAAAGGACTATATATTATTTTCCATGGACAATTACAATTTCTTTATAGTCTGTAAGAGCTAAGATAAAAGCCATGACATGAATTTAAGGTGCCTGATAAATACAGATTTTTATTTTTAGGACTGAATACATAGTGATGTTTGCTTACTCATTGGAGTTATTATTTTTATTATTCTATATCCCTCACTATATCACTGTCAATTGCCTATGGTATCACATTGTAAAAATAGTTTTTAAATATAATAGAATAATAGCTAAACTGTTAGAAGTTGGTAATTTATGTGAAGGCAAGATGAGATAAAAAACTTCTATCACAAATGATATTGAATTATTTACTATTTGTTATAATAAAAATTAGGAGAGGAATGTTTGATATTACTATAAATATTGTAAATATTGGAGATCATCAAACTCAAATAAATGCTCATTTGGATTTAATGAATGAGAGAGTGATGAAAGTGTGGATTCTGAAATGCTGTGATGAATGTAAAATATGAAAATAAATGAAATATAAAATATCAAGCAATATAATTTATTAATAGTTTTAAGAATTGCTATAAGGAATATAAACCTAATACAAATCAAGAAAAGCTATAAAACTATATTTTAAATATTTATTATAAGTAGTTAATTTACAAAGAGAGGCATAACTATATATTTTTAAAAAAATTTTGGTAGTAGAATACTTGAACATATTCAAATATTAAGATAATGCTTTTCTGAAATGCAAAGAAAGTATTTAATAATTTTAAATATTTTACTCTGTGCTAAGTTTAGATAGGTGTGAGATAATCTAAAGATGTACTCAAGAATTATATCATTATAAATATATTTTTAAAATACTATGAAACATAATAGCATTAATAGTCAAAATAAGAGTCATATATCACATGACCCTATCTCTTAAGCTTGTAAGTTATACACATTGAGGATTTCCAATTCCTCTACAAGCTTTATGATAAATGTTTAGCCAGAGCCAGCACTTAAAATATCTCTGTCAGGAATGCCTCCCCAAACCCCTGACCATGGTTTCATGCTTTGGCACCCTTCAGAGAGGTGTCAGGGTAGGTTTAAGAAATCATGATACTTATCATTATTATTTTATCACTGTAAAGATAATAAAATGTTATTACCTTATTATATTACTGTAAAATTTATTTTCATTTTAAGTAATCAGAATAAAGGTTATCTTATTTTTATTTACTTGTTACATTTATTATGTAAATATTTTAATTTTTAATAATTTTAATAATATAATATTTTTCAAATTTTATAATTTTATTGTATCATAATCATAATGTTATTCAACTATAATAATATTGTTAATGTTTTTAAATTACTTTGTTGTTGGAAGTCTAATTTTTCTGAGTGTTTTTCTTTGATTCTTCATCCCCATATGCATGATCCATAGAAATAATGGTTTGAATCATTACTTGTTTCACACATAATTTGTAAAATTACTTAGAATATTTTTATTATTACACATGATTGATTAATAAAAGTATGTCATCATAATTATTATTATTATAGAAGACATAATTATTGGTGATTAGTTTAAGATGATCCAATACCAATTTGAGATATTCAATATTGCAATTTTATCAAAAATATAATATGTTCTATAAATGCCCCATAAAATAAATGAAAGATTATACACCATTTTCTCTAAATTTGATGATTTTATTTGTTTTATTGCTGAACATTACTATTTAAGTAGATGTTAATGTTAAGAATTGTTAAAGTATTCTAGTTGCTTATTGTTGTTACTTCTGTGAGCGTAAAAGATATTATGTAAAATTATTCAATATATTTAACTACAGGGTATTGCTATGTTTTTATTATTGGTGTTAGAAATGAACCTGAGATTATTTCAAAACAATTATAGAGTTAATATAAAATAATGATGAATAAGAATTATCAGTTGATGTTAGATTTTAAATAATAATTTATAAAGAAATAATAATTAATTTGTTTTTTCATTATAAATTTGATAAATTAATAGTTAGGATTATTATATGTGTGCTTAAAGACATGAGAGTATTATGTGGTAGTTTTTATTACATCAATTAGATATGGGTAATATTGTTATGCCATTGGAATTGTGTCTTTAGGGATGTATTCTCAGTCTTTAAGCCATTTACCTTGCTGAATGTCTCATGTGAAGTGTTTTCATAATTGTATTAGTTATGTTAGTTGAATCATATTTTAATTATAATTTATGAGCTAGTTGTAATTTACATTATTAGGAAAAGAAATGAGTTAAGTATTTAATTTGAACCCTGATTATTTATTGTAAATATAAGTATTGTTATATTTTAACTTGGTTAGTTTATTAATATTTATTTATTATAAAATATTGATTTTATTATATATTATATATTAGTAGTGTATCTTGAGCTAGTCTTAATAGTGTTATTTTTAAATAGTCATTGTTAAGGTAACTTGATTGTAGAGTAGCATATTTATATGGTAGTTAGCCAGTGAGTCTATTTTAGATTTCCTTTTAAGTACAATATATATATATATATATCATAAACAAAACAAGTTATAAATTTTGTAACTTGCTCTTAGCTTGCATTTTATGATCACTAGATGGAGCTTTACCAATAGCTCCTAACAAACTTTTGTTTACATAAATGCTGAGAGAGATAGAATTCAATATTTCTTTCATTGTCTACATGGTCTAAAGGTTGGAGACAATGAAAGAGATATTGAATTCTATCTCTCTCAGCATTTATGTAAACAAAATCTTGTTAGGAGCTATTGGTAAAGCTCCATCTAGTGATCATATATATACATGAAATTAGTCACCCCTTAAATAATACCAATATTAACAATCAACAATCTCAATCTATTGTTAAGGCAAACTTTTGACAATAAAGATGAATATTCATTTTTATTTATAGTCTAATCTATTTATATAGACCTTAAAGATTGCAACTTGACTACAGAGAGTCAAATTATTATTTCAAAGAAGTTTAAATAAGCCTGATTAAACAGATAAATATAAACTGTTCTAAAAGCAAACTAGCAAATAGTTTATAACTTTCAAACTGCAATTGTAACATTCATGCACTTTTAATAATATATTGCTTAAATAATAAAGCTAATAATGCCCAAGGCTAAATACCGGAAAGCAACCATTATTTAAACAATAACAATATCAATAACAATCAACAATTTCAATATGTTGTCAAGGCCACCTCCTTTTAAAAATAAAAATGGAAGTCCAACTTTATCTATGGACTAATATCTTTATATAGGCACTAAAATTGCTTTAATATAATATATTATATTTGAGATTAAGACCTATAATACCGCACAATAAATATTTTTATATACTTTCTAATCTAGCTTAAGGTAATAATTAACAAGAATAGAGCAACTATCAATTCTTGTTAATTTTGGGTGTATTCTAAACTTTGTAAACCTACTAACATGGCAATAGCAATTAGTTCAATTTAGTATAACAATTTGTTATATTTAGAAATCATTCATTATTAATCTTTGTCTTAAGAAAAAATGAAGAAAGGGAAAATTCAATAAATATGTAAAAGTTTTATTGATTGTTTCCTTTGGAAAAATAGCCTAATTTTGGAAAAATAGTTTAATTGGTTAAGGTATTATCTTAAATTCAATATTCAGAAATATAAGGGATTTTGATTCAATTTTCATATGAATATTGACACTCTTTAGGTCAGCAATACCTGAAGAAGAGAAAAATATAATGACACTCAAAAATTGTCTTATTAATATCCACATTATCAACATCATCACAAATATTGAATGAATTCAAGAAGCTTAAAAATTTTTTTTCTAAAGACATTTAATAATTAATTCTGGATGATGAAAATAATTCAACATATAATTACAAATAAAGTATTAAAATCACTAACTTTTAGACAAAACTATTAGATATTTCATTAAGTTAAGTATTTTTGTTTACATTTTTAAAACTGCAATGCACTGATGAACATCATTCAAGCTTAATACCTTTGACCAAATCATAACATAACACTGAAAAGATTATCTGAAGATGATACATTTAAAATATTATTCATTAGTTCAATAGGTTTATGGTATCATTTATCAGATCAACTTATCATTTTCAAACATATATCAATCTTTTTAAAAAATTTGATTTACCAATAATTCTTAAAGCTTCATATAAGTTATTCATCTTCCACCTTTCAATCACTATATTTCATATTAATTTCTACATTTATTTTATTATTCTGTCAAACAAAATGTCATACATTTTCCTTAAGTCACTAATAATGCAGCCATTATCAGAAAATCAGTCAGAATTTTTTTTTAATTCCAAGAATACTTTTATTTGTATCCATAATACATTTCAAAAAAGAATTCCACATCCCATTTAACATAATTAAATTGAAAATTATTATTATATATTCTTGATGATGTTGAAATCCAGCACAAGTAACAGTGACCCCTAAAAATACTACTCAATTATTTTTATGTCAATTTGTTTGGAGTAAAATCTATTTTCAAGAGCACTTATTATTTTGGAGTTTACTAATCTATAATTGGACCAACATGTAAGTATTTATTAGTTGAGATTAAATTCTGATTCATAACTATAACATAATCAGTGATACCATAGGTTTTAGTAAGAGTGCATTTAAATAGCTTTAAATAATTTTTCAGCCCAAATAGATTATTCATGATAATTAATCCACATTTTGTTAAAAATTTATTTACACAAATCATTTATAATTACAAAACCAATGTAATTATTTCTAACGATTTAATATTTACTATTACTGACATTGTATGCATGACAATATTCAAAATAATTTCGATATTTTACTGGCACTAATGCAATAGCAATATCCAATAAAAACTAACAGCTTTTTTCTTCTGAAGTATTTGTATCCAATTAAGCACTGATAATAAGGTATCACTGCCAATTTTCAAATCATTAACTTTTTATTAACACCCTTAAATGTTTTAATGTATACCTCACAAGGAAATCAAACACACTACAGTTTTAATGCAATGATTCATTATACCCCCCCCATAACTTATTTGGTTATATATTTTTCTTTTGAGTATGCATAATTATATCAATTTTGAACCTTGATAACTTCTTTATTACAATTACTATGCTACAAAATATTCAAAAAGTTTGCACAAAACAAAATTTACATACTTCATGTAACTATATTTAAATAAAATTGAAAATTTTATTATGTTTTACTGTCATTACTGCCACTGAATTTCCAATTAGTTCTTGCATTTCAGTATTAAAACTATCTGACAAGCTTACTTAGCCAAAGTTGTGAAACAAACTTTATTTAGTCTATTTCTTCTAAATCCTTCACTATGGACTAGTGTCACTAAGCCATATATATGGCTATTAAATTTAAAATAATTTGCTGAGTAAAACTCCCATTAACTTCAAAATTCATTTTCTCTACGTTGACAGCTTAATATATATATATATATATTCCTATGTATGCTGGCATACAGCTTAATATATATATATATATATTCCTATGTATGCTGGCATACACAAAAAAAGGAGAACATAGAGACACATTTTATGGGCATGTAATTAAATTCAAATCTAAGTTTCTTTTATGAAATTTGTTTAATATTAATAAATTATATATATATTGATGTATATATTTATTCTTAAATAATCTTAAAATATTTATTTCATAACATACATTTGAAAGACTTAATAACAACATTTGCTGCCTTGATTCGTGGGTTTAAAATGTGATCACTGAATGCTATATTATGGTTGTGTTTAATAATCCTGGGTATATTAAGCATTAATTAAATCTGTATCTAGGATAAAAATGGTATGATATGCTCTAATATAATCAATTATTAATAATTCTCTGTATGATTTGATAAAGTTACAGAGCAGCAGACTTTAAAGTTAGAGACTGGTGGATTGTAGCAGTTCTATTATCTTCCAGCATTGAAGTTGTTATGAACTCCTAAATAATAAATCATTTGATTAGATATATTACTTTTATCAATATAGTTATTAATTTCTCTTACAATTGCTGAGATCTGTTTTTGCTTCTCTTCAATGTATTTTTAAAGCACTACATGGAATTTCAAAGTGTTTAATAACCTATACAGAAAGGTAAAAACTCAAACATAACAATAATAGGTTTTATATATATATAATGATTAGCAATAATCGCATCCCTTACGAATTAAACTTTAGTAAATTGTATTGATTTTTCTAACATAATTGAAATGTTATATTTGAATATTTCTCATTTATTAATGATTCTCATTTATTAGTAAATACTTACAATATTCATTGATAAATGACTGTGTTGAAAGATGAAGAAACAAATGCACACACTGTAAACAATTTTCAATACTTGAAATACTGAAGTAATCTTTTCTTTGCAATCTGCTATTAAAAATCTTAGAGATATCATTTCTCTTATATTTTAAATTAGTCAATTCATATTAACCTTTTACATTCTTGTAATAAAGATTGGTTTACGAAAAGAAACTTGTCATAATTCAGGAAATTCTAATGAGCAATTATAAACAAGTTATTTTTTAAAAAAATTATTCATTGTTAGTTAACTATTATTCTTTTATTTTTTGTTTGAAACAAATCTACGTTTTCTTTATGTGATTCAAAGAATATTAATAAATGATATGACAATAAATGTGTTGTGTTAAACTTAATTGTTTACAATCTGTCATTCTAAACAATACTTATGTTGATTTAATATTTAAAGTTCATAAAATCTATCATCTGCTAGTTTAATATGATCCAAATTAAAAATAACTTTTTTTAGAAACTTTTTTTATTATTTAAAAACTGAAATGATAATTAGGTAAAATTTGTATTGAGAATTACTCCCGAATATAGTAGTATACATACCAAATTATTCATTAGGCACAATTATTATTTATTGTACTTTATTTATTGTGCATATGTACAAATATGCCTATATGTTCGCGTGTGTGTGCTAAAATGTATCTTATAAAATGGTTTGTATTTATTCCTGAATTTCAGTACGTACTTAGCTTGGAACCAAATATGAGAGAAATAGGTTCTAAGATTTGGGTTTGCATATGTATCATTTCTTATAACAGATAGATATCTACAGTATAATGGTTAAAGCTGATATATGATTTTTAAAAATAAGATTGTTATAATTATTAAAATTATGATAAAGAAATAGAAGGTGCAGAAGGTTGATTGAAATTATGTATAGTATCTTCTGTATTCATGACTATCGCAGATTTGCAATTAAAAAATAATAACTATATATATTAAAAAAACGGAAATTAATAAAAAAGATTAAACTTTACATTTATTATATATATATATAGTTTGTACGCATAATCTGAATTTTCAGTTTAAGGAAAACTTGGAAAGTTTTTCAAATAGTTCATGATATCAAAATAGGCTTAGAAAGTTTTTAATTAAATGTCTCATTGCCTACCTAGTCAACCATTTAGTTATTAGTCAGAAAATATGTATCTAAATATTCTTAACTGGAAAATAAATAAGGAAAAAAATTATAAAGCTTATATTAACCAGAAGTTGACTAGCCTTGTGAATACTGTCTTTTGCTTTATATTCTTTTGTGAGCAAATAGACTGATTCTCTTAATCTATATAGGATAATTTATCCACTGTTTATTTTGTGTGTATATATATATATAAGGTGTGTATATGTGTTACCCTTAATATAAGTGACTGAATTATATGCAGTACATATTCTACATTTATTAAAAGACCTAAAGTTGAACTAGTCAATAAAATAACTCGTTTATCAAATTCAAAATTAAGCAAGACATTACGAAATTTTTTAAAAAAAAAACAACAACAACGAAATATTATTTAACACAAACAATTGCTTGTGTTAAACAATTTTTTAATTTATTTTCTTGTTTTTTGTAAATTTTGGCTATTCATGTTTAATTTTGAATTTGGGATAGTTGAGTTAATATATATTCTTTATATGCATTTTAGTATCTTTTGTAATAATAATTAAATGCTTTATCACTCAGAAAATCATATGACATTTATTAATAAAAATAACTGAATGGTTTTATTGATAAGGGAATCATAACTAGTTCAATTGCTTTAAGGCCTAGAACTAAAATAGATACAAGAATCTTACACTCCAAAATCTGACATTCTGCCACTGAACTAAACTGGGCATATGAATTTCAAGCAATGGGAATGACAGTGTTGGACTATGATCTATGTGATTTTAAATCTTGAGTCTGTAACTCTAACACTCTACTTAAACAAAACTTTTTTTAATCATCTATAATAAAGTAATATTTTCATTCCCATAAAAATAATATTTTTGCTAGCTCACATAAAACATTAAATATATTAGCAGTACTTATATTTATAATTTATATTTAATGAATACATATAATCTCTATTTATATTTCTTTTATAATTATTTTACTACACATACTATTAAATTGTTTTTTTAAAAAGAAACATTATCTTCTAATAAAAATATACTTAGTGATAATTTGCATTTGGTGAAAGATAAAAAAATCATAGATTTTATATTATTATATATACATATTAACCTCATGAAAATTCTTTAATTCTGACGATGTCATTGATAAAGATATTAGAACATAGGTTATATATATATATCAAGTATTAGATTTATTGCTAGTATGCAATAAAATGAGGGGGGGGGATGAAAACAGTGGGAATTTGCATCTATTACATTTATACACATGGGTGTCTTTTTACATGGTAGATAGGTTCTGCAAAAAACCTGCATAAAAAACTGCATGAAAATAGACTTAACTTACATTGAAAAATGTGGGATACATTCCATAATTTTCAAAAATTGCACAACAGCAAAACAACAAGGTGAATTACTTTAAAATTCACATAAAAACAAGACAATTTTTTTTAACTTTAATTTTATTCAAAACAATATGTTTTTATGTGTAATTTATTTTACATTTTTTCATACATATTTAATCATTATTGCTATTTGACAATATGTGGGTATGTTTGTAAATAGATAAAAAATCAGATTCATCACAAAAAGAAATACAATTAGCACCAACTTCAGTTTTGTTCTATGATTAATAAGGTGCATCAACTAAAAATTTTCATTCATGGTTTCAAGTCACTTTAAAACCATCAATTTTTGCATTCTCCTAGAGAATGTAGTCTTTTTAAAACTTAAAATGTACTTTAATGCACTGATTTGTTATTGCTCATTTTGAATCAAAGAGAGGGCTTGACAACAATTTTGACAGCTCCAAGTTCTTTGTTTTGATATTCAAAATGAAAATGTATATTTTAGAGTATTCTTTCTGTATTTTTTTACATATAAATTATTTTGATAAAATATGCTGAAAATATAATTATTTACAAAAATAGATAAGATTTTAGTAAAAATTCTTTACTTTTACATTGAAAATTTTTATATTTATAAATAGAAATTTATTTTTGAAAAAACTTTCATTCACTTTCATAATCTGACAAATTATTAATTTGCTTTTTACAAATGAAATATAATATTAAAATATGGATATATTTTTACTGCTGATTCTGTAATTGAATCAATTAAAAGTTTAAAAATTTAATTCACTCAGCCAATAAAAAAATTTTCAGTCTAAAAGTTAATGTTTTTTTTGTCGACAATGTAATCAGCGTTAATCTTTGAGACAATGATTTTACTAATTGTTTATGAAGCTCACAATATCCAAACATACAACTATTTAGCTCTCATTGGAATTTATGATTTCATTTATAATTTGCATCATTAATAAGAAAATGATTGTCCAATTGATTAGAAAGTTGAAGACTTCAAAAATTATTTTTGCTGTGAAATGAACAGGTTCCATTTCTGTTTCATTACCTTTTTCTAAGTCTTCTATAGTATTTAAATTTATTGCCAAACCTTTTTCCAACAGGCATTTAAAGTATGTAAAATATAATGTGTGTATATAAAATGGGGAAATTCTGATTATAAGTAAAATATGAACTTCTTTATCACATAAAAAAAAACCATAAAAAAAAATATTAAGAAGAAACATGAATTACATAACTTCAAAATCACATTTAAAAAATCTTCACAAAAAAAGACCCATGTATATAATAAAATATGTGATTTTTATTATTTTAAATTACAGTTTAAAAATTATTTAATAAAAAATATAAAATAAAATAAATAAAATAAAAACTTTTTTTTTTCAAATAATGAAGATGGAATGGATAATTGTAGGAATTTTGAAAGTCTGTGTTTATGTCCCTTCTAATTACATTAAGTTCGGTATAAATAATATAAATGTATTTGAATATTAAACAACAGAAACATAGATATTGTAATTCAATTAGAAATGTCCTTAACATTAATTAATCAGAATCTTTAATAGTTGGTTTGCAAAAAGTTTATAACAATCATTGCAACAATATTACTTTGCTCAAGGCATAAATACTTTCACAACTACACCAACATTGTCCTCAGCCTATATCTCTCACATATTATTTTGAATATTACATACATTTACAAACAGCTTAAACATTATGGTTTAAAATTAATCATGCATAAATGCATAAAGCGAATTATGACTTTGAATCTATGTATTTACAGTATAGTATAATATTTAAAAAAAATAGTTTGTTGTACTTTTAGATTAGTCATAATCCTCCATGAGATTAAAAATACACAGTGAAACATTTAGACAAGTCTAAATTTGGAACTTAAGACACTAATAGATATTTTATTTAAAAAAAAAAAAAAAACCGGCGAAACTGAACATTTGTTAGTACTTTTCATGTATTATACTTTTTCCTAATAAGTTAAACCACATTAAATCTACATCAAAGCAAGTACATTTTCAATAATTATATTAGTCACACTTTTAAATGTTTTATTTAAATTCGGTAATCATTATATGATCGTGAAATTATATTAACTTTAGTATTTGTGGGATCTAATTTTAAGTGAATATACAAACTTAGAAAATATATATATTGAAATAAATGCATTTGGTTAATTGCAAATACAGAACGATAATTCGGCATAAAAACTATATTATAGTATTTTTGGGAAAAAGTGATAAATTCATGAATTTATCACTTATTTAATACTTATCTTTTTTAAAAAATACACACTCATCAACTACTTTAATTAAGACTCCAATAAATGATTATTAATTTTTGCTAAGTCTTTATAAGTAAATAAGCATTTATTTTTATATGACGCTATGTGTACAATTGTATTACATTCAAAGATCAGCCCTTCAATCTAATTGTGCATGCGTCTTTTGAGAGTGTTAAATAATAAATGAATACTTCCCTCTACAATACAATATATAGTATTTATATATCTTGTATTGTAGAGGGAAGTATTCATTTATTATTTAACACTCTCAAAAGACGCATGCACAATTAGCTTGAAAGGCTGATGTTTGAATCTAAGTCTTTATAAAAAAATTCTTGTTTGGGACTACAATTTTAAATGTATCACTTTAGAGATAAAATAATATTGCTATATGTTAGTAAATATTTTTACATAAAGATAGCGCTTAATTTAAAAATTATCATTCATAAAATTGATAACATTGAACAATGATAATAATTATCACCCATTATCATTATTAAGCAATCTATACAAAACATTTGCAAGAATAATATTAACAACATTATAAGAAATGTTGAGAAATATCCACCCTCTTAATTGTTTGTATTTAAATAAGGATGAAGGTAATGTTAATACCTTGTACCGTCTAATTATATATACATTAAAAAAAAGATTCCATTGGTGGTCGAGAGGTCAGCGCGACTGCCTTGCACTTGCAGGCAGTAGCCCGGGTTGCGGGTTCGCGTCCCGGCCGATGCTATGACACTTAAAAAAATATGAATTATGATTGCTATCATTATGAATTAATCTTAACTTGTGACTGTTTGATAAAATGATTTTTTAAAAGTTTCTGCTGGTTTTTTTTTTTTTTTTAAAAGACACTTTTTAATCACATATGGGAATAGTAAGAAATAATTTTTAACTATATTTATAATTTTAAATATTTTTTTTAAAATTCATACCTATATTATTATTTTTAAAAAAAAAATTGATTATTTTTTGTGTAAAACAAAATTATAGGGAATTTGATTAAATTTTAAATCTATTTTTATTGCTATGCAGTTTTATTTCCACTCACAGATAATAAATCACTAAATATAATTACTTCAACTTCTCCCAGTAACTCAACCTAAAAATGATTTCTCACTGATATGTTTCAACAATACACTTAAAAATTTTTTTTTACATTATTAACTCTTTCAACATGTTTTATTAAATTAATTTTAGTCTTCCTTTAATCATTTAAACTGCCCCATGTAGAAATCTTTTGCAACATAAATAATAAAAAAAGGAAATTAATGATGAAATGTGTTTATAGCATATACTAAATAAATTTTCATTTGTGTATGAGAATGTAATAAGATTTTATAGTATAAAATTAATAAAAAGTGATGTCTTAAAAATTTATTTTAATAAATCATATTTATTAATAAATTTGATATATAATAAATAAATTAATTACCAAATCATTTATTCATTATGAGCTGGCCATGATTCATGGATCAACATTTCCAAATATTGTCCCTCTACCACTGGACACACAGTGCTATAAATAATATTCAATGCTATACATTAAGACAATACTGTAAACATCAGGATTTCCTATGAATATTTATTATTTGGAAATATATTGCAAGTTCAATTCACAATTGTAACACATACAGTTACAATTTAACTAAATAGAATCTCTTTCAAAAATTAATTTAAACCATTAATAAAATAATGATTGTATTACTGACATGAATTACTTTTAAAAAATAAATTATGCCTAAATTGTATCTCATAATTGATGTTTTGTATGCTTTAATGCAGCAGAAAATTGATGGACTCAAAAATTAAATGTCCATAGATATAAGATTAACTTTGTAATTCCTTGTGTAAGTGTTGACTGGCTTCTAATGATCACACACACACACACACACACACACACACACACATATATATATATATATATATATATATATATATATATATATATATATATATATCAACTATAAATGCCAAGTTAATTTAAAATATGATATAGTTTAACATTTTTATTTATTGTGCCAATAATAAAATTCAATAATAAGAGAGATACATTTTTATATTAAATGCTTTTATTAATTGTGCATTAAAAAGAAATAAATTAATTGTTTCTTCAATTACAATTGGAGTTTTTAGATTTAACTTGAAATAAAAGCATGAGGCATCCCAAAAATAATTAAGTCAATCCTTATTTTTTATAATAAGAGTTTGACTTAATAATTTTCTGGATTTCCATGCTTATATTTCAAGGTAAATCTAAAAACTTCATTTGTGATTGAATAAACAATTATTTTATTTCATTTTATTGCCCATTCAATAAAAGTGTGTAATATAAAAATATATCTATTATTTTAATTGTGCTTGTTATGATCTTAACATAAAAAATTACATTTTTATTTTATTTTGCTGGGTTAAAAACTATATTAAATTTTAGTCTTAGTTTTATTTATTTTTTATTTAAAGATATCAAGTAATGTTAAACATTGCATTTTTCTCTTTATACATGTTAGCATTAAAAAATGAAAATGAAATTCCATTCTCTTTTTTATAGTACAATAGTTCTATGTTTGTATGTGGAACTAAATATAATATTAATGGTGGAACTTTAGAAAAAAATAAATATATCCCTAAATAATTTGTGAATGATAGTTCAAATTTCATCATAATGCTTACAAAATAATTCTTCTTAAAGCATTTTAGCATATCTTAACTTTTGTTGAATCATAAAATATTAATAGTTGATATATTCACTTTTTATTTAATTTAATTATGAACTAATATCTTCTTTTCAAACAAAGGTATTTAAGTGATACAAACCTTATATTGTAATAATAATAGTTTAAACATTTAACTTAAAAGAGAACATGATAAAAGTAAATAATAGTTTGTGTTGTTCTGAAGATTTGTGATGATGGTATTTTAGTTGTATTTACATACTGGACTATTTCCATTACCTAATATTAAATATTAATGTCTTTACAAAAATTTAACTGTATTTAAATCTTCCAATTACATTCAGCTATTAGTAATAGCATATAAGTTACTTTATACACAATGTTTTGAAATGTATTATTCTTCTCTATTTTTTGGGTGTTGCCGACCTGATCAGTGACAGTACTAATATGGGAATCAAACCTGAACTCTTACATTCTTGAATATTGAATTTTAAGATAATTCTCTAACAACTGAATCACCCTGCCAAAAGCAACTGTCGGTAGAAATTCTATATACTTATCTATGAGGGTTCTCCTGATGTCTTCATTTTGTCCAATATATAAATACAACTAAATGATAGTCTATATCTAAGTTTCAATAAAATTAATACTACAAAAATTATATCTCCTATATTATCAAATAATGTTTTGTATAAAATAAATAGAAGTATTTGACCACTATCTGTCATCATTGGCAATACTTCCTTCCTTTATCACTCAGTTTATTCTAAATTTTCATTTTGCAGAAATACATTATAAACTTTTAAGCCCATTTATTATATATACTGAATGTTTCTTATATAAGTGAGTACTGGTTATGCATGCAATACATATATTTGGAGATTATCTATCTTTTTTGCATGTATGCGATCATGTGCATCAGTTGTTTGAGATGGAATGGAGACTGGAAAAATCCTAAGTTCAAATCCCTCTATCTAATTATAAACTTCTATAATACTTTTACAAAATAATTTTATATTGTATAGTATTAACATCTTTTAGATACTTAATAAATCTATATTCTTTTCCAAATACATTTTCCAATAATGTTTTCCAATATATCAAAATAAATACAAAAGTTTATTCTACTGTATTTTTTTTATCTAATGATTGCATCCTATCTCATACTGGAAATCTATAATCATCTTTACATATTTTTTTTCAATTCTTTATAAGTTTGTGTCTTCAATTTTATCATACTTATAATTTGATTTTCTATAATCCGATCCTTTCTTTTGTTCAAGATTGGTAACAAATAGAAGTCATTATAATGTATTCTATTCATAAAACTCTTAAAAAAACTTCCATGTCAATGACCAGATTCAAAATATCATACTGATTTTTTTCGTAATTGTTCTTATATATATATATATTAATTTTATAGAAAAATAATTATTTTTTTAAAATTGTAATATAATATTTGATTTATAGAATATTTGATTTACAGACTTACATAAACAGTTTTGTAAATAAATAATATTAGCTGTAGACAATGGTGACTTTAAAATATTGAAAATTTTAAAGAACAGATTCAATAAATTTCCAATAAATAACAAATGTTAAGTGTTCTGAATAGATTATGATGAAAAAGAATCATAAATCAGTAATAAATTATTTCTTTTTTTCAAATCAAAAGGAAATTCTGACATTAAAGATTTTATTTATTATAAAATAATAGTCGTGACTCAATTTGTAGGAATATTTAATTAAATGTATTTATATGTATTCAATAAATAATTTCAAAATAACACTTTTTAAAAGCATGTTAATTTTTAATACACTTCATGGTTTGATACAATGGTAGACTGCACAATCTGGGTGTAAGATGCAGGGATCAATCAGGGCTTAAATTTTATATAAAGTCATCATCAATAAACCATTCAATCATCGTTATTTTATCACTGATTAACATAATAATCAGTTGTTAAAGTATCAACAATCTCAACCTGCAATCAAGGTAATCTCCTTTAACAATAAAATTGAAACCTTGATAATTGGCTTCATTGTCTCACTGTTTAATATATAAAAAGATTTTATTATATTGATCATATTTTAATATGTTTGTATATATATATTTTATATTAATAATATAGATTTATAATTAACATTTTTTATAAACCATATCTTAATAATGCAGATGTATATCTTTTCCATTGTAATCATATTCATTCTGTTTGCAATTCTTCATGGAAATGTCTGGATTAATGGATAATTTTAAACTTTTATACTGTATATTTAGCATATATTACACAAATCACCCTTTTCTTTATTTTGCTGTAATATCCTACATAAATACAATTTATTCAAACCACTTTGAACACTTTTTAGTAAAACTTTTTCCTTGTTCATATATACATACACCTAAGTTTCGAGTGCCCTGCAGTCTTCTTCAGAGCAAATTTATTTAGCATATATAAACATTTTTACGTTACAATTTAATTGTATATTATATACATTAAAACATAAATAAAAATAATTAACACAAATATAGAATAGTAGCTATAAAGAAAATGAATTTGTAATAAACTGAAAAAAAGAACACATCATGCTATGTACTTAAATCTACAAGTGTTTATCAATTGGAATATATTCACTTGGAATAAGATTTTCTTTCCTTTCATTACTAAATCACTTATTTTATTTTATCACATAAAATTGCTAGTATCATAATGGTTATATAGCAAAGCATGCACACAATATTTATTTTTAGTTGTTTTTTTCTTTTTTTTTTTTCAAATCATAATGTAAATAGTAATCCCATAATTATGGGTGGAAAATTGTATACAAATTGCTATAAATATATAAAAAAGAAATATATAGTATATAAAAATCATTTATAAGAAAGGCTGCATTTGAATAGCTTATTTCAAGTCAAAAGCTTTCCCAACAATTGTCATAGAGAAACAAAAAATGTACAATTTATCCACTATTTTGAACATTTTTTAGCAAAAGCCTTTTATTGTACAAAAATCTAAAGTGGAGTTGAGTTGAACATATTACTAGAAAAGTTGATGATAATAGATGGACAATTGAAATCTTAAACTGGATTCCAAGAGATTGTAAAAGACCCAGAAAGAGACCACATGTGAGATTGATGGAAGAAATAAAGTGTAATGGGGTGATGTGGAGAGGAAAAGCTAAAGATCAGAGGAAATGGATTGAACTTGGACAACTTTCATCCTGCAGTGGATTGATAATGGTTGTTGTTGATGATGATGATCTAAACACAATCTTACATTTTGTCTGTCCTGAAGCCTTCTTCAGAAAAAAAAAACCCCATAAAATTGCATATGCATATATGTATAATAAAAGATTTCTGATAAAAAGTTTTCAAAGTAGGCAATAAATTGCATTTATATAAGATATTACAGCAAAATAGAAGAAGTGGTGAATTTGGCAATATTTCTGGTAGAAAAAAAAAGTACTTCATCAAGTCTTCTAATTGCCAGTGGAAAATATTTGAACCATTTTCCATTTTTAATTCATCTTGAAGTATTAAACTAAGTATTTATTTGGTGACCAATATTGTATGACTAGATAGGTTGTCTGCATTCTAGTTACTTAAAACAGATATTATGTGATTTAAAATTTGAAAAATCTTTTCACACTTAACCAAATTTAAATTCAAATTTACATGTATGCATGACAAACAGATGCATTTACCAATATGTCACATGTTATATCTATTTCTTTATATATACATTTTATTTAAAACTTTATTTTTTATTCAATATTTACTTTTTATTACATGTTTGTTTTTTAATTTATTTTTTTATACTAGAATAGTAATATATACTGTATTCCTTAAATAAAATCTTTAATTTATATAACTAAATACATATTGTGAATGTATGTGCTTAATTATATTTTTATACTAAGCAATGAAACAAAATATGCAATTAATTAGAATAACACATTTATAACATCTGTAAAATACTAAAAAAACGTCAAAGCCATTAGAAAATTGTACCAGCAAATCATTAAATTAAGTTAAACACTAAGAAAGTCTATGAAGTGAGAATGAACCATTATCTTTATAGACTTAGTAACAAAAAAAAAAATGTCCTAGTAATATTTATCACTGTAATGTAAGTATATTTAAATCTGCCATGATAATATTTAAACAAAAAAAAAAAAAAATCTAACATTTTAGCAATTACGTTAAAATTTTAATGTTTTTTTTTTTTGTTGTTGTTGTTGTTGTAAACATTTCTTTCTGTCAGACAAATATATACAATTGGCATTTATATAAGTTTATTCCTATTTTATTGTATATATGTAATAACTTTGCATACATATGTTAGTATGTGGGTGCACTTGGACAACATCATTATACATTTATCTTGGTAAATGAGACAATGGTGTCCCTTAATGTATCATAAATCAAAGACCTCACATAAAAATAAGCAATTATAACGAGTTAATGTGGAAAAAAAATAATACATTACTTTAAATTCAAATTACATAAAAAATGTGCTTAAACAAATAAAGCTTAAATATTAATTAAAGATTAAAGATTTCACTAAGAATATCATTAATAAAAATACTAACCGGTGGATAAATATACTGTATACAAATATTTTGGTAACTATAATTTAATATATACATATATGTAAATAATAAATAAATCCGATTATATGTAAGTGAACCAAAAAAGAGTTATCAGAAGCTTTAGTTACTTCCTGTTCAATTACATATAATCAGAGTTATTTATTATTTACAGTTACAAAAATTTCACGTTAGAAGGTTGTTTAAATGAAGCTCTTCCTTGATCCTCTGAATTTTTAAATGGTGATTTATATCATTTATTTTATAAATATATACAATTAATAGATCAAATTCACTCCTCCATTTAAAATTTAATGAATACATTAAGCATATATAAGAACAAATGCTAGGAAAAACAGTTATCATCTGCCATTTGAAGAGATTGTTTATGTATATAACTCATCTAAACTATCAGGTACTTCCTGTTAAATTATATATCATCATAATCATCATTTTTAACCATTATCAATCCACTGCAGGGTGAAGGTCTCCCCAAGTTCAATTCATCTTCTCTGATATCTAGCCTCCCTTCTCCAAATCACTCGCACAGACTTCCTTATTTCATTCATCAATCTCACATGTGGTCTCTTACCAGACCTTTTACAATATCTTGAAGTCTAGATTAATATTTGAACTGTCCATCTATAATAATTTCATGTAGAAATATGTCCATCCCAACTCCACTTCAGTCTCTTAATTATTTCCACAATGTCAATAACACCTGTCTGTTCTCTTTTAGTTATTCCAAACATGCATCTCCCCATACTTCTTTGAGAGGTCTGAAATATCTATATTGCTTTTCTTTTAAGTTGACCAAGTCTCATGATACCTAATTAAGAACTGATAAAACACATTAAAAGCCTTCTTTCTCAAATGCATAGTCACATTTTCTTTTACTATTAAGTTACTTCTACCAAAAACTTTTCAACCGAGTTTAATTCTATGATTAAGTTCATCCATTATGTTTCCATCTGTAATAGTAATATAACCAGGATATTTGTAATTGTTAACTTTTAACTCACTATTATCAATCTTTTTTTTTCTTTTGACAAAATCCATTGAACATTACATTAGAATTTTTAATATTTACCTTTAGTCCTACTCACTTTCATCTTATAACTCTTGCATTATTTCTGAAAACTCTAAAGCATTATTTTCAAAAACAGCATCGTCATCTAAAAAAATGTAGATAATTTAAATGATATCAAATTACTTTTATTTCTTTATTTTCCATTTTAATTCACAAAATTCACTGTTGTAATTTTTTTGGAGATATGGAATCATCCTATCATATATCCTTCTCAACATTAATCTTTCTAGTATCATTATGTAACATAATTGTTGCTGTTGCATTTTTATAAATATTCTTCAGAATATGACAATATCCTGTGTCTATACCTTGATAGTCCAAAGCTTGAATTACTGAAGAAATGCTTATAGAATTAAATGCCTTTTCATAATCTACAAATCGAAAGTGTAATAGCAACTCATATTCATTGATCCTTTCTATAATTTCCATCAATATATGGACATAATCCATCATACTAAAGTAACTTTTTACATCCAGTTTGTACTTTTGGTGGGCTAAAATCTAAAGTTCTCTGTGGACAAATTGTATATATATATATATTGAAACAGACATATATACAAATATATTTACAATATATATATATATATATATATATATATATTAGTAAATATTTTGTATAAAACTGATAAAAGACTGATAGGTCTGTAATTTCTGATATCTTCTTTATCACATTTTTAAATATCAATATTAATATCTTTCAATTACCTGGTGCATCTTTATCATTTAGACATTAAGCATATAACTTTACCAAAAGTTTTTCTACTTCTTCACCTGCTTCTTTTAAGATATTAATTATAATTCCATCATTGCCTGGAGCTTTTCCCTTTTTTATAAATTTAATTTCATGTCTCACTTATTCATTTAAAATTCTAGGCAATTCAGATTATTTTCCTTATTATTTTCATTATATAATTTTTGTTAGAACCCTTATAAACATTTCATGATGTCATATCTCATTTTAATAATAGGTCTCTCTTTTATCCTTCTTGCAAAAATGCTTTTCATATCAATACCAAAATGTTGTTTATACTCTTGAGACTTTAATTGTCTTCTATAGCTTTTCTTGCTAGTTCACTATTGCACTTTTTTATATCATTATCAACCCTTTTTCACACTACTTTACAAAATTTGAGATATTCAATTCTTAATACATCATTTTTATATATTTTCATTTTTTTTTCTTTTCTTCATAAATTCTCTAGTCTCAGCTGAAATTTTACAGACTATTTGCTGCTTTTTTATTTTTCTATTGATTTCATTCAAATCTGAATCATGTTCAAAAACTGTTAAAATTGAATACAATTTGCAAGTTCTAATTTAAATTCATTAGAATGTTTCTGAAAATTAGGAATATGAACCATGCATATTGTTTTTCTTAATAATTCTTGTCTCTCTAGTTTTGCATTAACATGTAGCTTACAACTCACTAATTGATGATCATGTTCTGTGTTGAATTTATTAAGAACATTACTATCTTGAAATATATTATTTCTGTTAGTCAAAATTATTTTTTGTTTAACATTTTTCTCAAAATAAAAATAATAATAATAAGTTATTTTATCTTTTTCTGCAAACTTTACAAATCTATGGCCTTTCTCATTTCTATCATCATAACCAAATTTACCCACAATACTTTCAACTTTCAATTGTTTACTAATTCTAGCACTAAAAACTCCCATAAAAATTTTAAAATGTTGTTTGGTCTAATCAAAAGACTTTTGTACATCCATATAAAAATCTTCTACTACTTCATCACTATGAAAACTTGTTGGGGCATAAATCTGAATTATCTGTATTTGGTACCTAATATTAAGTTGTATACCTAATCTTGCCACTCTGTTCAATACATCATCAATTTCCACAATATTGTTTTCCTACTCCACTTCTACTTCGAATATTTGTGCACTTGTAATACTACAGTATATGCCAACTTTTTAAATAAATTATTTCTTCACTTTGTCTTCTAACTTCACAAAGTCCAATAATGTACCATTTAACAAGAGGCAGTCCTTCTAATTCTTTAAACCTTCTTTCACTTAAAAAAAGGTCTGTACTTATAAGTACCTAAATAAAATGTCATCATCAAATGGCAACTTGGATCTGCACTCAAGTAACTTGTAGAATCCTTCATCTTTGGCCACAAACCACTGTCTTGGCTGGTGATTTTACATTTTCTTGGGAATAAGAACCATGATTTATTTTTTGTTTGTCATGATTGCAAATATATGTTAGAAAAAATAGAACAAATTAATTTGTTTCAGTTAAAGATTGAGTGTTTTTTAGTTAGTATCAAAATTACTTTCTGATAATTTTGACAATTTTGAGTTATTAAATATTTTAAAGATATAAAACAAATAAGTTATCTTCTTTCCTTAATGGATCCTAAAACAATGCAAAACATAAGGAAACAAAAATATTGGATTATCAGTCCAAACTTGAAAGTTATTTTTTGTTTTGAATTAGCCTGTTTATATTAGATATAGATCATTGTAACTTCATTAGTCAAAAGTCATTAATTATCAAATAGAAGAGTAACAAATTAAAATGAAAATTAAATGTTAAGAAAAGCTATGATATCAGATGTAAACCCATATCATTGTTCTTTATAAAAACATTAACTATTTATTTAGATAAATCTATAACAATACTTATATCCATATAATAAGTTAATTTAATTCTATCATTATAATATTTAAATAGAAGACTATTTTAGTTTCTGACTATTATATTAAAATTTCAAAAATTTCTTATTTATTCTTGTATGATAAATGCATGCATGCAATCAACATATATACTTGGAAAAATGAAATTAGTGATTTGTTTTTAAAAAAAAATGTTTGTCATGTTTAAGATTTGGTAATATGCACACAGAAATATTTTAAAATGCAATTCTTCAATCACTAAACAAATGTAAAGATAAAATAAGGGGATATATATATATATCATAAACTTGAACTTGACCTTAATCGTAATTTGAATTATTTACTTAATCTAAATTATTAATGATTAGTATCATATTCATATTAAATAATTATATTTCACAAATTATTATTTATTTCTTTATTTATTTGTATGCTTGATATTATTATTTATGGATTTCTGTTAATTATTGATTTATTAGCTCATGTATATCATATCACATTATTAGAATTTTATTGTTTTATATAAGTTAACTCTAGTCATATGTGCAAAAGTAAATACTTATCTAGGAGGTGAGATCCAATGCCTTTTTTTGTTTAATCTAAAAAATAGGAATTTGCCTGATTACTCAAGAAATAGTGGTATCCCTGTTTTAAAATATTATTTCACTATTAATGTACAAATCATTTGTGTAAAGTTAAGGGTGCATTGCATATGTATATATTTATAATATATTTATGAAAAACTAGTTATATAGCTCAATCATTCTTTTTTGGCTTTATTCTGATTATTGAAATCAAATATTAATAATTGTAACTTAAATGATCATCATCAGCATCACAAACAACATTGCCACTAATAAGAATTAACCAATTATGTATACATCTCTAATGTTAAGCAATGTATTTTATTACAATATATATATATATTATATTACTATCTATTGCTAAAGAAATTATGCATTTGCGTGAATTAAGGTATTTTGACTAAGTATAACTGTGCAACAAAGTACTATAAACAAAGGTTAATGCTTGATCAAGAAATAGTTTGCAATTGCTAAAAGACGTAATTTATTTTAGCATAAAATACTAAATTTTAACGAGATTCACATTATTAAAATATTTATGTATTTAGAAAATCCTCCTAAAGACTTACAGATATAAGTATAGTTCTTTTTAGTGTAAACAAATTAAAATTAATGTTTTTAACAATTTAAATAAGTTATTCTTTTCAGTTTTAGCATGTTAAATATGCACTTAAACTTGTGAATATGTAATTTTTACCAGGTTATTATTATGAAAAAAAAAAAGTAAAAACTAAAAACAAACATTAACAAGCAATTCAGAGATTGAGTGTATCACTAGAGAGATTCAAGGGAGAATTACATAAATTATCTAAAAACGAATTAGATTAGAAATCAATTTACCTTTTTTTTAAAAAAAAAATAAAAGTCTAGCTGAATGCAATTAGTATTTGAAACTTTTAATTAATTTATAGTAATCATTTACGTAAGTGACAAAAAAAAAAGAGAGACATCATAAAATATTTCATTTATGGATCATTTTTAAGAAATATAAAAATTAAAAATAATTCTCGTTTCTGTTTTTAATAGTTAGCAGGAGAAAGATTTGCTTTTAGTGAAGAGAAGTTTGTATTATATAAATAAAAAGCTGTATACATTGCTATAAAATGTAAACATCACATAATTGATTTTTATTTTCAAAGAAACTTTATTAGTGAAATATATGGCTACAAACTGTGATGTTCAGATGAAGAGCATGTGTCAGCAAGATCTGTGTTGACGCTTTTGTCAAATCTAGATGAAGGGAAAATTTTTTTTATGGTTCTACAGAGATAGCGTGGCAGAATTGGGAACTTTTCCATGTATTCTCATAGATAAACTTAGTAGAGAGAATTTTGTCTTTACTTAGGATTTTTCTGAGGGTTCCAAAAAAATTGCAAGGGCATTCGGTTGTGGGATGTTGAATATCATTTTACATCAGGTGATCCATATGGAATATGTAATGAAGGTTGAGATTCTTATGATGGGAAAATATCTCTCCTTAATACAATCATTAATGGAGAAGATTTTATAATAATCAATTGCTGAATTTTGGACTATGATTTGCTTCACTTGTCCAAGGCCTGTGCAGGTTAATATCATGTGTTCAAAGGTCTCATCATGTCTGTGTCAGATTGGGCAGGAAGGATGTATGTTGTTCAGGAATCTTTTCTGATGTAAGAACAAGTTGGTGGGAATAGCATTAAGATTCACTTTTATGAAATAGTCCAGGAATTTGGGCTCTTATAGTAAAGACTTGAATGTTCTGCTTAGACATGCCGAGTTTTGTTTTCATTTGGAAGGGTTGGGGGTTTATTAGTAAGTGTGCAGTCCATATTGTAATCTTTGTTTTAAAGGTATCTGGGTTATTGTTATTGAATTGGTAGAGTTAGGTAATAGTCTGCTCAATCCAAAAAGTTTTATTTGGAGGTGGCATATCATTAGGTAAAATGGGACTAGTTATAAGTAAATTGTCATATTTTTGTGCAAGGTTGAAAACCATTGAATGCACCTTTTGGAAAAAGATTGCTTGAATGGAATGAAGAGACATTCCATTAAGTTTTCTATGAAGCTAAATTTTGGCTATACTAATAGTGGATGTGTGGCCTTTCCAAAACAGGTGTGCACATAACCTGTTTATCTTGCTGATGAATGTCTTAGTGACCTATATGATGAGAAGATACTATGCTATCTTGGCCATGACTTTCATGTTGAGAAGAGCCACTTTACCTTGTAAAAAAAATAAACCTTGAAGAAGCCCTCAGTTAGGTGATCAGCAGATTCTATTATTGAATTTTGGATATGCTTTGACAAGTTGAGTTGTGATTTATATATAGGGAACCCAAGAAGTTTTGGAGTTCATCCAGAAATCTGGAGGTTTTTTTTTTCCATTGAAAATCCTCCATGTCACATATTTAGCATGGGTTATGAGGAGATGTGACAAACTTGAGTACTTGTCTAGAATTTTGTTAAAGTGAACTGAGGAACTTTTTAGATAGCAGAAATATGAGCACATCATCCATGTATGCTATGGATTATGTGGTTTTTTTGATTCAGGAAATATATATACTCAGAATTGTATCTTGAATGGCTTTAAGAAGTGGATTTATGTAACAGGCAAACAGTAGCACACTAAACAGAGACCCCTGTGGGATGGAGTGCTTAGGTGAGAAATCCTTAGTAAAGGTGCTGTTGAGAAAAATATGAATCAAGCTGTGACCTAGGAGGTTGTTTAATATCTGAATAATCTCTGAGGGAATATTTTATAATTTATGACAAAACTATATTTTACCTTAACAAAATAGCTGAGATAATTGGGCATTACCTTAAAATTCAATATTCACAAATGTAAAGGTTCAGGTCCAGTTCCCATGCTTGTATTATCATTGTTCAGACCAGCAGCACACGAAAAAAGAGGAGAATAGTACACTCCTAAATTTATATTACATAATAAGCTGATTTCTATTACTAACAGTTAAATCAAATATATTTGAAAAGTTTAAATAAAGTTTTTTTTTTCCCAAAGACATTCTATATTTAATATTATATGTTGGAAACAATTCAACATACAATTAATTTTTATATGTTAAAAATAATTGAGTCATCAGAAATTTTTTATAAAACTTCCATCTAATTATATATTATTCATATGCATGCATTCACCTTTGTGATAGAGGACATATACTAATGACTAATGAAAATAAATAACTTGGAAATTATTATAAATTTATCTATTTATACTGTTTTAGATTTATATCAGAGTAAATTTTATAGATAGTATTTATATTTTTCAAGTTTTTTTTTTGTTTTTATCAGTTCATTGTCATCTCAACTCAAACATATTGCAATCTTCCACCAGCACAGAAAGTCAGGCAATCTTCTCTCACTACTCATGTGTTTTGGAACTACTTCACTTTTAGGTGAGTTAAATATAAATAGATGGAATTATATATATCTTTAAAACTTCTATCTATTATTAATTCTTTAAACATATGAACAAAGTTATCTGAAAAAAACAAGTCTTTGATGCATATTTCATGCTGAAACATCATTCATCAGTTGATAAAAGTCCCAATTTCTTATATAAATTTATTTGTTATTTATCAATACCAAATTACTGAATTTTGTTTTACCTATGTCATCATTTTTGTACTGAAAACTTTGATAATCACTAGTTCAGATTAGTAATGATTATTACTAGTTATTCATTAAAATAGAGATAGCCTTATACCAGATATAAACTTTAAATCTCAGTTAAAAAAATATATTTGTTTTTATAGACATATCAACAACTGAATCTCCCCACACGTTTATAGTTTCACATTTCTCAAATAAATTAAGACCTCATTGTTTTTCACATTTAACATAAGTTGTGAAAAATGAATTTTGAATTTAAGAAATTTTTTTAATGTCATTGGCAATAAAAAAAGTGAACTAATAAATAAAAAGAGATCCTATGATTTCTCTTTGATTTCTTACAGAAATCAAACAAGACAACTTTATGCTATACATTCTAATCATTACAACAGTTATCAATATATAAACATAAAATAGCTTTCATTAACAGGCTTTAATTAACATAGTGGGTTTATTGACTTTTTAACTCTGAACTTAATAACAAGAAAAAACATGAAGTTTTCAGATACCTGATAGTTTATATCTTAAACATAAATTGAGGTTTTTGAAGACAGGTATGAATATATACTACACATGGTATTTAGGTAAAAGAAATGGTACATTATGATATTTTCATTGAAGAAAGATAATCATAAATGGACATGGAAACATCCACATCAACATACAGCTAAATAGAATGATATGTTGACTAGATAAAATATATATTTTTAATATTGTAATGCTCTTAATAGATTCAGCATATAAAGGAATTAACAATTAATAAAATGTAAGTTACCTAATTAAAATTTATTAACAAAGAAATATTAACAGTTAATATGTCTAACTTTCATAACGACTCCATTCAATCTAAATTAGAATTTTCTAATAGTTTTAAAACATAAAAATATTAAATGATAGTTTAAATTTAACTGAAATTGATAATACGATAGTTGACACTCTCTATTAGTAAGTGCAACAATGATAAGTGGCACATAAAAACAACATTTTACAGTAACTTTCCAAGTGACCCATGAAAATGTATAAAGAAAAAAAAATGAAAATATTTTAAAATGACCTATTAAAAAATTGAACATCTACAGTTCAATAAAAAAGATAAAAGTAGAATTGATAATGATTTTATAAGAATATATAATTTCAAATTGTCAAGAAAAGTTAGAGAACTGAATAAAGCCAATATGATGGCCATATTATGATTAACTGAAAACTTTATACCATCTTATCTAGGTTTTTTTCATATTTGATATAGCAGGGAAATTTTAATACAGCTATGGAACCATAATAAAAATTGACATCCCAATTGATGTTCCATGCATATAGATCACAATCAGATTCCAGGTCAGCTAAATCTGTAGTCTGTCATTATTAATTTATTTACAACTGCTTTTCTTATTGTATACATTTAAAATGTTTTGATACAAAAATAAGAATGGAAATAAACAACTACAATGTTCATTGTTGTACAAATAAATGTTCATTGGTGCACACATAATTAAAAAAATGTATGGTTAAACATAGCAATGACTGATAGTTCATCAAGTTTATGGAGGCAAAAACTTATGATGACCTAAATGACTAATAATGGTATAAAAAAGAATTAGAAAAAAATCATAGAAAACAGAATATTATTTCTATTAAAAATATTATCCTATTTTTGATGAGTAAACATCAATGTATTCGACAATTTGTTTACATTGGGGAAGATTGTCTCTGTTCTTGTAGACAAAATTATATTTTGAAATACAGCAAAAATTACTATTGTTTAATTATTACTAATTAGTCATTTATAGTAAACTTTTGAATCAAAAAGTAATTCCATTATCTGATAAATATGGACGCCATCTTTGTGTGAATATATATAAGAATACAGTGGAAATAAATATATGTGTGTGTTTTTAATACACTTTTAAAAAACTAAAAATGAAAAATATTTAAAATAGTAAATGTATAGATAAAAATATGATTATTAACAAATAAAGAATATTAATTAAGTATAAAATCTAATTGTATAGAATTAAATCAATAAATAAATAGTAAAAGGGTAAAGAGTAAAAATATAATAAGAAAATAAATAGACAATGGTAATAAAATTATATAAATGGAAATAAATCAATATATAGGAATAAATTTCAAACTATTAAAAATAGTTAAAATATTTTTAAAATTGTAATTTAAACATTAGTTATTTAGACAAACACATAAATATAACATTAATAAGTTTTAATATATAATTTAAAACACATTGTTAAAAAGCAGAAATATTGAAGGTAATATAAAATCTAAATTGCAGATAAATATGTTAATAAATAAGAGCAGTTATAGTAAATATATATAAAAAAAATAAAATATCCATCAATATATTATTTATTGATTAAGTATTGGGAAATGAAAATCGTTTTAAAATTTGTCCTTCTAATCTTTGACTTTTACTGTCCTATTGACTTAACCTTATGGCCCAATATATTTCCAAAATATGTAAAATGGACTTATAAAATGTTTAATGGATTAAAGAAATGTATTGATTTTTTAATGTTCTAGTTTTGGAGTAGTTATTGATCATATTTTCAATTAATTGTTTTCTTCTAAAATTTTATTATTGTTCAATCTGCTTTTATTAGTAGTATTAAGGCTACCATTACTATTATATGTATTATTTATATTAAAAAAAAAGATAGGATATAAGCTCATCCCTTTTATAAATATAATAATCAGTACACTCATTAACTAAAAAAAAACCATGATGTCCATTTACATACTAGAAACTGAATAGTTAATTTCATTGTCTCATGTCAAACTATCCACAAATCACACCCAGATTGTTTAGAAATCTACATCCATATAAAAAACTACTAACTTATTTTCTGACTCTCCATTACATGTATAACAACCACATGTGCTAACCACTATTTTACAGCTATCTTAACACCCATTATTTAAATTAATAAAACATAATGACAAAATTAAGCAAATGCTGATGTTAACTAATGCCACAATAGAAAAATCATTTAATTAATAAATACAAATTGATTTGAGTTTTACACTCCTATATTGCAATAGAAAACAATATAACAAAAATTATTTGCCAAAATTTACAAGCAGTCATGCTTCATTATGAATGCTAATTATAACAATAAATAGATTAACTATTAACTTACTTATATTTTATTTGTAAAGACCTCTTAATTTATAGTACATGTCCACCTATAATATTTAAAATCTAGGTTCAAATCTGAGTTAAATAAATTTTATAACTAATTAAAATATTTTAATTTTTTTAGATATCTAATCAATAGTCAACACTATTAATCATCTAGATTAGTAGCTTAAAGTTACATAACTACTCTAAGCATGAAAATGAAATTAATTCAGGCAATTGTTTAAATTCATCATATTTAAAAAATTACAAATCTAATAAGTTCAACTATCTTTTTCATTGCTCTTTGAGCCAATGAAAAATTATTCTACTTGTTTTTAGAGGGAATATGAAAAAAAAAAAAATATTAGAAAAAAACATTTACCAAAAAATATTTAGCAACTAAAATATCAAATATGACTTATTTATTTAGCAAAGAAATAGAAAAACAATATTAATGCAAAAGAGACTATTAATTTATTTTTTTAATGACGATTGTCACAACATTCCAAATCTATAAATATATAAAAAGGAATTGTGCTTAATGATATTTTGTATCTAGATAGACATTATGTTATAATAAATTGTGAGTGGTCTTGCATTAATTATTATTTTGGTAATTACATAGATTTTAAATTTTGAATAGCATCATAGACAAAATCATTATGCAAAACAATAATATTTATTTTAATGCAAAGTCAGTGTTTATATGATATTTTTAAAAAGTTTTTAAAGACTGTACCCCTAAGTATAAATTTTGTTTTTGGACATTACTTGTTAATGAATTTAATCAAATGTTTTAATGATTTGGTATAAAGGGATGGAGTCAAAAGCTAAAGTTTATAATTAGATTATTAACCAACTAATATAAAAAAAAATCTCAATACATCATACGAATGGAATTATCATTAAAATGTTAAATAACTTATTTCATATTATAATACAATACTTATTTCATTTGCCAAATTATAAAAGTTGATTAATTTTATTATGAAGCTATCATATGTGTATTTGAAGCCCAAAAATAATAAGAAAAACAGTGCATAACCTTAGATGAGAAAAAGTACAATCTATAATTTTTGAAAAATAAAAGTAAAACATTTTAGATAAAATAATTTTCATTATGTAAAAAAATGAAGCATGATCATTGCGAAACAAATCTTATTAGCATATTTTTATCTTTTTTTTTATTCTCAAGACAATGTTAAAAATATTTTACAATGCTTCTATAATAATTCAGTCATTTATATGATAATATGATTTTGCTATGTTTTATTAAGTTACTACATGTAAGTATCATCATTAATATATATATATATATATATACATGTAAGTATCATCATTAATATATATATAAGAGCATGTTAATAAGCTCTAAACAAGCTTTTTTTAATTTTTTTATGATAAATGCTACTACAGAAAAGGCATTTAAATCATCATTATCTAGGATCATTCTTATCCCCAGACCAGTTTCAAGTTGTGGCTCTCTTCAGTGAGGAGTTAAGACGCCAGATTCAAAAAACCAACTCAAGCTGAGCATTTATCTAATAGGTAACTGTCAAGAAGAAGATCTGAAACCTTTAGACATCACCATGTCTTTAAAGTCAGCTCTCCAACTCAAAAAATTATATGAGCCTGAACTTAATCCAGATATTCCAAATATTAATAGACTTAGCCATTAAATTTAGCCAAAGCCCCCACCAGTAACATAATAATAGTAATAATATAAAGTCATATGTCACATGACATATATAAAATTGCATTTACAAATATGTAAAATTAAAAGCATGCTAATAAGTTCTAAACAAGCTTTAAAGACATGTAGATGTCTAAAGATTTAAGAACTTCTTTTGACAGTTAACTGTTAGATAAATGCTTAGCTTGAGTTTATTTTTAAATCTGGTGACTTAGTTCATCACTGAAGAAAGCCATAGCTCAAAACCAGTCTGGGGATGAGAACATTTTTAGATAATATGGTTTGTTAACCTTCTCTTGTAATAACATTTATTATAAAAAAAAAGTTAAAAAAGCTTGTCTAGATCTTATTAGCATGCTCTTAATTTTACATATTTGTAAATGCAAGCTATATATATATATATATATATATATATATATATATATAGATATCATATATACATATATATATATATATATATATATATATAAGTTATGTGACATCTGACTTCTTTCTATTATATATATGTGTGTGTGTTGAATTTATATAACTAATTTTTTAACTTGAAAACTTAATCTTTGGCTCTCTTTTAAGTTATCCTTTTTGGCACATTCCTAAGCCTTAATTATTCATTCTAGATATATTTTATTATTATGTTAGTTTTTTAATGAAAAGAAAAAAAATAATTCTTTTTGATTTTATCTTTTACTTTTATTTTTTTTAAAAAAATATTAAAAACATAATTTCAGAAAACAAAATATTTCAAAAAATGCAAATATCAGCTTTTCAAATAAAAAAGAATATTAAAATAAAAACAAACAAAAAAAAAAACAGATTTTCAAGATAAAATGAATTTTATGAGAAAATATTATTCTTCATAAAATCTGTATATTTGAAATAAATTTCATTAAAATATAGGAACAAACAATAAAATCATTCTATTACCTCTTATAATGCATAACTCGTCTAAAAACGAGAAGATTTGACATCACTCTAAATCGGCTACTTTTTATCCCACGTATACATATGATACGTCATTAGAAAGAAATTCAAAAATTCTGTAAGATGGTGCCCTCTTCAGAATAAATTTACAAGTAAAAAATCAATAAAAATGACCATATATGTCAAACAAAACCAAAGCACCGCCTCCTCACCAACTTTTCTTGAATCTTATTGGCTGTCCCACTTCTGTCAGAATGGGAAATGGCTGCCAAAAAGTAAAAAGTTACGTTCGTTTTGATTTTTATTACGAAAATTATAAACGAATGTTTACAACATTTTAAACAATATTTGAATTGAATTACAAATTATTATTGATAAAATAATACTAAAAATCAAATTATTTTAGAAAAATAGTTAAGATATTACCAAGAATTATTTATTTATTGCTACATATTGATCGTAACGTTAAAGTGAAAAAAAAAAGATTGCTAACACAATCTTTTTTGGTTGGTTGAATAGCAGTTACTTTTATTTCACCGCAATTGAATATTTTTTAAATTATAAATCAAATTTTATTTTTGAAAAGATTTTCGTTTGCTTTCGTAATCTGCCAATTCAGTAATATACTTTTTACAAACGAAACTAACGTATTTATATTATTAAAAGTGATCTATTTTAACAATAGATTTTGTTAAAGTTGTGAGTTGGCCAATTACAAGTTTTGATTTTTAACTCATTTGGCCAATTATATAATCATCGTTCAAAGGGTTAAATATTAAAATACAACTTTTAATTACAAAAAAAAATAGTGATTAGAATATTTTTGGCAATAGATTTTTTTTGACATCAGTATAGTTTCAGTTAACCAATTTTCTGATAAAGTTTAACATATTTATATAAAATTTAAATTAAAATATCTCATATTTATTACAAAACAGATATTTAATAATTTTACAAAAATGATGAAGTATTAAACAGATAAATAAATTAATTTCTGTTTTAATCATATAAACAAAAGTTTGTTTTCAAATGCTATTATAGTTTTCTGTTACACAGATATGTAAACTGTAGAGAAAATTATTTTTACCATTACTAGCATTAAAATCATTTAAAATTATTTTAAAAATAAAGTTTGTGTATCAATTCATTGAAATAAATTTATTATTTTGAGATAAATTGCAATTTTTTTGCACTATCAATAAAAGGTTTACATGAAAATGAATTAGGAGATTAAAATGTGACACTATATTAAACTGCATGAAATAAAATGGAATTTATAAAAGATTAAAAAAACATACTGAATACATAAAGTTCCTTTAACCAGTTAAATTTAAATATGATTATTGTAAAATTAATCATATGATATGCTTTTATCTGTTTTCATTTTTAAGACAATATCAAAATATTTAGCAGTGCTTTTAAAGTAATTCAATCATTCATACATCTGTGTGATATAAAAGTGATATGGCTATGCTCTATTAAGTTACTGTTGAATCTTAACATTAATACTCAAATTCTGAAGCTATTTCTTTGTAATATCTGCAATACTATTTTCTTTGTTAGATCTTACTGAAATGTATTGTGTAGTTCTAAACAAAAAAAATGGAATAAGTTGTGAAAAGAGGGTGGTATGATCAAATATTTTTGCTTATTCAAATTATTATATTAGTTTAAAATGTCAATGTAATCTTCATGAAGGAATTTACTTCCATTAATACAATCAAATATCAACATTAATCAATAAAAGTAAAGTATGTATAAGCTTCTAATTTTCATTAAAGAGATTATATAAAGAAAATAGTGATCAGTCAGCACAAAAATAACTTCTGTGAAATAAACAAGTAATAATTTTTTATGTATCTTAAATTTTCTAATATTTATTAAGAACATATGATGTTAAAACATTGTAATAATATATTTTTATCACATAACTCTATTATATAACACCAGATTTCATATTATTATGTTAGCAGCCTACTTTCTTACCATCTCTATGCTACTTATTGTACATTTTGTAAGTAACAAGAGATGATAAACAATTAATATATAAGCTGGAATCATTGTAGACTTATACCAAATCCTGTTTATAGTTAACCAAAGATACAGTAACATGTAGAAATTGAACTGGTTTCAAAGCTATTTGATTATATGAGGAAGTTTTCTTAGATTGAAAGCATTTATATGTTTTTTAACTTGGGCTGATAGCTTGATACTATAAGCGAGAGGTAAAAGATAGCATTTGCAATAAGGGGTATTAGATCCCAAAAATGTTGATACACTGTTCCAAGATCCAAAGCACTTCAGGGATGAAATATATAAGCTTGAAACAAGTCTTGGATTATTGGATAAGACAGCACAGGAGAGATTTATTAAATACTATCATTTAACATTCAATACTACTTAGTAAAGATTGCAGTAACTGGTACAAAGATGGTGAAAAAATATGACACTGTATATTATTTCATCTGATATTCTTTTATTATTATCAATTTTACAATTTGAAATAATTTTCTAGCCACACACACCGAGTCTATCACACCAAACTTGCACAAACTAGTTGGTCTCAAGCTCAAGACATTTTTGTATATGAACCACTATCTGTGTAAATTCAAGTCTGATAAGAAAAACAACATTGATTTTTATATCACATATCAACACAACATTGGATATAAAAACATAACTCTTATCCAAACAGTTAAAAGTTATTCCACAACTAAACATCCACCTACAGCAATCAATGACAAACACTGGATATTACTATCTTATATCCCCAGTGCTACCAATCACATTAATAAAGTTTGTGCTTTAATTCACCAAATTGGCCTTCAGAGCCCTTCCATATTTATCTGGAGAATTAACAACACCAAAGATACTTTGCCCTTAGAACAAAAGTTACAAATAATATACAAAACTCCAAGCAGCTATATTAACTGCCATGCAGTATATAATGAGGAATCATGCACCAATCTACTTACCTAAATTGCACATCATCAATATGTTTATATTTATACCAAATCAATCTTCTACAAAGAATGAATCCAAACTTGGCCACATCTTTAAACTTACATCTGCCAGTGTTGTCTATTCTTAACATAACAATGCTTAATGGAAGGTGAAACAGGCTTGGCACATTGCCAAACATAAACATGCAATTAACAAAAAAAAATTATTGCATCCTTCTTTCTCAAAAAAGGAACAAATATAATTAACTTCCTTGACATTCAAATATGAGAATTCCTTAATGAATTTCATTTCTTTAATAAATTTCACAATTTTCTTTTTACCATCAATGCCATGATTATGAATAGTACAATTAAGTAGTTGAAAGTCCACTAGGCATTTTTTTCTAATTTTACAATATAAAGCTTATTTCTAATACAGATATGCGTATATTTTGGTTGTTACATTTTCTGAGATACTAAATTCTTGAAGTTACATTTTTAATATTTTTTAATAAAAAAAAATAATACTCATTGAAATTGACAGTGTTATAATAATTAATACATTTAAATATAGTATTCTATTTATTATCATTATAGTTAAAGATATCCTTTAGAGATAAATGTTTAATTTCCTTGAAGGCAGTTATATAACTTTAATAATGTTAATAACCTTACTTAAAGACAATTATTTATTTAAAAGTATTACATTATTGATTTTCCAATTCAATAATTTAATAAAAACTTCTTTGAAGAAAAGTTATCATGATTTATAAATAAGAATTATTTTGTTTCTGAGAATGATAGGTTGTTGAGGTTTATGATAGAATAAAAATATTAAATTATAATAGGAATAAATAGCTGGCAATGCCTAAAGAGAATACTAAATACTTAAACAAATTTTAGTGTATATATATATATATTAAAGTCATAATTATTTTAGATGCTAAGATACCATCTTATAGAAATACAATATATCAGCATTAACCCTTTAGTTGATTAAAAAGTAAGCAAAACATTTACATATCTAAAGCTTAAACAACTCTGTAAGATTTAACTTTTCGTACATACTTTGTTATTCAAAATTATCTACACATCAATTAAATTGTGGTGGGATGAGGAAATGTTACAAATCTCATTCAACTGAAGAAGAATAATTTAATCTTGAAATTCTTGTTGGTTTTGAGATTTTTCACATTTCATTTAATCACAAAGGAAAGATTAGAAAAAAAAATAGTGTAATATTTTTATTACAGATGGAGTAAGTAAAAGCTTAATATAAATGTTGTAATTATGCATATAAATTTTATAGATTTACCATCAGTAACTTTTATTACTGTGTTGGCACTTGTTGCTTTTAATGATGTAATTTATAAATGTTATTATTTGATGAGGTTAATTAATCAAGAATGATGTTTGTAGATTTAATTAAACTACTGATCTTTAGAGATTTAATAATGATAAAATGAGGTTGATTTAAAGTTTAACTAACTTTCAACCTTGTCAGATACTTTTGTTATAATATCAATATGGTGAAAGATAACATTATCTTAAATTTATTCATTACGCTCCTTATCTATCTGACCAAAAAGTTAATGTAAGATATGAACTAATGGGACACAGGTTTTATATATTCCTCTTGTTTCTTGGTTAAATTTAGATTTCATTATCTCATAATTTTTCACATGTCATTAGAATCAAGTCTTTTTGAATAATGAACTCTATTAATTTCTGCAGAGTGTGAATATTGATTTAATCTTTACTTTTCATTAAATTAGAATATAGAAAGAATATTTTTATACAATCATTATCGTTATTATTAGAATTATATATATATATAAACAACTTTTTCTAGTTCACTGTAAGGCAAAAATTGTAATAGCTATACATGGGGAAACAATGGAGGAAAGGCAGTATTCAGGACATTTGCCACTTTCTGGTTTATGAAGGTTTCAACATTTTTTTATTCTTGGTTTTCCTTCTATATAAAACTACTTATCTATTTACTGATCAATATTATATTATTAGCTGATTTATATATGATTAGTTACAGAAAGAAAAGTCTGAAACTTATTCTATATATATATATATATATATATATATATATATTGATTTTTTTCCAATTGTACATTTTATTATTAATATTAGCAATATGCTGTTTTTTGGGATTAAATTGGCCATGGTTACAGTGTTAGGGATTATGCAAATATGCTGCAGAATTGAATTCTTATTGGAATTATATTTGACATTTTATCTAAAATACATCTACATCTTTGTAGAATCCTTGAGTGTCCTCTAAAATACACACACAGGCAAGTATAAATCAGACAAAATAGTGGTGTAATGTTAATAATTATCAAACAATATATATACATAGATAAATAAAAAATATACATTAACATCTTTTATCTGTAAAAATATTTGCTTTAATATTTATACATAAATATTAAAATTTGACATTAATTTTCTGTATATGTTTATAAATAACTTTCAGCTATGATATAATAAAATAAATTATTATTTAATAAAAAATGCATTGCAAGGCAAAATTACATTATCTAATGTTGTATTTATCTGAAATACTTTAAACTATAAATAAATTTACTTTTAGATTATTATCTTAGTTTTATAAAAGATTTATTGATTAGATTATAATAAGCTATATTTCAGATAAATAAAACTGTTAGATGATATAATTTCAATTTGAAAAGCCTCATTTTAATGTTTACTTAGTTTTATTATATCATAGGTGAAAATTACTTGATAAAATATAGAAAAACTTCCTGTCAAATTTCTAATATTTAAATATATAAGCCTGTGAAAATCTATTTTAAATATATAACTCTTTACAAGAGAATCATATTTATTTTTGAAAATTATTTTACTTCCTATTTTCACATATATAAAAAAAATATCGTCTAATCTCCAAAGTTATATAAAACTTGGATAATAAGCCAAAAACAATTCATTTACAACTTAAAATATTTAAGACAAAAATAACATAGGAGAAATCTTTTTAATAAAAACACAGAAAATTTCTTTAAATTTTTAATAATTAAATCTATAAACTTATGAAAGTCTTATTTATATATTGTTATGGAATTGAACCACCAGACATTTGTTATTATATTTTATTATACTAGAGGATGATTATTTGCTCACCACTAACCAGCAGATGACAATGTATACTGTGGAGTGATTATAACTTAAACTTTAATCCTATTTGATTATTGCAATGGATAATGACATGACTGAAGCTTATATCAAGCATATATCTCAATGCAGACCTAGACATATTTGCTAATCACCATTCACCACACATGTATGTTATTATTTTAATAATTATCTAAATTAATTTTATCAAAACTGCTAGCTTAAAATATATTCTCTTCTTATATATACATAATTGAAATAGAAATATGTAATTTCAACTGAGTTATGTAATGTCAACAACTATAGAAAGACAAAATGATACCAATTGATCTTGTCTATCAGATGAGAAATTGATGAAAAATAATGCTGTTAATAATAACATTTTATTTATGTTCAACAGCAACAAAAATATAAAATAATTTAACTTTGCTTCTATTTGCATATATACATAATAAAATAATATATATATGTATGATAAAATATTTAGTAATTACTTCATAAATCTGTCAAGTATATAAAAGATAAATTCATTTACTGACAATATTTAATTTTTCCCCAAACATGACTGACTTCACAGTTCCAAGATTAATAATACAAATTAATAAGTGAATAAATCATATAAGATTTAAAATAAATGTTCTTCCATTTTATTTATATCATAAAGTGAATTTAGCTTTATAATAATATAATGAGTTATTTATTTATATAGAATTATGTTTTAATCTGTAACAATACTTTGGGATCACTTCACTACTCAAGAGTTGTATAGATTTTAAACACAAAAAAATATTTTCCAAACACAAGATAAAGTCTTATAAAAAGATAAAATGAATACACTCTCCTTTTTTAACCTTAATGTATATGTATAGGCAAATCTTAGGGATTTGCAAGTGTGCCAAAATATATCAATGTATTAATTTTGATTTAAGAGGAAAATGAGACTCTTGCAAAAAAAAAAAAACAACAACAACTGAATTACTTTTGGTGATTGTATTTATATATGATGGATACATTTAAAAGATATCATCAAACTTTTATTTGTATGTTGAGCTCAACATGCACAATTCTTTTTTTCTATGTTTAAAATATTTAATGTCAACTTAACCTTAAGATTTCATATGTTTATTTATATATTATCATGCCTTCATATGCAAATTGTAAAACTAGTAGATATTTTTGGACAGTAATAATTTTCTTTAAGACATGCTTGTATTTATTTCTATTTTTCAAAAAAAATATTATTTTTATCCAGTGACACAGATAAATCTGACAATGATAGATTTAAGAAGACATTTATTTTTTGTATTCAGATATCATACCACCAAAGTTTACATCCTAGGAATTGTGACATCAACATCTAATTGGACTCTCCCCAATCATGATAAATAATTATCAATCCAATCATGCTGCTAATTTGTGAGTTAAATGAATTTGCAAGCTTCAAAAATAGCTATGACCAATCAGAAAAAATGTTTTTTTTATTGTCATATTGGCTAGAAAATGTCAAAACTTCCAGATCAATTTTTGTAACAATAGAAACAAAATGTCTTTGAAGAATATTCTCCCCTTGTCTGTGTTAGCCTTATTTTTCTATTAATAATATTTAATATCATTGAAAACAATTAATTTATACTTCTGAATAATAATTTAAAAGGAAACAACAACAAATAGAACTTCCCATTTTTTTTTCTTATTTGTTAAATTTCTTAAATATTTTCATGGATTTTAATATTATATAAATTAAGAGATGATATCCACACAAACAAAGATAACCTTTACATTTGATGTTGCCAGACAATCATCAATTTACCACTTGATACTCCTGAGGGTAAACAATTTTTATTAACCTATATAATAGCTCTTTTGACAATTAGGAATTGATAGTTTCCTCTCTCTATTTATATAGTCATATCTATTAAATATATATGTGTATGCATATGTATGTTTATTCCTTGAACCTATTAAAATAGTTCTGTGCAAGGCAAACAGAGGCCTCTTACATATTTCACCACAGAAAAACAGTAAAAACCATTATTTATCAGACAAGTTAACTGCCAATTGGTGTTTTCTAAATTTTTGTGACATTTTTTTTTACTTTAGTTAAATGGTAATTAGATGCCTATTTGCTGCTATTAATAATATTGGTATATGAATTATCTATGGGCTAGTTATTTAGAAAAATGATAAGTTAATTTAGAAATACTTAAATACTAAAAAAAATGTTTAACATTTATTCTAAATTGAAGTTTTTAATTGTAATTAGATAATATTCTGACATACTAAATATTATAATATAAACATTCTTAAGTATATATACATTCTACTAAGACATTAAAGTTTGTTAAATAATTTTACTAATTTTAAAATTATTGCTGTATGTTCTTATTGCAAAAAATATTCTTATTGGCAAAAATATTTGGTTGAAAATCAGAAATTCAATGATAAATTTTCTTTCTAGTCTAATAAACTTCAAGTATTTTTATTAGTCTGCCACTTGGTATTGAAACGATGTGTGGTCTAAAGTCAATAAGTGATTCATATTTTTTTTTTTTAAAAAGTATTAATATTCTTAACATTTACTATTGTTAACATAATATATTTTACTTTTTTCTGAATTATTTTCATTGTTTATATATTAAGATTAATGGTGTTTTTTTTTTCTTCAAAAAAATAGTCAGCCAGATTATAAAAATAATAAGTAATATTAAAATAAAATAAAGCCTATTTTACATCCACTTAAAAATGAAATCTTATATTCTGCAAAATATTATGTAAAACTATGAAATAGCTGATAATTTTGTAAGTTATTCTATTGAGAATGAAATATAGTATCTTCGCAAATTGCTATGATTTCCATTTATTTTATATAATATTATATCCCCCTCCCCAATGTGGAATTAAATTAAATAAACCTAGCTTTATTATGTGTGTTATAAGTATAAAATATTGCCACTAGAACAGGCATATAGTTTTCGATTTTCACTACTAATTTCAAGTAATAATAATTTTTACAGTTTGAATAAGGCATCCTAAAAGTTTTTCCACAGGACTTTTTCATTTCTGATAGAGGTGAACTTTATATGACTTTTTAATCTGATATATTATTATTATTCTACTTATTACTGAATTAGTTCATTTCTAACTTATTTCAACATCAACACAATATTGCAGATAATATGTTCTGTAACAGTTTGTAAATTTGTAATCATATTTATAAAATAGATTTTTATCACCAAATTACAGATGCTGGTACTAAAAATAGAACATAAAACTTTCTATGAATATTTTGATTTCATCTACATTCTAACATCCATATTCATTATTATCATACAAAAGTTTAAACTTTTTCTCAAGATATATTATTTACTAGATATTTATTTATTTTTATTTCATTCTTAATATCTCAATTTCTTCTCCTTATCATAAATGAGCTCTTACATGCTCAAATAAATTGTTTCTCATGAGTGTTAACTTACAAATAATAACATGAGAGCATCTAATCTTTTTATCTATTGATAATATTACTCAAGTTATATTAAAATGTATAACACCAAATTAAAACTACATGTTTCACTAAAGAAAAACTTTATGCAAAGGCATAGAAAATTATAACATATAGAAGCAGTGGTATATTTTCATGATGTCTTTGGAACATATTATCTACTAGTAGAAAAAAGTTGTAGTTTTAATTTAATGGCAGAGTATATTTTATTTGGGAACATGTGTTTGAAAAGAAATTCATAATATTGTAAATTGATATGATAAATAGTGAATGTTAATAAAATATTTAAAAAAGATAATCTTTAAAATAATTTTAAGCTGTATATCAAATATCATAATTTTATATTTTATGTTTGATCATTTGTTAATTACCATAATATCTAAACAGTGTGGTATAGAATAAAATCTATACCAAGTTTTATTTTCTATCTTCTAATGATATTTTTTTCAAGTAAATTTCTTTTCTTGTATTTTATTTTCATTATCTTACAGTTTTTATCTCTTGTTTTATGTTTAATTATTTTTAAATATTTTATTAATATTAATATTTGTTTTAGAAGTACAGGTATAAAAAAATACAATTAATCATATCCTGTTATCACAAAGACTCTTTTCATTGACTTAGACTATATCAATCCTGGATTATATTGAAAATGTTATATGAAAAGACACCAAAAAATCTCCATACATATGATTATAATGAAATGGTGTTATCTTAATAGCACCATGTATAAAAAACAGAATAAAGAATGTGTGAAAGGAAGGAGAACACTTAATAGCAGTCTATTTCCAAAAACTTTAAGGGTAATTACCCATATATCTTAAACTATTTTTAATGACAAATCATTACATACTTATAACACAAAGTGATCTATCTTATAAATAGAGCTTTTCAAGTGAAAATTACAAAGAACAATATATATATATATATATATATATATATATATATATATATATATATATATATATATATATATACACACATAAAGGTACTCACACTTTAAAGGCAAGTACTAATTATCTTTCTTCCAATGCATAAGCTTGTGTTTAAGACCTGTAGAGGTCCCTATCCTTGCATTTTCAAGAGCACATGCTTTAGGTTTATTACCTAAGTAAATATCACTTTAACATTAAAGAAAGTTTGCAATAGATTAATGATTTCATATCCAATATAATGAATCAAAATAATTTTTTGATCTATTTTTTATTTCATTATATTTGGGTCATTGAAAAATATTTTATATCTAGTATCATTTATAAATATTTATAAATAACTAACTCTAGTTTTATCAATTTAGACTCTATCATAAAGAATTAATTTGCTCTCTTCTATGTATTTTTAAATATAGCACTGAACATAAACTATTTAATGATGCAAAGTTTGTCTTTTATGAATGTAATGAATTCAAAAGACAGGACTTTTTTTTTAAATTTATTGTTTAGGAATCTGAAGCCATCAGTTCAATGAGAATATCCTTTAATCTTAATGCCAAATTCCTTTGAATTATAAACCCTTATTTACGATTTTATTTTTAATATTTTTTGTTGGTAGTTTTCAACTGGGAACATGTTTGTATAATACTCAAAATTATAGTGTAAGATGAAAGTTTCTTTTATAAATTTTGATTTTTGTATTATTTTTAATGTTATTTAATTCTTTTCTTTTATCTTTACTAGTTTATGGTTTTTATTTTATTATTTTTTTTGTTTAGTTCTTTTTAAATATCTTATCCATTTTAATGATTAATTTGATAGGCGTATTATATTTAATAAATAACATACACAAAAAATGACATTTTTACTTTAGAAAAGAGAGGGTTAAAGTTCGTTTTCATTAAAATTGTTACGTTCAAATGCCAGATACTATTGATAACATTATTAAAAAGAAAAATAATCAATTATTTCTTTGCATTTTTTTAAAGAAACAATTGTAACACATTTTTCTTATCTTGTCTGTAATACTTTTATTTTTCCACCTATTTTTCAAAGTTTTAGTAGGTAGAAGAACTAGCCAAGCATGTCGAATTAATGATGAAGCACCAAGTGGTCAGTCAAGATTAAGATCCTTCAAATCAGAAAATCCTAACACTTATCATCAAAGCTGAGATTCTCATTACATCCTGCTCAAATGGTTTTCACGTGACGGAATCTGAATTACTGTATTTTTTTGCACCTAAAACTAACTACTTTTTTTTTTTTTTATGAATTTAACTATGCAATAAAATGTTATATACGATATATATATATATAAGTTCATTTGATGACACCTTATTTCAACAATTTTTAGGTAAACTAGAAAAATAAATTAAGCTAAAAAAATACTTTTTATATGAATCCTTAATAACTTCATACAATGTAGTGATAGTTACAACGCAGAAGCATGTGATTTTCCAAATCACCACTTATGAATTTTCGGACAAATTATTTAAAAATAAACAACCTTCTTTATTTTTTAAACGAATGAACACGTTCTTTTTTCTGTTAAAAACAATCATAACAAATAAATTATTATGAAAAGTAAATAATGCTATTTATTAACAATGGTAGCAAGAATTGACAAATTGCTACAGTGCAGAAACATGTTGCTGATGTAAATTTGTACTCTTTACTACAGTTTACTGCTTTTGAAAAATAATATACAAGAATATTCGGATTTAGTTCTAATTGCAGCTATAAATAAAATAAATACATTTGTTACATATGAAGGACAAATGATTATAAAACCATCATTAAAAAAATTAGACATATATATATATTAGCCAATCATAATTTAATATAATAGTGACTGAAAACATTAGGAAATTAATGCACTTGAATGTCAAATCTTATTAATCAAATTACTATTTACAGGAACATAAATTTCTTTTCTCACAATGATAAGATTGAAAATAATGGCAAAATTCTTATCCATTTTATTTCTTGAACATTTCTCAAATATTGTCTTCCTTAATATTCTCTATGAACTTATGTCTTCTTTTATGACTTTACTTTCATATTCTGTCACTCACCATATATTTTATAATAATTATTTTTTCTCAAAAAACATTTTCAATCTAATGGCTATTCCACCTCAAAAAATACTTTTAAATATATTTTGTTAATACTCCTATATTAATAACCTTATTTCACTGATTTTGTCTTTTTAATTTTCTGTTCATTTTTTAAATCTTTGGCTATAAAGCTTCTAATGTTTCCCTATTTTTATTTTTCACAAGTATGTATTCTGCTTTATATAAAGTTATACTCAGAGTAAAATATTTTAAAAGGTTCTTTGTTATATTTAATTTTAATGCCACCAAAATAACCTTCTGTTCTTATTAAAAGCAAACAAAGTATGGACAACACTAAGAACACTTCCCCATTTATTTTTGATAATATGATATTTATAAAGTAGTATTAGCTTGGTTAAATTGGTTCAAATGGTGACATAATCTAAAATAATGTTTATGAAAAATATTGCTATTATAATATTTTATAGTTATAATCAAATTAATTTTGATAATATGATAAACTACCAGACTTGTACAGTTCTAGTTATTATGAAAAGGTAAAGACTCTAAAATAAGTCTTAAAAGTGCTTTTAAGACTTATTTTATAGTTATTGTTACCTTTTCATATTATCTTGAACAGTACAAGTTTGGTAGTATTATGTAATTTTATGGAAAATGTTTAGCTATTGAGATTTACAATATGATAGTTTGATTATGATGCAAATAAGCATAAATTTGCCACATTATTAATATTTATGTGATTAATAAATTGCTAAATTTATAAAATAATATATCAGTGATTTGGATGGTAAAAAACATACTAGTATCCTCAATACTAACAAATAATCAATTATAATTCTCAAACCACATTTCAACAATTTATTACTTAAATAATAAAGTTAATATTAATAAAATAAAATAAATAAATAAAATAAAATAAACTTGCTTAGTGCTATTAGCATGCTGTTTATATTAATTAATAAAGATAATATTGTTCAAAGCTAAATATCTTTATAATTGAACATTTATTGAATCAACACTTAAATAATATCCATACAAACAACAACCTCAATCTGTTATCAAGGCAAACTCTTTAATAATAAAAGTGGAATTCACCTTTATTTATGGTCTATTATGTTGATATGGACACTAAAGATTGCATTTTGACCACTGATAATGAAATTATTGATATAAAAAGTTTAAGTAAACTTAATTAAACAAGCAAATATAATAAAAAAAATAATAATAAATAATTTTTTTATTTATATAAAATAAAAAAACTTTTTAAATAAAATTTTTTTTTTTATACATTTTCAAAATATTTATTTAATTTTCAATATTTTTTTAAAATAATTTTTTTTTTTTTTTTTTTTTATATTAATTTTAATTTTTATTATTTATAAATAATTTATATTATAATTTAATAAAATAAAACTATCTTTCTTTTTTTTTTTTTTTTTTTTTTTTTTTTTTTTTTTTCACAAACCATAATATTTTTTTTTTTAAGCAGCAAAACCAATACCAATCACTTTTCTTTTTTTTTTTAGTTTTTTTTTAATTTTTTTTTTTTTTATTATTAAAAAAAAAAAAAACCACCCTCCCCCACATATCAAAAATTTAAAACCAATTCAAATAAATTAATTTTATTTTTTAAAAAAAAAAAAAAATAAAGTAGGTTGAGTGATGTTTAGAAGAGGTCCCCCGCGAAAAGGGTTAAACAAGCAAATAGAACATGTTCTGAAAGCAGACTAACAAATAGCCAATTATAATTTTCATACTGCAATTATAAAATTCAAACTGTACTCCAAGCAATGTGCTACTTAAATAATAAAGATAATAATGCTCAAGGATATATAGGTTTATATAAGTAAATTCATTGAAAGTATTCAGCACTTAAACAATGCCAATATCGCTACAATCAGCAATCTCAAACTGTTGTTATGGCAACCTTATTTTAACATTAAATATATACACTTTTGTTTAGTGTCTATATGTAGACATATTAATCATAAATAAAATAGATTTTCACCTTTATTGTTAAAAAGAAGTTGCCTTGACAACAGATTTGAGATTGTTGATTGTATTGATATTGTTATTATTTAAGTGTTCATTGCTTTCAATGAATTTTCATTTATAAACTTATCTAGCCTTGAGCATTATTAGCTTTAATATTTAAGTAATATATTATTAGAAGGCAGTTTGACAGTTATAATTGCAGTTTAAATGTTATGATTAACTATTTGTTGGTAGGCTTTTAGAACAGATATTAACCTGTTTAACGAGGTGTATTTAAACTATTTTGCATTAATAATTCAATTCTCTGTGAGCAATAACTTTAATGTGGATATAAACATATCAGACTGTAAATAAAGGTGGAATTTTATTTTTATTGTTAAACTGAGGTTGCCTTGACAACAGAATGAGATTTCTAATTGTATAGATGAAATGATTTTAATGAATTTACGTTTAAAAATGTACCTAGCTTTGTGCATTATCCTCTTTATATATATATAATAAATAAAATATCCGTTAACTAAAAACAATATTGTAATTATAATTGAAATAATATTTTTAACGGTTTACAAACAATTACAAATAATCTTTAAATCCGCAGAAGTACTTTTGGTTACTTTCTAACCTGCCTCAACTGCCATTAATTTCAAAAACTAAAAGCGGAAGCAAACGTCATCAATTCAAATTCCACGAATCCCATATGTTAATGTTAGAAGCTTGTCGATTTATAAAACGCATTTAATAAATCAACAAGCTTTTAACATTAAAATACGAGATTCTTGGAATTTGAATTGATAACGTTTGCTTCCGCTTTTAGTTTTTGAATTTAATGGCAGTTGAGGCAGGTTAGAAAGTAACCGAAAGTACTTCTGAGGATTTAAAGATTATTTGTAATTGTTTGTAAACCGTTAAAAATATTATTTCAATTATAATTATATATATATCTTGACACTTTGTCATTTTTAATGCTAATATGCATAAGTGTTGAAAGAATACTTGGTTCAATTAATTCTAAGGAAACATATATAAACTGTTTTGTCACTGAGTGCTGTTTTTATACAAAATTTGTATATTGGGGAACATTTATTTTTTTCACATGTGTGCAGTCATGTGTATCAGTTGTTTGAGATGGAGTGGAGGATAAATAAAGATTGAAAATCTTAAGTTTAAGTCCCTCTATTTATTATAATGAAATCTAGTAATATATATATATTATAGCTACTTGCTTTATATTTTCATAAAATTCGAGAGTAATACGCATTAAATTCCTACATTTACTAAATGGGCATAGGTTCAAAATATTAGTATAGATATAATTATAAATAAATTACTTATAAATGTTAGTAAAAAAAAAATTGAAAAGTCTGTCTTAGAATTATGCAGCCAGATAGTATCAACAGATTTAATATTAAATAAAAACAGAGTGCAGAAGTATATTTTCATATAATTTGCCACCAACATGCATCAAAAGTGAATGACATTCATAAAGGTTCTCTTTAATAGAACAAAGATTCCTGGTATTGATGAGCTTAGTTTATTATCATGTAACTTACATCTGTTAACCATATGGTTTTATGCAAAATCAAGTTGATTCTCTTAATTATAAAATTGAAAATATTATTTTTCTCTGCTTTTAAAACAAGCTATATTTGCCTTCTTAATGGAGTTTATTAAATTTCTTTGAATTTAAAAATTGCAATCTGTTACTACCTAAATGTCAATTTTTATGTCTATATTAATATTAGTGACCAGAATAAATAATGAATTTTTATATTTTATTCATCAAGGTTATCTTGACAATAAATTGAAAATTTTTTGTGTTAATAAGGTTGAAATATCCCATTAAGAGTTACACAAATTCAAGTTTATTATATATATATATATATATATATTGTTGTTGTTGTTATTATTATTATTATTATTATTATTATTATTATTATTATTATTATTATTATTACTACTACTACTACTAGTACTACCACTATTACTACTACTACTACTACTACTACTACTACTACTACTACTACTACTACTACTACTGCTACTATTATGTTTCAATGATAAGCTTTATTTTTTTAGAACATTACAAGGGGTTTACATATCAAGGATTGCTGTGTTTACATGGACAATCCACAGTTTAGGCTTACATATATAAAAGTTGCTTTACTCATTTTCACATGAATTTTTCCATGTTATGGATTAGTTACAACAGTTTTACATAGCCTGGAGGGCTGTGGTATACATAGACAATCTGTAGTTGTAGGGGCACATATGTAAAAGTTAATTTACATGAGATTACAGAAATTTACATGCTGTGGATTAGTAACAACAGTTTAAATAGCTTGGATTGATGTGGTTATATAGGCAATCCATAGATATATATTTATGTATGTAAATGTTGATTCATTGATTTACTGAAGATTACAAGATTTTTTACATGTTGTGGATTAATTACAAGAGTATTACATAGTTTGGATTGCTTTGGTTACAAGAGCAATCCATAGTTGTAGGTTTACATATGTAAAAGTTGGTTTATTGATTTACCCAGGACTGGAAAATTTTTTTACAAGTAGTGGAATAATTACAAGGGGTTTACATAGCTTGTTTGCTGTGTTTACATTAGCAATCAGTAGTTGTAGGCTTACATATGTAAATGTTGATTTATTAATTTACACAAGATTACATGAATTGGGGATGCTCTAGATTGCTGTATTTACACATGCACAGCAGGTTTAGTATTATATGTGTTTGGGTTACCTGGGTAACATATATGAGAGACTAGTGATTTTCATGAGTGTGTGGCAATTGTTTGTGAGGTCTGCAGACACTGATATTAAATGAATGTCAATTCTTTTTTACCCTTTAGGATGCAGATTTTCTTTTGGTGATCAGGTTTTATCTTGTTTTTGTTGGGATGTATTGGTATAGGTAGAAGGCATTGTGGGATTGTTTTCATAATGGTGAAGATGTTTTGTTAACTATGGTATACCTATTTTTATTAAACTTGAATAGATGAGTATTTGAGAGGAGGATGGTTATACAGCTGTTAAAATTAGTTTCAATTGTTGAATTGAATAGATTGATTAGACTCTGGATCTAGCTTAGCTAGAGATGGAGACTGTGTAAGCTTTTTGATAAGATTTAAGTAGATCCATGGGTAGAGGGTCCAGATTTTCAGATGACAGTAATGGTACAGCTGTATTACAATTGTTTTCAATTGATGAGTTAGAGTTTGAGTTAGAATGATCAAACTCTGGGTCTGTGGTTGACTGTGTTAGAGGTGAGGCTGATGTGGTTTAAGTGTAACATAGGTTCAGACATAGGGAGACATGGTAAATGCTGGGTAGTGGTTAGGCTTGGCATTGAAAATGTCTTTTTTTTTGAAATTATCATTAGTAATTTGTTTTAAACACAAAATATAAAATAAATTATCAGTTGATTGAAAATTGAAAAGGTGTATAATGGAAGTTTTTTTAAACTTATTATCCTAAGGTTTTGAGTATTTTATAAGCATAAACAATCAGAGCTTGTTAACTTGGTTATGAGCAAGTGAAATGATTGCTGGGGAATGTGAGATTGAATTTTTATTACTAAACAAATATCAAAGTTTACTAGAATAACATTAAAAATAAAAAGCATATGTTGACTGACCTTTGGATTTTTGAAATTTTGAACTGGTATTACCATCAGCAGATACTGATCATGTGATGTTTTTTTTTAAAAAAAATATCTTTAAGTAACTAGATTTTAATTGAAAATTTGAACTAAAAATGTAACGCAAAATTAGAAGTTACCAACTGATTGAATTGAAAAAGACATATGAAGGTAGTTTTTTTTCTCCTGATAGCCTAAGAGTTTGAATATGTTTAAGTATAAAAAACACAGCTTACTAACTTGTTTGTGAGCAAGTGAACTGCTTCCTGGGGAACTTCAATTTTCTTTCCTTTTTTTTCCCAAAAAAAAAATTAAAAATTACTACAACAAAATTAAAAATAAATTATTATGATTGACTGAATTTTGGAGTTTGAAATTTTGAACTGGTAATATTGGTGATAGGCTTTTTTGATCACTTGATGATATTGTCACCATATTGTTTTCCAAATTATTATAGGGTAACTTGATTTTAATTGAAATTCTAAATGAAAAATATAATACAAAATTATTAATTTGTTATTAATCCATTGGAATTTAAAAAAAAATAGCAGGGTGAGATTTAAAGTACTTTTGGAGCTTAAAATACTAGATCTTGTTAATATGATTGTAGACAAATGGACTGTATCCTGCAGAACTTACTGCTGCTACTACTACTACTACTACTACTATTACTATTACTGCTAATACTACTATTACTACTACTATGACTATGACTACTATTACTACTGCTGTTACTAATATTGCTACTGCTAATACTGCTACTGCTACTACTACTACTACTACTCCTACTACTATTAGTATTAAAGCATAGCTATGTTTTCACAAATGTATAGTGTTTTTAAAATGCCAAATATATTGCAATAATAACATATCTTTAAAAGTAATTTATTATCAAAAATTTTAAATAAAAGAATACACACATATAAACTGCAAAACATTTAACAAACAAAAAACTTCTTTAAAAGCAATTTTTCAACCAAAACAAAAATATTCTTTAGATTTACCATGATTTTATTTTAAATTTGACCTTTTTAGCATAAAAATGCAAATTTTTGGATTAAAATTAATTGAATATTTGTCTTGCATTGGTGGTCGAGAGGTCAGCACGACTGCCTTGCACTTGCAGACAGTTGCCCAAGTTGCGGGTTCATGTTCTGACCAATGCTATGACACTTTTTAAAAAAATAATAATTGAATATTATTTGAGAAATTGTTAAATAATATTAATTTCTATAGTATTTATTAATCTCTGTATTAATAAAAGATTGTAATAATAATAATAATAATAATAATAATAATAATAATAATAATAATAATAATAATAATAATAATAATAATAATAATAATAATAATAACAACAACAACAACAACAATAATGCTGATAATAATATAATATGTTCCTGCTGTTCTATTAGTTAGATGCATTAGGTAAAGGTTTCAATCAGAAGGTGGAAAAAATATGGAGTTGGAAAAAAACTGGTTTTAAAACATCACCTGAAGATAGTTAATGGTCACACTATCAATGAAAACAGAATTTTGGTCAAAAAGTATGTGATTTTATTGTTTATTCTCAGTTTTTCTTAAGTGTTACACTGATACAGGATATTCTCAAAATGGAGTCCACATCAGATTTCAAGACAAAGTTGGTTCAGATCAGACATCACAGATTTATAACAATATTAGAGCATAGACAACACATGCAAATATATTGAAATTAAATTCACAAAATATGAAACAACCTCCAAAATTTAGAAGGGCCAATCAGGATGACCTGAATGAAATGAATGATACAAATATAGATGAGTATGATGCTGATCAGCCTTTGCTGAACATTTGGACCAAAGAAGAAGTGGAACAGATAAATCGCATCTTTAATGACTCCATACCAAAAAAGATGTTTATTTTGTTTAAGAGATTTTTCTCCAATAAGTCAGTCATATTGGTAGCAACAGATAGAAATCTGTCTCTCTACAAGTTTACTAGGGAAATGTTATACAAAGAGTTATCAAGGAACAGAATGTGGAGCTCAGTATCAACCATAGGAGAACATACAAGGTAACTGGCAGTAAAATTCTTTAGAAACAAGCAATGTGCGGATTTTCAAGAGAAAATTAAAACTTTGGAAAATTATGCTCTGTGGATGCAAAATTATCATGCTGGTATTATTAAAAATACCTATTTTGGGTATAATATCCACAATTTCACAAAACTAATGAGAGTGTTTGGACAGCCAATATATATGAAGCCAATATATTGCTCAGACATGCCTGGATTGGTTTTTTCAAACAGTTTTTATTTTAAGATCAATATCAGTGAGGGCATAAGATGAAAGACGTTCCATGTATAATAATGGATCAGGAAACAATACTGACCATACAAATTAAAGGACTTAGACCACAATGTTTTGTGTATGACAATAAAGAACACCTGGCATTAGACTGTGGAAGAAAGCACAACAGCAATGAGCTGTCAGCAGCAAAAACACCAAAAATATTAATTATGAAACATACAACAGAACAAGTGGAAAGTCAAGCAATCCCAGACAAGAAAGTTGAAAATACTAAACACCCAGAGAACAGCCAAAAATAGATGGCATGCAAAAAATTAAAAAATAGGCAGAAATGGAGGTTCCAGATAAAGAAATCAACCAAGGGAAATACACCAAACATCAAGAGGGTGGCCAAGAGATAGATGACTTGCAAAAAAATAATAAAGAACTAGATGATATACAAAGAAATAGGAAGCAAAGTATACTGAAAGTTGCAGATAACTCAATACCATTTGTTTGAGAAAGAGAACCCAGTCAAAGAAAAGAAGATAAAAAATTGAATCAAGAGCAAAACAGATAAACATTGATCAACAAAATCAGTTAGGAAAAAAAAATCAAGATAACAATCACAGACTGGAATATGTGACTTGAATTGAAGATATCTTTGATGAACACCGAAGACCAAAAACAGATATGCAAAAAAATAATAAAAAATGTGAAGAGACAAACTAGATAAAGAAGATATAATTAAAGGGAGAAAAAATAAAGCAAAGACAAATAAGAAGCTAAAATACATCAATATCATAGAGGGTGACTAAGAACTAGATGGCTTAAAAGCCTAAAACAATGAACTAGATAACATACAAAAAATAATAATGAAAGTCATCTAAAAATTGCATATCAGGAAGTGCCATCTCAGCTGTATGAGAAAAAAAAAACTAAACAATAAAAAGAAGATAAAAATTGGAGCAAAAGCAAAACAGCTAAAAATTGATCAACAAAAGCAGTTAGAGAGAGCAAATCATGATTGTAGAAAAATAGTGGCACTTAAGACTGAAATTGAAGACATGATTGATGTACACTAAAGGTGGAGAATAGCAACCAAAGTTTTATCACAGCCAACAACTATGAAAAAACCATTGACTGAAGTGATGGAAGCTATCACTTCAGATTTGCCTACCCAAATAGAAATACAAGCTCAACAAAGGTGCAACTGGCAAAAAAGATAGAGATTTAAAAAAGTGATAATTGAACAAGAGAGCCCTCATGGTGAGTTGGCAATATATGGCTGGCTGTAGCAGAGAATAAAGCGAGTGGGCTAGTGTTCCAGGATTCCATGGATGTGAAGGGAGACAAGAAGCAAGACATGAGTGCTTAAAATCAAACAAGATTATTAATGTGAGAGGACTTAATTCAGTCAATAAAAATTTCAAAGTTAGACATTGGATAAATCAAATCCAATTGCATGACAAAGAATCTTCATATACCCTTATAATGACTTTCCCTGATATATCATAAGATCTAAAAATTAAAGAACCATGATTAAAATGAATCACCTACTTGCTAAGAATGAAAGAAAAATTGATCAATATTAAGCTCCTATTTGATAATAATATGTTGACTTGACAATGACTTCCAGAGTGGTTAGAATCATTTACAAATACCTATATAGATATGTACTGTTGATAAAATGAGAATGGTAACACTCAAATTTGAAGTGTCATAAAATATGAGTAATAGAATTAAACATATATCTTGCTACAATTGATTGGCATTGTAATACTAAGTAACTAGAAGAATTAATAAAGTTTATTATTGTTGAAACAATAATAATAACAACAACAACAATAATAATAATAATAATAATAATAATAATAATAATAATAATAATAATAATAATAATAATAATAATAATAATAATAATAATAATAATAATAATAATAATAATAATAATAATAATAATAATAATAATAATAATAATAATAATAATAATTCAATATCCATTTATTATGTGCATTTCAACATTTACACTTTAACAGAAATACACAATAAAGAAAACAAAAAAAATAACAATGATAATAATTAAAATTAAAACAAAACAAAAAAAACAACTATAAGCAAATACAAGCTACATACATAAAATTATATATATATATACATATATGTTCATAATTATAAATTTAGTTGTTTTTTAACATTCATCACAAATTGATCGAAAAAAATATCAATATTATTAAAAGTTAGATTATATACTATTTGCAATCTATTAATAACTGATTTATCAAAGAAAGTATTTTTACATATACTAATCTTGAAAGTTTGCATTTCTCTTAATAAACGACAAGGTACTTTCAATTCTATTTTTGATATACAGTTGCTGACATCAATTTTTTCATCAATCAACTTTTTCAGTAATATTATATCTCTCAATATTCTCTTTTCTTTCAATACTGTGTTAACAATTTGACATTCACCCATTATTAATTTATTAAATCTTTTTTCAATATTATATATCCTAGACTGAATATTAATCAGATTGAAGTTCCATATACAAGAATTATATTCTAAAAGTGTTAACAACAGGAGAAAAAAATAACCTATATTTTATGGAAATAGATAAATCTCTCCCATATCTAAAAATATAGCCCATCTTTCTGTATGCTTTATTAATAATATATTTAATATGTGCATTAAAAGTAATAATAATAATAATAATAATAATAATAATAATAATAATAATAATAATAATAATAATAATAATAATAATAATAATAATAATAATAATAATAATAATAATAATAATAATAATAATAATAATAATAACAATAATCTGATAATCACACTTTTTAGAGTCATCACATGAATCTACTAATGAATCCACTTTTATTATGTCTTGGAAAACTCAGATTCACAGTCAACATATCATCCATTGATATTTTTGTCTGCACAAATAAAAATTATATATCAGTAATATTATTATAAATTGACAATAAATGGACATATATGCAAGTAGAAAAGTAAGTAGGTAAGCAGCTTGACAGATAGATAGATAAATATAAGGATAGATGGATAGATGGATAGATAGGTAGATAAATAAATAGATAGATAAATAGACATATATATAAAAAGATATATATTCAAATAAAAGATTAATAAATAGATTAATTAATAGACAGATGATCAATAAAATATAATATATAGATGAATAGATAAGTAGAAATATAGATAGACAGACGTATAAATAAATAGATTGATTAGTAGTTGATTATAGAAAGGGTTAAAACAGAAATATACAATAATGTAAAATATATAGTAAGTGATGACTGTTTTGTTTTTACAGTTTTAATTTTATAATCCGAATCATAAGTCATTATTACATAGCATAAGAAAATTATGATTTTAAAACTATATTATTTTTAAGACATTAATGAGGTTTGAGTTTACTTTTTCATCTACTATTTTGTAACTCTTTCGTTTGTCCTTTCAAAATTTAATTACATCTAGACTAATATTCCAACCAATCCAATAATTTGCTCTCTTTTATTACTTTATTTTCATTATACTATAGATTTTGGTTGGGTTTGTAGTTATTTGTCAGTTCTTGTCATTCTTTCAAAGTAGAACAGTTATTTGCTCAACTCTTTCATTGGCTAGCTCTAGAATGGGAATAAACGTTGTGTTCAAAAACTTTGTCATTAGTTCTATGACGATAATTAACCATTTCCCATAAGTAAAAACAAACTGAATTTTAAAAAAAAAGTTTGGAATAGTTTATTTTATATTTTAGATTATAATCAGCAAATTCTGTTAATTGAAAAAGGGTATTTGCATTTATAACTATAAGAAATAGCTTAAAGTATAATACAAATACATCTAGTAATACTAAAATATTTTAACATCTTGTTACATTTTTTCATTAATCTTTCAAACATTATATAATATTGTTATATATTATTTTTATACGTGGATCTGTGATTCCATTAACATTAGAATTAAATATAAAATAATGTTAATAAAATTTGTCATAATTAGCAAAAAAAGCATAAAATTTTGGAGATTAAAATAATTATTATAACAATTAAAGAAGTATTTTATAATCCAATTAAAATGATTTGGTGTTAAAATGCAATATGTATTAATGCATAAGCAAGAAGTAAATAATTAAAACACATTATATATTTGATTGTTTTTATCTGTGCATCTTTCACATTTAACTCAATCCTATCTCAACCATCCATCATCCAGAAGTCATATCAAACCCTCAAATTCCAGTTACATTAGAAACAACCACTTCCCATGCAATCCATATAACACATATTACAATTTAACTTCATATACACATTATTTCTTGATATTTCAAACAATATGTATTTAAATATATTTATAACTTCTATTTTGTCTCACAATACTAAAATATATAATCAAAGACATATGACAAAGATAAATAATACCAATGATGTAAATTTCCTGCTGGACCAGCACTCATTGGTTGGCTCAGATCATGATCTCTCAAACATATCTTCATAATTTATTAAGACTTGATAAATGTTTATTTTCCAGTAAATATTAAATCATTGGTTAGATTGGCTACATTTTACCTATATAAAATAAAAATTCTTTTTTGTTAAAAAATTCAGGTTTACCCTGTCCAGATTTGAACTCAGATCTTAGTGATGAGAAGTGGATATTATTGCATTATATAGTGATTAATTTCAATATAATGGCAGTAATCCACATAAAAATAAAATATCACTTAATATTAGTTTTAGAATTGTAATCTTTAAAAAATATGGTCTTCTCTATAAAATTGATATATTTTACAATAAAACTAAAATTAATATCCAATAAACATCACATGACCACCGTTTCTTAAGCTAGCTCATATCTGTTATTAAAACAGGCAAAATTCTCTATACGTATTGTCACTCTGGAATCCATTGATTACACTGGCTTGCACTGAGTGGCAATATGTATAGAGAGTTTTGCCTGTTTAATAAAATTAATATCCATATTATTTAGTGTTACTATATAAATTGTAAAAATATATATTTCAGGTTGTCTTATTTCTAATACATGACCAAACATATAATGATAAATTACTGGTCTGGATATTTTGTTTGTAATCAATTTTAAAAACACTAGTCTGCTTCAATGCATTTGCATCTATTCACAACTGCTATTATTGATTACAAAAATTACAATAATAATATTAATTCTATATTATAATTTCAGATTTTTTTCTTCACTATTAATAATTATGTAAGATTTAATATGCTTGACGTATATAGTGAAATTAAATTAATAAAAATTACACTAATATTTCTTAAGGCTAAGCGCTTTCAGAGCATTCAACTCCATATTCATAGCCTCCAAACCTAATACTTTATGCAAATCTATGCAAGCTCATTTATATTGTCCATCTCTTTGATATAAAAAAGCATGTATCCTTCCTGTTTATTTCTTCAAATCTCTTGCTATATGCCATGCTTCTTTCACCTTCCTTTTGATAGTCAAAATTACAGAATGAATTCACAGTAGGTTTTCGAACCCCTCCTAACACTAATAGAATTATTAACAATTCTATGTATAAGATTGACATACAATCAACACCACACGTGGTGTACAAGATGACATGCCCTCAGGCTAACTGTGGAGCAGTATACTATGGTGAGACCTGGGCCACTATAAACAATAGAGTAGCTCAACACAAATGCTTATACAAAAGAGTATTAAGCAGAAATGAAGGCAGCTCAGTATTTGTGGACCACCAAAAAGAGATTAATCATGAATTTGAACCTGCATGTGCTAAAATAATTTCCACTGAAAGAAATGACATCAAAAGGAAGGTGAAAGAAGCATGGTATATGGCAAGAGACTTGAAGGCAATAAACAGGAAGGATACATGCTTTTCTATATCAAAGAGATGGACAATATAAATGAGCTTGCATAGATTTGCATAAATTATTAGGTTTGGAGGCTATGAATATGGAGTTGAATGCTCTTAAAGTGCTTAGCCTTAAGAAATATTAGTGTAATTTTTATTAATTTAATTTCACTATATACGTCAAGCATATTAAATCTTACATAATTCTATATTAGTAAAATGATAGAGAATTTTTTGCAAAATGAAAAAAATTTTGAGTATTAAAAATTTACTTATCAGCCAGTCTGATATTGATATACTATCATTATCCCAAGATGCACGTATATGAATCTTTCTTTTTTAACACTTTTTTGCCAGACAATATCACACCACAAAGGTGTACATATATTACAATTTCTGTAGCATATGCATTAATGAATATGTGAATTATTAAAAAAGCACATTAAAATTTGAATGTTATTTTAATACAGATAACCTCCATATATTTTCAAGTGCACATAAAAACAAAAAACTAATTAATATATGGGTAAAAATAATCCCATTAATTTAACTCTCAATCACTTCTAACACAATATCATACTTCTATCAATTTTCAAATGCCTAATTTTTACATTATTTTTTTATATTGAACAGGTGAACCTTTTAATACCTTTCTAAATGAGTATCTGTTGTGCAAAATTCAAATTAATTTGAATTTATTTTACATAGTTAAACTTTTATGCCTATGTTTTAGGAAGAGTGGTGTCATGTACATCTTGAGGTCGAAATGCCTATATTTTTTTCCAATTTTTGAAACAACTATTTTTTGCTACATTTTAAAACAAATGTTATGAACTTGTTGTAACCAATAGTAATAATGATTAAAACCAAATTTAATTCATTATAATAACTGATAACAAAAAAAGATCAATTAAATACAGTTAATGAAAAGTAATTTTATTTCTTAATTTTTATAATTTTATGGCTATATTTTTATAAACATATATATATTGTAAATAATGTATATATATAAAATCAAATTGAAAAGATATTTATATAAAACATGTACTCTTTTAGACACAGTATGAGATACTGCTTATAGAAATGACATGTCAAATCCATGTTGTAACCATTGTGGGTTAAAAAAATGCTGCTGTTTGAAATAACAAATTTTACTCTCTTATTGGGTACTTTTTCCTTGGAATCTGTTTATTTGACAGTTGTTCAGTTGTCAAATACAATAGAATTAATATAATTTTTTCCTTTACTTGTACAAATGTTCCATAAACTTATATTAATATGTTATTTACACAAGCACTGTTATTTAAATATATTTATATTAATGCATACATTCACACATTCATTTTTTTATTATTTATACATTTTATTATATATATATATATAATATGGGAAAGTTGATCTTTCAAAGTATTAGTTGACAAAGACTACAATGATAGTTGAAAGCACTTCTAAGTGAAGTTTATATTTTTTGTTCTTTTTAATAAATTTTAATTCATGTATTTTCTAATATTTATTTATAAGTTTACACACACACACACACACACACATATATATATATATATATTGGATTTTTACTATATTTAATAGAGATATTTAAACTTAAAAAATTTCAGTCTATATTAATCCTCCACTCAATATCTCAAACAACCCATATATATGACCACACATGTAAAAAAGATAAATGTTCTACAATTTATGTATTTCATGCAGAGTCAGCATTCATCAGTTGCAGCAGATTATATTATCTCACACATATGCTTATATTAAGTTAGCAATTTCATAAACTTTTATAAACAGATTTCGATCTTAGCAGCCTTCCAATAAATGAGTAGTTGAATTGTTGGAAGATTGTGAAGATTGATGCCTATCCATTAAAGTTTAAGGAATTGTTATTTTAATATAAGCTGACACTGATTGCATATATGTGTGGTAGATTATATTATGGTTCATTTGATGAGTCTGGTTCCACACAAAATATGGATATTGGAATCATTTATCTTTTTATGTGTATGGAGCTATGTGTATGCATTGTTTGAGATGGAATGGAGGAAGATATAGGCTAAAAACTCTTAGTTCAAATCTGTTTCTATATATATTGCAACCTCAACTCACTTTAGACTAAATTGAACTGAGACAGCTAATAATAATGTAATGTAGGTATTTTACCTGGGCACCAAATTGCAACTGTAGCATCAAATATAGCATCCTCCTGAGATCATCATCGCTTAATAAATGGGAAGTCTGTGGAGGAAGCAAGTTATTAAAACTTTTCCAAAAGAAAAATATAATCTTAGTAATATTTTAAATTATCAATAATATGTTATATATTTAGTTTTGAACTCAGTAATTATTAAGCAAATCAATTCAAGATAAATTATTTAGAAATATAAGCAACGTTCCTCCACAAACCCACATAGCTCTATCATCTCCAGTGGCAACTACAATAATGTTATTCTTTATTTTTCATGTGTGACGAATGGAAATGAATCAGTAATCCATGCAGAAAACTCATAAAATTATACTAATAAAAAGAATTAAAATCTTAAGTCTTAACTAAAACAAAGTAGAAAATTTTACTCTCACCCTCCCTTACAAATAAATTAATTATCTCTTCATTCTCTGCATCAATCACCCTCCATCATTACAACTATTTTAATCTTAAATATTAATGATGTCTACCATCCCATCTCCCAAATTATGACTCTTCCATGCAATGTCACATATGCATACAGAAGTGGAATGTACCATTTATCAACTCAACCATTTTGCATTATCTAACACTCTTGTAATGGTCATCTTATTATTTAAATTTTTAGAATAGTAAATGCTCTTGTTGTCAGAGTCTTGACCTGTGGTGAAATGCAACACTCAATCACTTTTCAATTCATTGCCAATCTTTGGACATTATCCTAGCCAGTACAAATTGAATAGACATAAGCTCTTCTGGAGCTAATGTCTACTTTAGCTAAAACTAATAGTAGGACTCATAATATTAATAATAATAAATATGATATGCTAACTAATTAATTAATAAAATACTTATTATAATAAATTTTGAATATAGTTTGATCAACTGGGAACGCATCCAAATATCACGAGTGAAAAATGGATTTTAAGTCCACTCGTAATATTAGTCGAATTGTAACGAATTGAACAACTAAATATTAATTTTATAATTAAACCTTTCTCTTATCTTTTTGTCAAGTGAATATTAAAATTCAACATATATGCCATTAATCCAAATCTTCAGATTTTATCAAGGGAAAAATGTGTTAGTTTATTTCAGCTGAAAGATATTTTATGGTCAATCTGTATTATAAATATGCGTTATTGCTATTAATTCTTTTGTGTTATACCTCCTTTATTAATGACTATAATAAATTTATGAATATTATGAATTTGTCAATATTGTTAAATTTCTAATATTGTGACGTTCTGGTATTGGGAGGCTCTGGACATCCAAAACATTAAGACACCAGACACAAGTTTAAATTTTAAAAACAACAAAGATTTATTCAACAATGATATAAAAAGAAAAAGACTATAATCCAAGTCAATATTGTAGCGATCCCAAATTAAAAATATATATAAAATAACAATTAAAATTATTCACAATAGGAGATCTGCACTGTTTACAATTACAGACTCACATAAAACATAGTGACACTACTACATAGCTTGTTCCAGTAATAACTTTTAATACAAGCATCTTTGGAACTAATCACTGTTCTACATTATAAATGATTTCTAATTCTTTTAACCCATAATACATGTTTAATATTTATTTGGTTATATCTGAAGTGGTGAATCAGCAACATTATGTAAAATATAACTATTGCTACCAGCATTATCTAGCTTAAAGCCCAGAAAATGTTAACTGTAATATTTACTAAGTTTATTAAGGCATTTATATTTTCAAGATACTAAATTGATTTTACTTAAGAAACTCATTTCTTGAATTTAATAAAAAATAATTTAACTTCTCCATTGGAGTTTATACACATTTGTAAACTATTATATCCCATAACTTAGTTTAAATTATATTTGATAATTGTGTGACATATTTTAATAACTATATCTAGACACACGTGCATGTATCTACTGTTATAGCTCAACATGAGTTTCTTATCATTTTCTTACCATTCCAGCAATGACTTATTTCTGCATGAACTTGGTAGGATGCATACTCCTTGTCTGAATTCAAATTTGTGTACATAAATTTAGAATAACTATCAGTTCTCATGCAAGCTAGAGCAAAGCTTAGCTACTCAGTCCATCAATCTATGAATATGATATTACATTTAGTCCGTAAACCAATAACTACTTTTCACTAGTATGCAATGACCTAACACACAATAAACATTAAATTATGATACATTCCTGGGTAATGATAAAAATCATGCTTTAGTAAGAGATAATAAGTTAATAATAACTTCTTGGTGCTATCATAGACCTAGGGATTGCCTTCTTTATGAGGATTTAATTTACGTGAGGAACTTGTCTTTGCACATATAAAGAGTCATGCTAAAAGCACCACATACTACAAACATAAAAATATTTCTCTTATAAAGCATAAAACAAATAATAGAGCTGGGATCAAGTTCTCAATCTCTTAAAATACTTTCAGATAAAAAATTATTTAATTGTGAGAGAGTTATGCTCCATCTCAACTCTTTGAGGCAGTTAAAATTACCCTCAGCTCAACAAACAGGGGTCATTTGCATATTCAAATAGCATAAAAGAGTATTATATTATTAATGCATGAACCAATTAATCTAATATGACTAAGTATACATTTTACTTAAAAGATAATTCTTTAGCTTAAGAAATAGGCATCATTTCATTTTAAAGTACACATTTTAAATAACTCACAAACTTCTGAGCATTGCAATAAAATACTAAGTATGAAAATTAAATAAATATGATAATATTGATCTAAAATTATTAGTGTAACGATATTCTATAAATCTTTTCATTTCTAATAAAAAATAAGGGCTCAAGCAATATTATAGCAAACCGAATTATTTGTAAACTTTAAGTTGGATTGAATATGGGATAAAAACATTTTTAACTCTGCACTAAAAACGCACTAACACAAATATAATAAGACATAATAAATATAATAATAAAAGACAATTTTATGTATTGTCTCTTTCTTGGTACACTGCAATCCTGGCAATTATTCTCCCCCAAAGGTGTAGATTATCCAAAGAAAAGACACATATCATTTAAATGAAAAACCAAACAAATAAATGCATGCATGGCCATGGTATATCAAAATATAAATGTTTATTGGTACAAAAATCATAGTTAAAATACACATTTAAAATAGTAACTATTTATAGGATCCGGATTTTTCACTTTTATCCATAATATAGTATAATAATTCATATATTTATAATATCACTTATTTCCTGATGAATTTTCATATATTAATTTAATTTTATTGCTTTAGGAACTATATAATCCACTGAATTGATTTTCTACTTTTTCGAGATTCATTTTAAAATATATGCTCATTATAATATTTTTAAACATTTAGTAAAGATTTATCCACAACTTATTCCATTTAAAGATAGTTAACAGGACTAGATGCTCAATATAATGTATTTTAAAAGTTATTTCAATGAAAGTATATTCAATATTTCTTTATTCTCATATCCATTATGGTATTTTGACTAAGGTTTTCAACTTTCTTTTTACAATTTTCCGATGAGAATGTAAAAGTTTTACTTTATAATAATAATTATAGACAATATAAATTATTCTTTGACTTTACTATTCCATGAAGCCATAGATCTTTGAAAGCACTAAGCTTTAAATAAATTTAATATATATATATATAACTTCTTTAACGAGCTTTAAATAAATTTAATATATATATATATAACTTCTTTAACGAGCGTTATAAGCGCATAATTATTGATATTGATGACATTTACTATAATTATGAAATTGGCATTTATTACCCTTTCAACTTTTTATCATATTTTATAACAAGTTCTTCCAAGTATTGAAAAGTAAATATTTGAAGTAGAATAGAATATTACAAAAGTTTGTAATAAAATTCATTCAGATATTAAAAATACATTATTCCAGATAATATTAATATTAAAAAAAGTTTGCAACACAAATATCCATCCAAATTTAATAAATAAGTTGTTTAATAAAAGTTAAGTGTCAATAAAAGTGTATGTGACACATTCTCTGACATGTAGATCAAAGCTTCCAAATTGGTCTTGTTGAATTAAACATGGTATATTGATTTTCTTGTTAGATTTGTAAAATTTTGGTGCTAATTGACTTTACAAATGAGATAAGTGTGGCTATTAATACCTTCTAGTGCTCCACTAATAAGATACAAAATATACACTTAAAAAAACTAATAAATTTAAGTTTTATGATAATTTTGAATTAAAACTGAGGATAGATTGAAAACGGAATTGGTGCATGCTCACTTAGCACAAGATTGTTAGAAAAAGGTCCAGCCCAAAATATGAGCTTAGTTTTATTGAATCTATCTGTCAATCACTCTCTCACATAAATGTTTGCACTTGACCCCTAATATTAAATTTTAATTGGTTTGTTAACTTTAGTCTGGACATTAATTATCCACAAACCTTCCATTACCACATGTGCTTGAGAAATTTTCTCACTTTGAACAAAAAAAAAATGATGGAAAATTTTATTAAAAAAATTATTTCAATAAAAATAAATAGACTAAATTTGGATTAAAGATTTATCAGTGAAAATAATAATTGATTTATTTAAAACCAAGATAAAATAACTCTCTCAATACACTATAGAATGGTATACTGCATGATATATAAGACCTTAAGATTTTCAGTATAATTAAAATTATATACATCACACACACAGGCATGAAAATATATCTACTAATTACTAGTGATGTAATTGTTGTTACTTTAATTAACATTAACTTATTTCATAATCTTTTTGAAATTTGAAGAGCTATCTCTCCACATAATTAAATATTAATCAATCGCTAGAATTAGCAAATTAAATCTTTACTCCTGATATTAACTTTCTTTTTTTAAAATATCTTTGATTCAATTTTTATCTTTACACTTTTATAAAATTAATTGTTTTCAAGTTTTATAATGTGCGCAAGACACTCAACCCCCTTCCCTCTCTATATTATTACATCGTAATTTTGAAAAAGTACAAACATACTTTTGTTTATACGTTATAGATTCGGGATTGTAAGATCTTTTTTATTCTAAAAACAAAACATCAACTTTTATTTAACTTAAAACTTTGATATAAAAATAAATTTTCGTCTTACACTATTTAAAAACTAATATTACACTTGATTTACTAATCGTTAGTTTCTCCATGTGAAGAAACTAATGGTCACAATATATATATTGAGAAAAGTATATTTTATGACCATAAAACAGTGAATGAATAAACATGATAGTATGTGTATGTCTATACACATTTAACATCAGCAAAAAGGATATATATATATATATATATATATATATATATATATATATATATATATATATATATATATATATATATATATATATATATATATATATATATATATATATATATATATATATGTATAAGTTATGTCTGTAAAAGTTAAAATTAAATCTAGAATAACTAAAATATCAAATGAATCAGTAATACTATTTTAAAATAAATTATTTACAATTAAATAAAGGGTCTATATAAGAAAAGAGATTATTGCATTTATTTTACTTTGACAAAAACAAAATTAAATAATTAATACTGCTATAAAAATAAGAATTTTAAAAAAATAATAATTATAATTAAATTAAGATTTTTGTCTCTAAATCAAAAGACTAAATCTATGAAGGAGTATCCAAAAGTAACTGGAATTGGTCTCTGGTTTGTGTGCCTGTTGTAGTATATGACTCTATTGTTACATACCTTTTCCAAGAATCCTTTTGCATCAAACTGCTAAATAACATTACTGTGTGAAATTATGGTACTATGTAGCACATTTTTTTGTAAAATACATTTCACATACTTGACTTATAATGACTGAAAAGTTTGAACAATGTTACATTCTGTTTTTGTTCACAAAAATGGCAGGGTTAATAGTTGTAAGGCTGGAAACAGATTACAAGTAAACTGATCATGTAAAAACACAAGTTTATGAGTGGTTTAATTGAAATGTTAAATTCATCGCATCCCTAAAAAGCATGGCAAATGAAGTCCAGAACCAAACAATGCTGACATTTGGATACAAATGGCATTTTATGTCATATTATTAGTCAGGCATTTTATGTATAAGTTCTGAAACATTTATGTGATGCAATAAAACTTACATGTTCCATTTTGTGGCAAAGAGATGAGTACAAGCTTTAACCTGACAAAATGACATTTCTCAAAGACCTGAGTGTGAAAACTATTTAATTAAATTCAGCATGACCCAGCTTATGTAACTGCCATATTCATGTGATCCTGTAAACATTTTTTTTTTAAATCTCTTTGAATAAAAAAAATGTCTCATTTTTTTTTTTTTCAGGCTTAGAAGTGGTGAAAAAATGCACCATAAGTGTTGAAAGTCATCAGTTTGTGTTGCTGAACTACATTGAAAAATGGAAAACATACTTACACTGGTGTATTGCATCAATTGGCCAGTAATTTGAAAGACAGTAGTAATACTTAAAAATAAAAATAAAAATATTTTTTATTATAAAATTCCAGTTAGTTGTGGATACCCTCTCCTATGTATGTTATTTTATAAAAGACAACAAAATAATTATTGTCTTTACAATATAATGTTTGTTTTTTTATTATTAAAAAAAAAAAAAAAATCCTTAACTTTAATGTTTTTGTTTATCTGTCTGAATATATTTCATGGATGATTATAAGATTGCACATTTAAAAAATCTTTTGCTAGCAGGCTACGTCCCTGTTAGAGCTTAGGGTTACACAGTGATGCATCATCATAGGTACTTTTTGTTTTGACCACTATGCACTGTAGCTCTTGTTTACTTTTATGAAATTCAAATAGATTAAACGTTGCCAGTGACTTGAAAGTCAACAGAATTTGTCTTGTTTATCTATTGACCAGAATGTAAGTTATATATGAAACTTACTTTATATACATATCCAAGCATAGATAAAAAAAATTGTACTGTTGAAAGAGAGAAATCCATTGGTATACATAATAATGTTATATGGAAATGAAATACATATGTATACAAACACAGATAAAATCTAATGAAATAAAAGAAGTTATATCATACAAATAAAATATCCATTAATTTATTATATATATATAGTTCATATTGTTTAAGATCCAGCATTAAATTAATCATACAAATAAAATATCCATTAATTTATTATATATATATAGTTCATATTGTTTAAGATCCAGCATTAAGAAAAGTTTACTGCTTTTATATAATACTATTTCTATTGCTAAAAAGGAAAATTTATTTGCTCTTTTATCTATGAATATATTACTTTAATTGCATTTAGATTGCTTTAGAAAAAAATAATGGTATATTTATTTGCTTATAAAAAATGTTTACCAGAAAAAAGATTGGCAATGAAATTTTCCCAGTGAGATAACTAATTATGCATTTATTAATTCTTAATTTAGATAAATAATAACTGATTAATTCTAAAATGGACTTTGATGAAAATTTTATCATGCACATTCCAAGACAGAACTTTATATTCATCAAAATAAATAAAGCATTGGCATTATAAGTCATCAGAATTTATGGTTCAAAGAGACGTGCCAGTCAGCTAAATTCCCAAAAAGCTATTGTTTACAAAACTTTAGTGATTAATTTCTTGCAAAAAATATAACAGAGTACATAAAAGATATTCAAAAGTGTATTATAAAAATTATTTTATATCAAGCAATAAATACATATTCTTCATTCTAAGAAATAACCAATACATTTATATTTTACATTTTCAAATGTTTATGTGCAAAAGAATTAACCTGCTAAATAATACTTTATATTATACTGTAAAAATTTAATAAAACAAAATATACACTTGTTTGAAAAAAAATCATAAAACTGAATAACAATACATACTATATTTGTTTCATTTTCCATCTATGTCTATAGGATATTGTAAAATAAATTAAAATCAGTTTTAGTAATTTATTTATGCTATTCTAGGATAATTATATATTTAAAACTAACAATTTTTTATTAGTAATAAGAACTGATAAAATTATGGAACATTTTTATGAATAATGCTTAATTTATTTAATTTTTACATTAAGTATTTGTATATCTTATATTTTTGTACATATGTTTGGTATTATTTTTTATTCATAAAATTAACAGAAATCAGTAATTGAATTTGGTATGTGTGAATACATATCTATATATGTATCTTAGATAATTTTCTTTATAATTATATAGATGGAGCCTGAGACAAAATATAGCATATATAGTCTCATTTGTATTTTAACACACTTCTAGGCTTGATTAACCATGTTTCTCTTGTTTTTCATTAAGTTAATTTTTTAATGAAAGAAATGAAATACTATAGTTCCTACTTTATCATTTCATTTTATGCAAATTACATTGGTAGCATAAATTCAATGAATTAAATTAACCTAGAATATAAAATGTTCGTTTTGCAATAAACAAAAATAAAAATTGAATTCAATGAAAAAAAAAAATAATCCAAAAAAATCTGTATATTTAAAATAAATTTCACTAAAGCATAAGTTCAAGTAACAAAAATATTTTTAAAATATTAAAATTCAACATTTAAATATATAAAACCAACAAAATATAATACAAAAATTTATGTGTGGCATCAGTATACTCCCATAAAATCTATGTGTAAAAGTCACATACTTATTAAGAAACAAATATTTAATAATTTTATAAATAATTAAATAGAAATAAATACACAAATGAAAAGTAAATTATTTTTTCTCTTTTTATACTTTCATCTCTGCACAAACAACTATACTCTTTTTAGATGCTTTTTTACAACCATCAAAAGATTTTAATATCTAAATATTTCAATTATAATTAAAGCTTTATTTTGTACAAGTTACATACCCATTTATATTTATGGATTTCAAAGTTAATAAAATTGAGTACTAAAATCACATGATTTTAATAGGATGCTATTAATGCTTAATTATTTTAATTTTGCAATTTTTATACTATTCTTCATACATATATATATAGTAACAGTCAAGAATGTGTATATTTAATTTTGCAATTTTTATACTATTCTTCATACATATATATATAGTAACAGTCAAGAATGTGTAATCAGTCAACGAGACCAAAGACCAAGCAAGAACTCTCAACCAGCAGATGCAGAGTCACCCCATGCCCCCTAGTTTAAAACCTTATCTGGATTTACTAGCCTCAACCATCTAATTAACTACCCTCATGTCACATAGTTTTCCTTCTTCATACAGAGTCACATAGCTCAGGCTTTAAACATGGATTCAATCTCAGGTTTCTCCATAACTTCTAAAATTACACTACACTAGAACCTCTTAAACTTTATATAAATTTATTTATATTACCATTGTTGGGTTGACTCAGAAGTTCAATCACTTCTAATGTTACAGAGCTAGTACATATTTATAAAATACAAAACCATGGATGCTCTAATTATGCCAGTAAATGACTTATTTAATGATATCTATAATACTTAATTAATAGTTCTGATTCACAATAAAGATGTACAAGTAATAAATATGAACAAAATAAGTTTTATTATAAATTTAAATTAATATAAAGACAGTAGTTTACAAATATTATATTGGAATAATCTACTGAATTTTACATGCTATTATAGCAAGTAGTGGTGACTTACAAGAAGGATGTATGCTCTATGTCATTTAAGAGAAAACGATAATCTATCAGCCCATTCCAGGTTTTAACATACAGTAAATGATATATATATACTTAATAGGACACTTGCGGATGGGTTTGAATTAAGGTCACCCAGAGTTGCTGATGATCAGAGGCAAAGCAGTAATTGATAATTGTGCTACTTCCTATGAGAGTGAGGTACAATGGCATGTAATATGAGGATGATCGATTTAGCAATCTGATGGTATAGTTTACCACTGAAGAGTGGATGTCCCTAGTATGCAGAGGTATTTCTGTTTCTAACCAAGGGTGCATACCAGTGGAGAGAGTGTAGATGTGGTAAATCTAGGATTTGGGGTTGCATATAGTCTCTAGCTCCTGCAGGACATAGACAAGCAATATTCTATAGATTAGGAACCCAAGAACATGGAATCTGGTCTGCTCTAATGCAGTTTAACCATATGATTGATAAACCACTCAGAGAATACACGATTTAGAATAATAAGAAAATGACCATTGTCACATGTATACAGAGGTAGGAACACAAATATATATAGAAAAATAAATTATTAAGCCTTCTGCCAAATGAATAAACACTAAGAAACTTGTTATATATATATATATATATGTGCGTATGTGTGTGTATAATCACTGGTATATATATATATATATATATATATATATATATTGTGCCCTTTTGTATGGGTCTCCATAAATTGTAGTATCAATCTATCTAAAAAATTTTAAATTTAAGATATATTTGGTTATATGATTTTAATTTTGTTTATAACAATCTTTTAAAAAGTGTAGTTAAAGTAATTCATGAGTATTTGATATGTGAAAATTGTGCTGATATTTGAGAGAGACATTTCAATGGGAATGATAATAGTATATGGTTGGGAAAACTGGCCATAAGCAATACTGCATTAATAAATTTAATAAATAACTGTTTAAAGTTAAAGTTTTAAAAGACAAGTTAAAATTAAATGCATATATTTATTGTTGATAAAAATTAATATTTAATAAATGAATATAAATATTTTAATTATTAGTAATACATAATAGAAGAATTAATGTTGGATTTTAATAATATCGAATTATTATTTTAAAGTTGTTATAAGATATTATTTATTTTAAAAAAATATTTATTTTTAAAAAATGTATTGTTAGTTTATTTTTAGATTATTACAAGCGTCTGTAGCTCTGTTGTAAAAAAAACAGATGTTAATTAAAATACGTACACACATGCTTGGAAGTTTTTTTTAGTAAAGTTGCAAAGCTATTTTAAAAATTCTGTTATAAAATTTATAAATGTTATTTTGGCTATCATGAAATAAAAATAAAGATAATTAATGTGAAATATTAAATCTGATTTTTAAAATACTGTTTAAAAACATAACGAATAAAAATAGACTTAGTTTGTTTATAAAAGTAATCTTATAAAAGTTAAACGTGAAATTGAGTAAGAGAGAATATTTTAAAAAATGTTTAATGGATTTAAATAAATGACAAAAATTAATTTAAGAATTTTATAATGTGATAAATAATAAATGTTAAATAAGTCATTATTTATTTTTAATTCTGTCTTGTTGGTGAAATATGTAAATAAGCTAGTAAGTCAATTGTTTAATTCACCAATCAAGTGGGAGTTTTCTTCCGGTATAAAACCAAGGTTCAATTGTTAGGAGGTGACTTGTGATTGAAATTCTTAAAGTAAAGAGTGCTATTAGAAATAGCTAAGTGATTATAGACGCTCTAAAAATCGTTTAAAATTATAAGAGAGTAGTTTTTAAAATAATTTATAAAAGTTACCGATGAATATGCAGTGTTAATTTATTGTAATTCCCTATTAGTCGTTTCTTATTAAAGCTCAATTTACTATCAAATAATCATGAAGACATCGTATGAGGATAAAATATATTGGAGACTTTATACTGAAATTTTAACAAACGCTGGATTAACTTGGAGAGTTTCTAGATGCATAAAAATAATACGTTGGACCTTATATAATTTTAAAAGCTGATGGTAATTAATTTTTATAAATCAGATATTTAAAAGCATGAGAAATACTTCTTTATAAAGCAAGTATTTGTAAATTCTAAATTTAAATATATATCTTGGTAAAGATATAATGATATAATATATAACAGTAATTGTATAAATATTTGCCTTGTTAAGTCTTTATGGTATAAAAGACTAAATTCTGACAATTTTAAAAGGCAAATGAATTGGAGATGTAATATAAAAAAAAAATACTTATAAGTCAAATTATGATATTATTAAAGTCTAAACGCTGGTCGTATAGAAGACTCTAAAAATAATCTTACCTAATATCTGTTACGGAATGCGCAAATCAATTACATGTGGATATTCAAGTAAAGTTAGAAAATAATTAAACAAGAACTTATAAATTATAAACTAATGCTAAAAGATAATAACTTTAAAATAATTTTCCTATAAAGAAGAGAATATGGATCCTATAAACTATTTTAATTTTATTTTTGTTTTCTGATGGAGCTGACTTTTATTTTTATTTTATTTATTTTTTTTTTTAAAAAAAGAACGTTTTCATTTTGTCATAAAACTTTTAAAGAACACGTGATGTACCGGAAAAGGAAGTAATGTTTAGTGAAAATTTGTGCCTAGGAAAAAGAACAATGACAACTGGATGAAAACACCGTTGGATGTTATGTAATATTTTATTTATTAACTAACATAAATATTTCATTAATTATTAATTTATTAAAGATAGGAAAGGTACATTTTACATTTTTTTTTAATAGTAATTAAATACTAATATAACTTTTTATTGCATAAAGTTTATTTTATAATTATACAACACGTAATATTTTAAAGAATAATTGTTGAGTGTAAATGTGAAATTATTTTGTAAAACTGGAATCCTGGAGGACATCGTGACGGACTGTACATTGAAGTGTTATTTATGGTAAAAAATTGTGTAATAATAATAATAATTTGATGTATTTACTATGTTTTCTTTAGATCAACCAAATGTTATATGATTATTGAATGGATGTATTAATGTTTAAATAATATACATGCACAAGATTAATAATAGCAGTTTTTATTTTAATATGCATATTTTAAATTGATGATATAAATTTAGTACAACGTAATATGAAAACCTAGAAATAATTATATGATTCTTTCTTGAATAAATTTTAATGTTTCTGATACAATATTAGAAATTAGATTTTATTAGAGTAAGTTATTTATTTTTCTTTTCAAGTTAGTGAGAAGTATATAAAGTCTATATTTTTATATTTTATTTTTATTAGATAAGTAAGTTAATTTTACATAGAAATATATATCTTGATTGAAGGCTTATTGTAAATAGATGATGAGGTATAGGAGAGTTTGGATCGTTATTATTTTTGTTTAAAAATGGGTCATCTATTTTTCTAAAATTAAATAAGGTTGAAATGACTTTTGTAGGTAGTAGTTTTATAAAGGAATAAGAATAACAAGTAAAGAAAAGTAATGATTTAAAATGGAAAAGAATCATAGAATTTTATTTAACATTATACTTTATAAAAGTTGAAATTATTGAATAATTTTAAATATTATTTTAGAGATACATATACGTATTGCATATTTTAATAAAACATGTAGTATGATATTATATCGGAATGAAATAAACAGTGATAGTCAATAAGTGTTATTATACTACAAAGTTATATCAGTTTATACATTAATTAATATTTGAGTCATACTGATAATAAATGTCATACAGCCTTATACATTATAATATAAATAACAGTAGGACTTAAGTGAAATAACATTTTAATTACTAAAGTCTATTTATTTACATACATGCTAAATGAATGATATCTTACATAAAACCTTTTCTTATATTAATTTATAACAAGTAATGTTTATTAAATTGAAGTCATAAACTTAATTGAATTTTATTAATAAAACATTCTCTGAAATGTATAAATTATCTACTTATAGTTATGGAAATAATAACAGTGTAAAAATCTTGTATTATTATTTTTTCTTATTTTTTTATTTTCTTTAGTTCCATTTAAATGTAAATAGTGTAAATAAATTATTTGTTAAAGTTAATGTAAATAAATTTGTTAAGTTGTTTAAAAGATGTGTTGAATTCATTATTTTACACCACAGCATTTGACAACAGATAATTTGAATATACATAATATTTGCACAATATGAATTTATTATTTTATTATTTGAGTAAGAAACATAATATTTTCTTAATATAATTTATAGAAATCGATTGACATTAACATATGATATTACAATGGTCATAAAGTAATTATAATGCACAGTATAAGAGTATAATACTATTTATTGCCACAAATTGTTAAATTATAAGATTTTGGTTTATTTTAAAATTAAGATACTATATGGAAATGAAAGACATGTATATGATTTACTTATTTTCTTAATGATTAAAAGAATAACCTAATAGATAAGATTAAGATATATCCTAAAGATTATTATTGTTAGTGATTATTATTAGAATAAGTTAGGTGTATTTAGGTTTGATATTAAATCCCTTATCATTCCTATCTACATGAATTATTATTACTTTAAGATAATTAGAAGAACCTGAGATCATTTTAATTATATTTCCTTAACAATAGATTGAGATTTATTTATCTATTATTATTAAAGATAGTTCATTTATAAAAGCCATAAGAATGCTGTAGAGTTAGTAATAAGATAATAAAGAGGTAATAGTATTCTTATGCCAATGAGACAGTGTCTTGGAAAGACATTGACTCAATGTAAATCTGATTACCAATTGTAACTTCACTTCCAGTCTCATGATTTTATTAAATATTTATTTAATTAGTACATAATATTGAACTATATTAATTTTTGATAAGTTTGTAATAAATTTGATAAGTTATAATATTATAAAAATATATTAAAGATAGTTGTACATATTTTAGCCGAGCATAATAATTTGATTGAGCTAGTCATATTTTTAAAATTATATCATATATCGAGAAGTGAGGGTACAATATATATATATATATATATATATATATATATATATATATATATATATATATATATATATATATATATATATATATATATATATATATATTGTACCCTTACTTCTCGATATATAATATAGTTTGAAATATGACTAGCTCAATTAAATTATAATGCTTAATTAAAATTTGCATATCTATCTTTAATTTACTTTTATACTATCATATTCTAATTAAATTTATTATCCATTATTAAAATCAATATAGTTCTATAGTATGTACCAATTAAATAAGTATTTATCAAAATCATGAGACTGTGAAGTAAAGTTACAAAGTAATAAGTAGATTTACATTGAGTCAATATCTCCCAAGACATTGTCTCAATGGCATAAGAATACTATTACCTCCTTATTATCCTCTTACTACATCTACAGCATTCTTATGGCTTTTAAATAAAATAAATTATCTTTAATAATAATAAAAAATAAATCTCAACTTTTATTCAGGAAATATAATTAAATAATCTCAGGTTCTTCTAATTATCTTAAAGTAATGATAACTCATGTAAATAAGTATGATAAGGGATTTTATATCAAACCTAAATACACCTAACTTATTCTAATAATAATAATACTCAATACTAATCTTAGGGTATAACTTAATCTTATCTATTTCTGTTATATTATTAAGTATTCAATAAATAAATAATCATATGTATATCTTTTATTTTCATATAGTATCTTAATTTTAGAATAGATCAAAATCTTATAATTTAATAGTCATTGGCAATAAATAATATTGTACTCTTATATTATGCATTATAATTACTCTATGACCATTGCAATATGATATGTTAATGTCAATCAATTCTCATAAATGATAATCAGGAAAATATTGTATTTATTTCTAAAATAATATTAATAAATTTACATTGTGCAAATATTATGTTTATTCAAATTATCTGCTGTCAAATGCTGTGGTGCAAAATAACGAACTCAACACACTTTTAAAAAAATTAAACAAATTTATTTACATTAACTTTAATTAAGAATCTATTTACAATATTCACAGTTCAAAATTAGAAAACAAAGAAAATAAAAATATAAGAAAATAACAATACAAAATGTTTACACTGTTATTAACTTATACTCTTAAGAAATAATTTACATTCTTTTAAAATGCTGTACTAATAACATTGAAGTATGTTTTCGAACTTACACTTTAAATACATATCAGTAAGCTTCAATTATTACAAATAAATTTATGTAAATACTATTTATGTAGCATATGTAAACAATAAAACTTTAATAATTAAATTGCTACATCACTTAAATATTACTGTTACTTATTTCATCATATACTAGTATGTGTTCACTTTACTATTAGCATTACTTGAATAGCATAATATAGAAACTAATGTATCCTTATAATGTAATAACAAAGAATTGATTATAATTTTATATTTCACTTAATGCAATTTATGCTATATGTTTTATCAAATATGCATTACATACATGTATTGTTAAAATAATAATATTTAAATTATTCATCAATTTCAAATTCATAAAGTATTATATTAGATAAATTCTATGATTCTTTTCTATGTAAAATTATTACTTTACTTTATGTGTTATTCTACTCCTTCTTAATAAACTTTTATCTACAAAAACATCCTCTAAAACTTATTTAAAATTCCGGGAAAACAACCTTCAACTTTAAATAAATACTAATTATCCAAACTATTTATACTACGTCATCTATATTCAGTAAACCTTTAATTCAAACATAAACTTCTACATAAAACTTAACTTAATTTATCCAATAAAATAAAAATAAAATATAGACTTTGAGATCTCTTCCTAACTTGAAATAAAATAATTACTTGTATGAATAATAAATATAATTCTAATACTCCAACATAATAATAATAAAAATAAAAATCAAAATTTATTTACGAAAGAATCATATAATTATTTCTAAGCTTCTTATGTAATGTTGCATCGTATTTATATCATAAATACGAATTATGCATATCTAAATAAAACTGTCACTGCCAATATAATATGTGTGTATTTTTAAAATATTTATACATTCATTCCAAAACAACATAATATTTGGTCGATCTAAAGAAAAACATATTAAATATATCAAAATTATTATTATTACAATTTTTACCATCAATAATGATTTAATGTACAGTCCATCTTTCAATATTCTTCGGAAGTACAGCTTCATAAAATAATTCACATTTACACTCACAATCATTCTTTAAAATATTCGTGTTATATAAATTATAAAATAAACTTATGCAATTAATCATTATATTATTTTTAGTTATTATTTTAAGAAATGTACCTATCTTATTTTTAATAGATCAATAATATTTAAATTTTATATTAGATAAATAAAACAGAATTCATATTACGTAACTCCAGCGATGTCTTCTTTTCACCATACAGTTCTTTAATCCTAGGCACATATTCACTAGAACACCATTTCCTGTTCCAGTACATCACGTGTTTCTTTAAAAGTTTATGAAAAATGAAAACGTTCTTTTTTAAAAAAAAATAAGTTCCCCAAAAGAAAATAAAATAAAATTAAAACAGTTTATAGGATCCTGATTTAGTTCTTTTAAGAATATTATTCAAAAGTTATTATTTTAATTTAGTCTATAGTTTATAAAAATTTATATTTAATTATTTTAAATTGACTTGGACGTCCATGTATTACTTGCGCATTCTGTAACAAAATATCCAGGTAAGAATAAGTTTCTTCATCCAAACAACCAGCATTTAGATTATTTCAATATAATAATTTTTATTATATTAAGACTTTTAGCTAATTATATTTTCAATTTATTTGCCTTTTAAAATTGTCAACATTTAGTCTCTTAAATATAAAGACTTAACAGGGCAAATATTTATAAAACTACTTTCATTTTTAATATCTTTACTTAAGATATACATTTAAATTTATAGCTTGCAAAATACTTTCTTCATAAAGAAGTATTTTATTCTTTAAAATATCTATTTCTAATAGTCATTAGCAATTAGCTTTTAAAATTATATACTGTCCAAAATACTACTTTTCTCCATCTTGTAATTTTCCAAACTAATCCAGCGTTTGTCATACTTTTAGTATAAAGTTTCCGATATATTTTCACTATATATGATGTTCCCATGACTATTTGCTTGTAAATTGAGCTTAGTAGAGACGACCAATAGAAAAAAAATTAAATTAACACTGCATGTTTATCATTTAAAATTTCTATAACTTATTTACAAGACACTCTTATAATTTTGAAAAATGATTTTAAAAGCGTCTATAAAATTTACGTAGCTATTTTTTAATAACACAATTAACTTGAAAAATCAATCACAGAGTCCTCTCCTAACAATTGAACTGAGCTTTTATACCGGAAGAAACTTCCCATTTGATTGGTAGATTAAACAATCAACTTGCTGGCTTATTTACATATTTACCAACAACACAAAATTAAAAATAAATAATGGCTTATTTAATATTTATTACATTATTAAATTTCTAAAATAATCTTTATCGTTCATTTAAATTTATTAAACATTCTTTTAAAATATTCTTACTTACTTAATTTTAATTTTAACTTTTATAAGATTATTTTTAAATAAACTAAGTATTTTTTATACGTCATATTTTTAAAACAATATTTTAAAATCAGATTTAATATTTCACATTGAATATCTTTATTTTTATCTCGTGATAACTCATGTATTATTTATAAATTTATAACATGATTTTTAAAATAGTTCTGCAACTTTACTAAACAACTTCCAAGCATGTGTGTGTATATTTAACTAACATCTGTTCTTTACAACACAAGAAACGCTTGTCATCGTCTAAAAATAAACTAACAATTGCATTTTTTTAAAATAAATATTTTTTAAATAAATAAGATATTATAATAGATTTTAAAATAATTATCCAATATTATTAAAATCAAATATTAGTCTTTTATTTAAGTACTTACAATAATTAAAATATTTATATTCTTTTATAATATTATTTTATCAACAATAAACATATGTATTTAATCTTACTTGTCTTTTAAACACTTTTAGCTTTAAATACCTATTTATTAAATATATTCATGCAGTATTGATTATGGCCATTTTTCCCAACTATATATTATAATCATCATCATTTAAAATGTCTCTCTCTATATCAGCACAATTTCACATACCAAATATTCATAGATTGCTTTAATTAAACCCTTTGAAATATTACCATAAGCAAAATTAACATCACATATTCAAATATAGCTTAAATTTAAAATTTTTAATAGATTAGCACAAAATTAAATGGTGACCCATACAAAAGGGCACAATATATATATATATATATGCGTATGTGTGTGTATAATCACTGGTTAACCACATATAATTTATTTTGATAATAAGACAAACCTGTTTACAATAACTATTTTAATAATATTAAAATTTGAAATATAATAGTCAAATAATATTTAGGTCTAGGTGAAATTTATATACTACTGAAATAAAATGATAGTGCAATTCATTACTTATTATATAGCTTATACATGAATTGCTGTTTCACTTTATATAAATCTTACATGGCATTGATGAGCAATGCAATATATACATTTATATATCTTTATTTTTGTTACTTCTTATATATTAAAATATTGAATTATAAATATTATCTCATTTGCAATAGTTTGTTACATAGTATCATTTTTAATAACAAGAACATTATTCATTTAGCAGTATGTGAAGTAACAATTTAAATGGAATCAATAAATCATTTTATTACAAATATGTTTAATACACTTATTTTGTAACACTTAGGTTGCGTTACAAATATAGAGAGCAAAATAATAAACAACAAAAAATCATTTTGAAATTAATTGAATAGAAATTTGCTTGCCATCCTCTATTTATTCTAATAATTAAGTATAACTTTCCTTGACATGATGGGGGTGTAAAAAAGATAACTTAAAAAAACAATTTATATACATACTATTGAACTTTTTAAAATACTGGACTGACACACAATTTTCACAATAACCTCAGTTTTAATTATGTTAGAGCAAAAACAATTGCATTGCTACAAACTAGAAACATTAAGGAAAACAATAAACATAAAATAAATAGTGATAACTATATAAAAAATAAGGGGAAAAAAGAAATTTTCACATCCGAAATACTTATTATTTTATTGTTTGTTCATACTTTGATAAGTAACATTAATTAAAATTGAAAATACATCTTCAGTGATAATTTCTTTGCATTTCTCACAAAATTATCTTTCTAAACATGTATAACATGTCTTACCTGAGATAATCCACAGCTTCACAATCTCCAAAAGAAGTCGGATATGACTTCTTCATTTTTATCTTGTACCCCAAATGTTCTTAATGTCAAAGGTATCTATAAAGAAAAAGATTCATCCTAATAAAAGATACAAAAGAAATCATCATTGCAATTGGCTTCTTGTCTGTCTAAAACTAGAAATTGTAGGCTGCTGTCTATATCACTATGATAAAATGAGTTTCATCTCTTTATTTTATATTTTTTGTGTACATCAGTGATGTTTATATTCTTTATGGACACCAGTGATGTTTATATTCTTTATGCACACAAGTGATGTTTATATTCTTTATGCACACAAGTGATGTTTATATTCTTTATGCACAGAAGTGATGCTATCTTATTATATTTATTGTACTACATAGATATAATTTATTTGCATATAGTGTATTTGTTAGCTATTGACTTGAAAATAATGTTATGAAACATATAGCAAAACCAAAGCATGAATCACGTACATATAATTTATTTGCATACAGATCATTTGTTAGCTATAGACTTGAAAAATGTAAACAAAAATCGGAATTATAGCAAATTACTTATAAACTATATTATATTATATATATAAACATAAATGATTTTCGTAATAAATTATACTTTTTGAAAAACATTATTTTTATAAGTGTAGAACATTAAAAGTTACATTAGATATTAATTGTATACGAATGTAAATAACTAACACAAACAAATTACAAACTAAAAATAATTAATAAAAATGATCATTTAAATAAAAAATATATTATAGTTTTATTAAAAAAATAATTTTTTTTTTTTTAAATGTTACTTACAAAATTACGTTAACAGCTTCCGTCAGCCATCTTTGTAATAGTACCGGAGAAATATCAACTGCAGCCCTGTAAATTATTTTTGTCTTTTATCACTTCATGATAAGTACAAAAATTATTAAAAAAGACAAAAGAATTAAATACTGTTGTTGATTAAAACTGCTTCCAAAAATTTAAATTTTAAACGATTTTTTTGAAATAAACATTTTCTGAAAGCTACGTCAGCAAGCTTTTGAAGGATCATATTTTCATCTACATCACACTCATACCTTTTATGTCAGTAAATAAAGAAAACAAAACATCATCTGATACACCACCGGATGCATGCTCATAGTGCTCAAAAAGCTGAAAGGGTTCTTCTCTGCATCCTCCAGCCCTTTGGATTTTGAGAACAGAGAAGCATAAACACATTTAATGAATTGAATTTCTCTCTCCATAATTCAAGGTATTACATAAGTAAATTTGTAAAATATACGAGTCTAAATTGCTTAAATGATTAAGCCCACAAATTTAACATTAATCAATACAAGATATATAATTTATGAGGTTAAGATTTGTTAATAATATATGTTAAATAAAATAATGTTACAGTTAAGACTTTGTATAATATGAAAGCATTGGTGCATTTATGATCTTCAGGTTTGCTTTAAGATGGTAGGACATGAATGGATCTTCTACATTTACTGGTACTACTCAGGATGCCAACTCCACCAATGACCATGTGGAAGCCAATGCCTAACAACTTATGCTTTGTGGCAGGTACCCTTAACATTGTCTATTTTTTTCACAGGCACTGGGTAGAATTTCAAGCAGGATACAGACTTCTATATTCTATATTTTAATAACTATTTGATAATCAGGAATAATACAGAATAATGATGAATTCTGCAGAATAATGCACAACTATACAGGATAATACCCAACTCTAATACAATGCTCCTTTCTATGTTTATATATGTTATGTTATTCCCAAGATTGTACCTCCTAAGTTTTCTTAATGGTTTTCAAACCAATTTCTATAATTGCTGTTACATCACCTCTTTGCTTTTTCATTCCTTATGCATCACCCAATTGGTTTCCTGAACTTTGTACCTTGCTTTTATTTAACAAGTTAAAACATCTAAAGGTGTTCAACTGTCACTACTACAGCTGGTAGTATGTACAGATAGAAAAATATGGCCCTTTCACTCCCTTCCTTAATGATTACCTACCTCTCTCCCATTGTATATAAAATATTTTAACATTTTTTTCTTAATTGATTCTAACGTTTCAAAAATATATATTTTTTCTTAACTGCCTGAAGTTACTCCCTATTTATAAATCCAATTAGTTTTTTTACATTTTTATCTGGACGGATTCTTTATTTTTTATTAGGGTCCTTCTACCAGGTTATGAAGTCTGTCGTGGTATAGCTATAATTAGGGACAAGGTCTGTTTTTGGGTGACATTCTTCACTGTTTTTCATGAAGTTTCAGAAGTCAATGGCTGTGAACAGTTCTATCATTTCAATTATATTATAATCTCAGTTGCTTAGTATAAAGTGTTGGGTGACTATGGTCTAGTTATATCTAATATTGTGGATGATTTGCTTATCTGCTATTGAAAATGCTGTCAATGCTTTCAGACCTGCTACCTGCCTCAGGAAAAATTGTGTCTGGGATTCTACTTCTTCCCTGTTATACTTTTCTTGGGAAATATGGTGTGTAATCCCATATTGTGTCTCATCACTCCAAAAGGTGTTCATCAAAGCATCTTTATATTGTGTCCCTGATTGTGGATGATGAGTCATATACACCCACAAAATCTCTCACTATTCCATCTAAATTATAGACATCCAGTACCACTTGTTAATTACTGCTCAATGTGTAACACTGAAATAGGTTTCCAGGCTCTGGAGATGAATCATGGGGATTTCTCACACATCTCCATGGAAAGCTGTAACTTGGATGGTATCCCCAGTTAACCATGTATAATTCATTTTGATAATAAGAGAAACCCATTGACAATAACTATTTTAATCATCTTAAAATTTGAAATATAATAATTAAATAATATTTAGATATGAGGAAAATTATTTACTCTGGAAATAAACAGATAGTGCAATTCATGACTTATTATATAGTATATACTCAAATGCAGCTTTACTTTATATAAATATTATATAGTATTGATGAGTAATGCAATATATACAATTAGAGAACATTATTTATGTTACTTCTTATAATAGTAAATTATTGAATTATAGATATTACCACATTTGCAATAGTTTGTTTCAGAGAATTATTTATTTTGTATCAAAAGAGGATTATTCATTTAGCAGTACATAAAGTAACAATTTACATTGAATCAAAACATTATTTTATTACAAGTATTTTTAATAAACTTATTTTGTAACACTTAGGTTAGGATATACATATATATATAGCAATATAATAAACAACAAAAAATAATTTAGAAACTTAATGGAATAGAACTAATCTTGCCACCCATCATTTATTTGGTACACAATTGTAAGAATTAAATATAATTTTCCATGATATGATGGGGGTGTAAAAAAAAACTTTAAAAAAACAATTTATATACAACTTCTTATTACTTTTAAATTTAAAAAGTTTTAACTTGGCATCTTGTCTACATGCTACATCCCTTGGGATTTTGAGAGCAGAGAAGTGTAAACACATTTAATGAATTGAGATTTCTCCTTTCATCATTTAAGGTAATACATAAGTAAATTTTCAAAATGTAGGTTTCTAAATTATTTAAATAATTAAGCCAGCAGATTTAGAATTATTAAATACAAGATAGATAATTTACAAGGTTGAGACTTGTTAATATATATTAAATAAAAATAAAATTACAGTTAAGACTTGGAATAAAATGAAACCATTTACAGGCAATAAATAATAAATTCAGGCCTTCTGCAGATGTGTAGGTGGATTTATGATATTTGGGCTCACATTAAGATAGTAGGACATGGATGGATCTTCTACATTTCATTGGCATTTCTCAGGATGTTAACTCTGCCAATGATCTTGCAGAATCCCACACCTCACTACTCATGCATTCTGGCAGGTACAGGTGACATTTTCTATTTTCTTTCAGTCACTGGGTGAAATTTCAAGCAGGATCCAGACTTATATATTCTATATTTAATAACTATTTTATAATCAGGCATATTACAGAATGATGGACATTTCAACAGGATAATGTACAACTATACCGAATAATATCCAACTCTGATACAATGCCCCTTTCTATGTTTATAAATGTTATGTTATACCTGAGGTTGTACCTCCTGAGTTTTCTTAATGGTTTTAAATCAATTTCTATAATTGCTGTTCCATAAACTCTTTGCTTTCTCATTCCTTATGTGTCACCTAATTGTTTTCCGGAGCTTTGTACCTTGCTTTCATTTAACAAGTTAAAACTTCTAAAAGTGTTCAACTGTAACTATTACAGCTGATGGTATGTATAGATAAAGAACTAGAACTCATGCTCTTTTTCTTAATAGCTATGTACCTCTCTTCCATTGTATAAAGTATTTTAACATTTCTTCTTATTTGATTCTAACTTTTCATAAAATATACTTTTTCTTAAAATAAAATTGGATGATTTAAACAATCACCCTTTAACTTTATAAAATGATAAAATATTGTACACACACCTATTACTAGTGGGTGTGGATATTAATAAATACATTATATATGTACAAGAGAAGACAGGTTAATTTAAGTAAACATGAAGCAAGTATATCTGTGTACAGCTATGCACTGCTTATATATATATATATCATATGATGGTATTATAAAAAACATTATGTTGTCTTCCTAATATACTATTCTCTGAAATGAAATATAATCAATTTATGGGACAACTATATACTTAAATAATAAATAATAAAGAGAAATGTATGAATTTAGTACAAGGGTGAGTAAAGTTAGGAGGAAAAGTCATTAAATAAAAATTGGAAAATATAAAAACATTTTTATAGTTAAGTTTGTCCAGTAGATGGTGTCTTAAGATAATATGTAAATCATGTGAATTTTTTAATTGTTATAATATCTTGACAAGATTGATTTTTGAATGAAAATCGATTAGATATTAATAAATTTTATTATTTATTTATTATTTAAGTATATACTTGTCCTACAAATTGATTATATTTCATTTCAGAGAATATATATATATATATATATATATATATATATATATATATATATATATATATATATATATATATATATATGCATCTGGACTATATATTTTCAATAGAGTTAGAGAATAATTGGCCAATGTAAAGCATTATCATCAGATGTCATGTATTAGCCTCATTTCATTTCTGTACAATATTCATATCACTTTATTTTAAACAATATATTATGCTCAGGACTAAATGAGATTGTATCAGTAATTTCAATCTCTGTGTTTAAGTTGGACTGTTTAGTGTTTATATATGAATATTGGATCATTAATAAAGACCGATGCCATCTTTATTGTTAAAAGGTGGACAGACATCAAAATTATGGATTGATATTGATATTGGGATTGTCTATATATTATCCTGGCTTTTAATATATATATATATATATATATATATATGATAAACAAAAACAAGTTAAAATTTTTTAACCTGCCTATAGCTTGCATTTTATGATCACAGATGGAGCTTTACCAATAGCTCACTCTTACTTATTTACACAAAATGCCAAGAGATAATCAAAAATTCGATATCTCTTTCAAATTGTCTCCAACCTTTAAACCATGGTTTCATGCTAATTGGCTAACATCAGTAAAGGGTAGGAGGACTAGAAACTAAATCTGTAAACAAGCTTGAGTGAGCTATTGGTAAAGCTCCATCTGTGATCACACACACACACACACATATATATATATATATATATATATATATATATATCAAAATACAGTACAATTTATATAAATTATATTCTTTTAGAAGTACTTTCGACTATACACTTTGTAGTCTTTATCAACTATATATATATATATATATATATTCGACTATACACTTTGTAGTCTTTATCAACTATATATATATATAATACAAAAAATACCTCCTAATAAAAATCTTGTAATAAAATGTGATTACATTTCAAAGAAAAATAAATAACAAAATTAAATCCAATATAAACTTTAATCAATAGTAGTACTTTCAATTATATTCATAATCATTTTCAACTAAACTGATTTAATTTCAAAGTGGAGTAAAACAAAACCAACTAAAAACCACATGTCAATTTACAAATCCCATAATTCACTGTGACAGTTTACATATGCCATTATATTATTTTAAAATTTTAAAATAATGGAAAAATAATCTTAAATAAAATTTATCAAAACTAAAAGCCAAAATTAAAAAGGGTTATGTTTAACATATATATATATAACACAGATGGAAAACTTTAAAAGTATTTTTTAAAATAAAAAAAAAGTATTTGAAAGTATTTTTTTATATAAAAGTAAAGATCTAAAGATAAAATATTTTTGTTAAAAAATGGCATAAATGAAAATAGAAATAAATGTTAATTTCTATTTTAAGATACCTATGTAATCTCTGTAAATGGAAATGATTGTTTTATTAATTAAACAAAAAGCAAATTGGCCCTTGGGGCACTTATATAATTAAGAAGTCAGATAGGAGATATAGATAAAAATTTAAGTCTGTTTCCTGCTCTGAAGCAGAATGTCCAATAGAAGCAGCAATCAATGCTCAGATCCTAATGAAAATCATTGGAACTGAAAACCATGTTCAGTGAATCTGGAGGATTAGGATAAAAAGAAAAAAATTTCCAGTCAAAGTTAGTTCCAGCTTGAGTTTTAAGAAGGAGTGTAAAAGATGCACTTTTCACCTTTTTTACTTATTTCAAATGAAGTGACTGTTGAATTATAAATGGCATGATTGTAGACCCAAATCATATGAGTCCTACAATAAAATAGTTTCAGGATCAAACTAGCTAAGAATGTGGAATGATAACTACAATATGAACAACAGACCAGTCTTCCATAAGTATGACAAATAAAGACTCCATGAGAATTGGCAGAAGAAACTGGGAGCTCCTCTACTTTAAAGTATGAACTATAAAATTTTAAAATGGAATTAAGAACTTTCATCAATATTTAACAAGCTTTTAATAACCAGTTAACCATAACTTTTAAAATGAAGTTTTATCTCACTTATTAAGATTTTGAAATCAGTTATTAATGTTTAATTTTATATATTTGAGTTTGCTAATTTATTTAAATCATTTCGGTATTATTTCCATTTTCTTTATTATTATTTAGTTGGGTGTCGATGGCTGCATAGATTTGCTAATGTTTAAATTAGTTTTTTTTTAGATTTTTATATGCATAAAATAGATATGTCAGTAAATATGATACCTCATGCTAAGTGTCCAAATGTACTTATTTGTATATCTTTTAAGTTATCGGTGTCAATGTGGCACCTTATGATGAGTGACATTGGGTTTATTGTAAATTTCCCATTGTAATTCCATCAATAACGTTATATTTTAATCATTTATGTTTAATTTAAAGGGCTTTAATTTCAGGCTATTTGTCACATGGTTGAGTCGATGCTGATAAAGTGATATATGAGTGTTAATATCAATGTAATGTGAAGTGTGTTACCATACAGGACAATGTGCCCAACTGAATACTTGATCCCAAAGATGTAGTCATTGCATTGCAATGTATGCAGAGATATTTCCTGTGACATTGATTTCCATTAGCTCTATAGACCATTCTCCCCCATACATAGTATTTCTTTTTAATTATTTATATACATTTCTTTGCAAGACAGACACACATTCCTGTACTAGATGAGAATCATGTTCTTCAAATAATATCACACTATCAGATGCACATTCATGTCAGCATGGTTTTATGCTAGCATCTTCTTACTGCATTGGTTGCATCCATATATCATGAAGCAAGTGTTGGTTTAGCTACAAACTTTTAGTCTGAGATTGAATGATTGTTTTGAAAAGTTTTTAACTGAGAAATTTATGTAGCCTATCTATATTCAACATTCTAAAGTAAAATTTATTAAAATATCTATCTGTGCAGACTTTCTTAAATAATAATTTAAATTTTAAAAAAAATATTAATCTAAATTTAAAATTGATATTAAAATCAAGATAAATTATTTCCTCAATTTTAAATATTTATATATGTGCAGTATTAAATAATTGTTGTGTGTTATTATTGGCAGTGGTTTATTTTATTTTTTTAATATTAAAAATATATTTTTAAGAAGTGTTAAATAAGTACTTATTATAAATCTCTGTGTCTCATTGAGTTAGTGGCAAGGGATATGGTCAATATAAAATAAAATTGGATCTTAACCATAAGTATCTGCCTACTATATAAATTTTCCAGGTTCAAATGGCCTGGTGGTGTCCTTGTATGTCAGACATGGTAAGACTCCAATACCAAATTCACCCAGACCATCATAGCACTAATCTTAATATTCACTGATTGTCTGTTTATTATCTTATTTTTATAATAATTAATAAAAGTTGCCTTTTTAGTTGTTCTTTTTTCATTATTTCTTTCTTGATTAAAAATCTTAATTTTTTTTCATATCCCAGTCAAATTTACATTTAAAACTTCTATAATGTTCATAAAATACTGATTCAGTAAATGAGCCACCTTTATTCTTTTTATCTCTTTAAATTATCTTTAATACTCTTCTATATAATAATTTATGAATACAAAAGAGTATCAAAGATAACTCAAAGAGATAAAGAAGAAAGTAGAATCAGTGTTTTATGATCATGATAAATGTTTTAAATGTAAATTTGATTTTGACATGAAAAGAATTAAGATTTTAAATCAAAAAAGAAATAATGAAAAAAGAAAAACTAAAGAGACAATTTTTATTAATTATTATAAAAATATGTTAATAAGCAGACAATCAGTGAATATTAAGATAAATGAATTATGGGATATGTAAATTGACATGTGGTTTTACTCCAGTTTGAAATTAAATTACTTTAGTTGAAAATGATTATGACTATAATTGAAAATACTACTATTGTTTTAAGTTTACATTGGATTTTATTTTGTTATATATATATATATATATATATATATATATATATATATATATATATATATATATATATATATATATATATATATATATATATATATATATATACAGGAGTTTAGATGGTAATATTTAGTGTGTTATATGCTTTAATTTTTGCATCTATATATTTCAAATTCAATGCTTTATATCTATATTACACCTAGAGTGGCAATAAAAAGTGAATTCTCCTTTTGACTGCAATAATTTGTCAGATTTATTTTCACTCTTAGCCTGAAGCAGTTAACTTTTTTAGGCTACTGTCCTTTAATTATAAATGGAAAACTTCATACTCTTAATATTTCCATATATATATATATATATATATATATATATATATGGAAATATTAAGAATATATATATATATATATATATATATTCTGTGCATTTCAATTTTATTATTAATTGTATTTAATATAAGCAATACAAAATAATGCAAAAAATATATTTATTAACATAGAATTATAAGAATATTTCACAAACTATTTTGAAATATTTCTGTTATCTCTAAGGACATTTGCTTATTGAAAATCATTTACTTAAAAACAAAGAATATTATTTTATTAATTCGAGTTTATTTCATTAGACAAATTAATTATAAACAACTTTCTTTAAAAAAAAAATGTTTATTTATCATTCAAAACATGTAGATTTTTTTTCACATTTAAAATAGTATTGTTTTTATAAGTTATTTGAAGAAAAAATGAAATTTTGTATTTCTCTTACTGCAAAAAAATAAATAAATATGATTCAATGCAGCTTCAATTATTCTGAGAAATGAAATAAATGGTAGATTATGTTTTGACTTGATGTCATTTGATAACAACAACAGAAATAATGATGATGATAATAATATAGTTTTGAGCACTCCATCATCTGTTTTTCAATAATATAGATTGCCTAATAGTTTGAGGGTGGAGAAGATTGAAACCAGTTCATTATAGTTTGAATATTTTCTATTCTAATATAAACTGAGAACTGATTATGTATATGTGTGTGTGTTGCATAACGATCTGAACCAACTGATGAGTGTTGGTTCAGCATAGAATACAAATATTGAAGATCATTTATCTTTTCACATATTATATAAGATGGAATGAATAGTTGAAGGGAGATTGAAAATCTGTGTTCAAATCCTCTGTAGTAGTAGTAGTAGTAGTAGTAGTAGTAGTAGTAGTAGTAGTAATAATAATAATAATAATAATAATAATAATAATAATAATAATAATAATAATAATAATAATAATAATAATAATAATAATAATAATAATAATAATAATAATAATAATAATAATAATAATAATAATAATAATAATAATAATAATAATAATAATAATAATAATAATAATAATAATAATAATAATAATAATAATAATAATAAACAAATTTTAAATAAATATTGATTTTCACTATCAATTATCAAAAGAAATTGTAATTGAATATATAACCCTACAATAAATGATATATATTAAGTTACTAAGTTTTTAGACAATTTATTTTTCAAGTTACAAAATTACATTTGGTCATGAACTGGCAATATTTTGGTAGATAATTGAACATTAGTTTATAAATGGATAGAAATTGTAATTTTTCAAAGCTTGAATACTTTAAATATTTTTAAATTATAATTAGGCAAATAATATTTTATACATCTTTTCCATTAAGTAATTATAATGTATTTAATGAAGCAATAATTTTGATATTATTATCTAATGTTATTAACGGCAGAAATGGATCAAATTTTAAATCAATTTAAAGAATGCAAACTACTGTGTAATCACGTTAACAATGACTTAAAAACAGCCTCATGTTTGATAGATTTATAAAATATCTAAATATAATTCAATCTATAAATAAATTATTTTAAAACTTCCAAGAATATACATTAATCATTTAGAAAATCTGCCGTGTCTTAAGTACAAAAAGTCTACTATTGTTTTCAAAAATATAAACTAACAATTATATTAGATGATTGCTTAAAAGCCTCGATATGCCTATATGTGTGTGTGTTTATGAGTGTTAAAAATAATGTATAACAATAACTTTTAAATAAATCATTGTAGAGCTAAGATACTTTCAATAGTGTTCCACATAGAATAATGTGAATAAGAAGCTATTATTAGGTTTTCATTTTTCTGATACTTGATTTATTGAGCAATTTTCTATATTTTGTTGCACTAAAAGTAAGTTACTCTTCATTGATCAATAGTACTAATTATTTATTAAGTCAAAAATTATTGTCACTTTACTCAAGATATACATTTTTGACATTAACTAAAAATTTATTATTATTATTATTATTATTATTATTATTATTATTATTATTATTATTATTATTATTATTATTATTATTATTATTATTATTATTATTATTATTATTATTATTATTATTATTATTAATAATAATAATAATAATAAACATATCAAACATGGAATAATTCATTCAAATCCATTCCACTTTTTTAGAAGTCTAATTGCTTACATGTATTTATAGCCTTCTATCTTATAACATATATCTTAATTACATGAAGGAAGACATCTGGAAGACATAAATTACTCCCAAACATGTATTTTTTTTTTCAAACATGTATTTCATGGCACATTTCAGTTGAATGGAGTTATGTTAATTAACCCATATGGTAGTGTTTGACAAGAATTGATATATTAATCTTTAATTATATTTTAAAATAAATAATCTGGGGCAAAAATAAAATAATTTTGGGCTAATAAATAATTTGTAGTAATTATTAAGAAATTAATGTAAAGATAATTGTGTTATAGTTGTGAGTTCAAGACATAAAATTTGCACATAAAATTTTAATAGAACATTGATATATATATATATATATATATATATATATATATATATATATATATATATATATATATATATACTTAGCAAAAGTAATAAAATATGAAATGTTGTAGTCTGGGTCAACAGAGAGTACTACTTTTAACATAATATGAATTTTGAGCAATTAACTTTTTCACATATATTTAGTCATGCGATTAAAAATTATATAATTATTTTTTTATAATAAAACACTGTTTATGTATTCATAAAAATATACATTTCATATCTAAACTCAATATGTTCTTAAAGCATATGAAGAAAACATAGACATATATAACATAAATGATCTCCAAGATGTTTCATTAGACAAGCAAACTTTTTAAATATTCTATAATAAAAGTATAAAATTAAGTAAATAAAATTAAATTTTATAGAGAACTATCTTATTAGTTTGTTGTATTGCATTTATAAATTATTTTACAGTCAAAACATTTTAACATATTTTCATACATTTATTTTAATTACTTTTTATAAAAAAAAAAAACAAATATCATTGACTTAACTCAAATGAATTAAAGCTTGGCCTGAAGTGACAAAAGAAGTTTATATGTAGTTGAAAAATGTTTCAATAATCTCCAGTCTTTTTGGAAAAAATAAACTATACTTGGATTGTCAGGTTATCTATTAAGTAAAGAACATCACTTAATAAAATTTCTTCAGCATCAGTAAATGAATTCTTTTTAAGTTAGAGAATTTTTTTATCTTTTTTACTTTATCCACTTATTATTTTTTTTAAATATGTATTTTATCAGCAGCACAGTATTCAACCATTATCAATCCACTACAGAAAGAAAATGTGTACATATTTCTCTCTAAGTTTAATATAGTTACCCCAATCCATAGCTTCTCTTATCGATATTGTAATAAAAAAAATATTTTATTCATCCATCTCTCATAAGATCTCTTTCAAGGTCTTTCATATTTTTTTTTGTATTCAGTTTAAAAATTTAACTATCTATCTATCTATCATCAATATGTCCACTCTAGCTCCATTTCAATCTCAATTTTTACAATAATATCAGTGGTACATATTTTTTCCTCTGACTCAGATATGTCACTTTCAATACTTTTTTTGTTATTTCAATATATACTTCTCCATATTTTGTAGAGCGATCTGAATTCTCTATATTGATCTCATGTTAACTGTCCAAGTTTAAAATACATAAATAAAAAACAAAAGGACATATCTAATAAATATTTTTTCTTTTTAAAAGCATATTCATATTTTATTTTAATAGTATGTCTACTTAAAGGCCTCAGCCCAAGTTTAGTTCTACAATTAATATTATGCCATTTTGTCATCTGTATTAATAATATTGCCAATGTAAACTACTCATTTATGGATCTAATAATTAGATATATAACTGAATTTATCTATGGTTGCCTATCAAAAATGCCCAAAAGATTGCTTGATATTTTTAAGCTTTTAAACTATTTTATGTTTGATTCATACTTCAGTTCAAGATTGTTGGAATAAAACATGCAGTTATGTGCTAGCATAAAAAATGATGATCATGTAATTGTTGGCATAGTTAGAGCAATCTTAATTACTATATTGTTCAGCATTGGTTTATGCATTTCTAGATATTTCTAAGTAATTTGATTCAAGTTTCTCAGACATCAATTGTATTGACAATTGTTTTGTTTTTCTTTTTTTTTTTTTAAATGTGGAACAACCCAATAAGATCAAGAGGAAATAGCAACAATCTTTCTACTTATATCCTAGTAAAAGTAAAATTAGGTAACATGACAACAATAAATTTGAAAATATAGATCATTTTAAAATAATAATATTAATTATTTCAAAAATTTATATTTTATAATGAATAAAAAATGACAAAAGATTAAATATTAATAAACTATTTGATAATTGTGTAGAATATCTTCTTTTTTATTATTTATTATGTTTATTTATATTTTATATAAAAATCATATTTATTATAATTTCAACAAAAATGCAAAAAAAAATTTCTTTTCTAAGTATTTAAAGTAAATCTGTGTTTATAAAAGAATTTTTAAGAGCAGAATGGTCTATTGAAAGCTTTGGTGCTATACATGTTATAATATAATGTAATATTTTTTAAACAAAAATATAGTATAGTCATTATTCATTATTAGATATCCTAATTGCAGTAATTACATTCAATCAAATGACTACTGAATAGATATTAAATGATAGTATTATATCCACAGCATAAGAATACTTTCTAGATAATACTTTACACCCAATAATAGACACTACACTGGAATGTAGATATAATACCACTGTCTAATATCTAATGATTACTCAATATATAATAGATAGTTTTGAAATAGAGTGAAAGTAGTAAATTAATTTCCTAAATATGTATTCTTTAATACAATCATAAAAATTTTATGATACTTTGATGATGATAGTTATTAATAACATAGGAATATATCCTAATTCCATAGTGTAAATTTGACAGTGACATCTCTGTTTTATAATAAAATTAAGTGAACCAATAGATTATATATGACAATGCAAACATATTATAAGACAATATGTATTTTATTTAATAAAAATCTCTTTTCCACTGTTTACATATATGCAGCCACTATCTTTTTATATTATGCTATTAAAGCTAATGGTTTCAAATTAAAAATTTTTAAAGCTTTAAGTGTGAGTTATTTGACTTCTATAGTACTATATTTCTGTACCAATTCAATGACTATAAATATTTATTTCTGTAGTTATAAATTAATTAAAATTACTTTTGATCTTTTCCTAAAAGGATAACAATTGCAAAACAAAACATTACATAACTAAAGCAAATTATATTTAATTATCGTCACAGAATAGTAATAATTTTTATTCATACATAGTAATTAATCTTGCAAGTGTAAAATAGAATTCTATGGACCAATGTAAAAAAATATTTTGTTCTTATTATATACATCTACAGCAACAATTTTATCATATTATATTTGATATTTTACTGGCTTTAATTATAAATTAATCTGTAGATCTTTCTGAGGATTTTGATGAAGTTGGAAAACTTAGTATAATTTCTTCAACATATTAAAATCTGCAGTGGGCAATTATTATTTATCTATACCTCACTCTAAGAATAAATATGCATATGATATGTGCATGATCTATGTAATTTTTAAATAATAATTAAAATTCATATAATTTTTTTATTGATTAAAGCAGTCTAAACACTACACAAATTTGTAAAAAAATATAATTTTGGAAAAATGATTGGATTAATCACTATTATATAAGATAAGCCATATAATAAGATTATTGTGTGTTTTAATAAGATATTAAATTATAAAGTGTCAGAACAGGTATGCTTAAAAAAATAATTATCATTGAAAAGGTTGAAAAGATAGAAATAAATTGTTCTGATGATTTAGAAGAAATAAACTGTATAAATGAGCAGAAAAGATAAGACATAAAGATTTCAAATGTTGATCAGTTACAACAAATTGAAAAGGTAAATGAATGTGGTTGGAAAATACAGTTAGTTCCAAAAGAGTTAACAATTTAGAGAGTAAATTCAGTGTTAATATAGGTTGTAAATGTGTAACATAATGATTTAAAAGCATATATTATAAGTCAAAAGAAAGGTGGAAAACAAGTATTGAAAGAGTCACAGCTGTAATAATGAAAAAAGGGAGTATATCTTATAGGAAACAAATTAAGCAATCATTTCTAGAAAAAGTTTATAATAATGTAGTAAAAGTAAAAGAGAATAAATTCTTTGAGAGACAGATTAAGACTTTGTTTCATGAGAAAACTCATAGTAATGATAACTATGTAGTAGATGATAATGTATATAGTAAGATTTATTTATTATTTTATTCAGAAATATTGAAAGTAGTTGAAAATTACATGAAAAGAAAAAATAATAATTCCACTTTAAATCTATGATAAGTTTGGATGACATTATTTCCTCAAAGCCCCAAGATTTGATTAATGAATTAATCGAAGAAAGAACATACAATACCCAGCCTTTGAAACATCTCAAATTAAGTAGTGACAAAGAGTAGGTAATTGGATAATTTGGAGGTATAGAATGTAAGGTTTTAATGTGTGTTTTAATTATGGATTGAAAATATTTGTATGTTTAAGCCTTTGTTGAAGGAGTCAGCTGAACTGCTTATGAGTACTCATGCTCAAAACTTCATGTAAGTTAATTGTGAAGCACCAGTTGAAAGATACCCTGGGATAACTTCAGAAAAGCTGGTAGAAAGGAATCCCCAGTAAAATGTTAAATACTTAGTTATAAATTGTAAGTTGGAATCAGATGTTCTGTAGAGTTTTTCTGACATTCACAAAAAAGCTATTCCAACCCAAGTGTTTCTGATTAGCAACCATGTAGTGCTCAACTTGGCTCACAATGTAGTTACAACATGCTTAAGAAATTTAAATAGATATTAGTTAATATTTAGTCAATTTACATTAGTATTGAAAGTGTCTTTAAATTTAGTACCTCTACCATTTTGATCTCCAGCTCATCATTAGGATCAATTTATATTTAGTTAGTTTATCTCATATGGAAAGGTGATTTTAAAGTTGGTACCTTTAGTGACTGAAAATTAATGTCAGATGTGCTACCCAAATAATTGTAATTTATTTAATGAAATTAGAGTATTATTTCCTATGTTGGTTTAGTATTTGAATTAAGACCATATTAGTTGTAAATAATATATCTACATATGTTTAAAGTCAGAAAATGTGAGATCTCTAGTTGCTATCTTAATTAAAATAAAGTATACTATTTTAAGCAAGTCTTATTTATAAGGTGATAATGTACTAGTATGAAATGTAGAAAAACAGCAATAATCTTTTATGTAGTTATATTCATGGCTTCTTGCATTACTTATGAAGTATTATATAACTGTAAAGATGAGAATATTATGAAGCTGTTTAGAGATGTAAATAGGTTTATGTTTACTTAGTAGTACAAATACAATAGTTAATATATATATATATATATATATATATATATATATATATATATATATATATATATAGCTATTAAATATTAGCTAGTGATATTAGGTTTTAAATAATTTTAACAAAAATATTAAATCAATTCATTTATGAACAGAGTTCATGAATTAGTTATTTTCGACACAAGACATCTTAAGTATTATGTTATTTAACTATAATAAACTTGAAGTCATATTGTTAAAAAAGTTACTGAAAGATATAAAGATCTAATGGATCAACTTCATATTTAGGATAAGATATTACTGACTGTAATTGACAAGTTTTGTAAAGAATGAAAAGAACACAGAGATATAATTGTATTATATGATGCATTGTTAATAAACATTGGATGAGTTAAAGTTTTTGATAGTCATAATATTTTGACATGTTATTTATTGGCAACCTATAATGAAATAATAGGAATATATTGTGAAGATGATAATAAAAGGAGTAAATAGTTATGCCTTGTTTTGATGAGCATACTCATAATGTATGTAGATTTAATTAGAAATTATTAAACAATATATGAAGATGAAGAAGAAGAAAAGAATAGAGGATGGTATATGTTTAGATGAAGATGATTTATTGTACGGATTTAATTATAATAATAAATCACTCTGTTAGTTTATAAAAATGTTTGGTTAGGATGGAGCCAATTGAATTTGAGATGAGTTTCAGTATGTGGTAACATGTCAGTCATAATTTTTTTATCTTTCTTTCTTGTTTAATTTTTGAATGGTAAATATGTTAACTTATGAAATGTTGAACTGTGTTGTTATAATGAAAATAATATTAATATAAAATTGTTTGTTGTTAATTGTATTGTAAAACTGCAAATTGACATTATTCATTTTAAAAAAGGTAATGAAAATGTAAATAATAAAGCATATAATTTGGAGGAAATTATTATTCTTTTGTTTCATATTTTTGGAATTAATTACATTAAAGTACTTTAAACAAGTTATTTTTTATGATCTATGTCATATATATATATATATATATATATATATATGACATATTTATTTTTACAAATCTATGTCATATATATATATATATATATATATATATATATATGACATATTTTGTAGTTCATCCGTGTTTATGTGGGTAATTTCACTCTTGTGCAATGTAGGAACTAGGTTTTATTCTCATTTAATATCTTACAATGATATTGACTTCTCTAAATGCCACACGCATTATATATTTATATAAAGTGATTTATCTCAAAATTCTGAATACAGAAAGTTTGACACTTATACTAAACAAATATAAAGATATGTGTGAGAGATGGTGATCTGGTCCAATTTACGAGTCCCTGATTTAGCACAAAATGTTAATCTGCGGAGCATTTATATTTTTCACACACACACACATATATATATACACACAAAAATAATTGGCATTGTATGTCATATTTTACAGAATTAATTAAGAAAAAAATAAGTTATTAATTCTGTTTTTTCTTACTAAATATTACTTAATCAATATTATCTGGGAATTTTTTTCCCAGATTAGGATTTTTTTTTTTCAAAAATCAAGTCCATACTAATAAGGATTTAGATATTACATATTAAAAATTCTTAAGGAAATTATTTATAACTATATTTTATTCAAAATTTATATAACAATAAATTATTAAACAACTTATTTTAGCTTAATTAACTGCCAATACTGTATTAAGCAACATAGTAAATCTATAGATGATTTTACTAATAAAGTGTACAAAATGCATCAAGAAGAGATTTATTTTAATGGAAAAGTTAAACAACAACAAAAAACTAAGAGCTTTTTAATTGAAGACATTTTTTTTCTGTTCAAATTTTCTCCTGAGAATTTATTTTTCTAAAGATTTGAACTTGTAATATGGACTCCATTAATGTTACACTTAAGTTGACTTACAAGAAATTATTTTTTACAAAAAGAAAACCTACAGAGAAGCAATTTCCTTTTTTTTTTTTTTTTTGAAACGTTCTTCTATTTGTATTTTTTTAATGTTAGTTGTTGCATATAAAGTAAAAAGAAATTTCACATATTATAATATATCTCAATATATATATATATTAAATATGTAATTTATATTAGATCTATTGAGAGTCTAATTATTTACACAAATTTTTGAGACAGTGCATTTATAAAAATGTGAATGTGAACATAAAATATACATTATGTAACCAATCAGATTCCATATTTTCAGTTTCCCCTCTTATTTTACAATTTATTGTAGCATAAATATTTTCCAATACATACCTTTTCAGACTACTCTCTTTCACTATATATATATATTTTAATGTAGAATTTACTACAATCAGTTCTAGTCAAGATATTCTACTTGAAATAAATGTATAATGAAGGGAAGATGTTTAGAAAAATTTCTTTGCGAGAGATGGACAGTTTATATCACATCAGATTTCAAAACAACGAATATACTGTAAATTTTGAAACAATCGATTACTACATATATATATATGTGTGTATGTGTGTAAATACATGTATATATTATATATGATGAAATGTTATCTTTTGGTTATTGTATTTATTCGCTTAAATCCTCAAATTGTTTTGGCGTTAGAGATAAAACTTGATACTCACTCCTCTAGCCATTTACACACACACACACACACGCATATATATATATATGTTAAATTCTTGACTTTTTTTATATGTCAAAGCGAGCATTGACTCGGAAGCGAAACCGGGTGAGCTGCTTGGAAGGCAGCTATGCTAATCACTAGGCCACCTTGACTTGGACCTAAAATAGATTGAGTAAAGAATTTAATACTGCAGCATAGACAAAATCGTTGTTCATCAGTTGGAGTTTTTCAGCCTCAATAGAATTTATTCCAACATGTGAATATTAAGGTTCCAACTTAAAATATAATCAACTATTTATATCATTAAGATGTCTGACTTCAGGATAAAGGTATTGTCAAGAGTTTAAAAATGCATTCGGCAAGGAAAAGGTAATTCATATATTATAACCTTCATCATGATGACAGCACCTTTCAATTATTATTATTTTTTAAAATTAGAACAGTTACATTTATTTCAGTTACAAATATTAGTTAATAAATTAAGTTATTACAATCCAATTAATGAAAAAAAAATCTGAGTTTTATAGGAATTTCACATTTACATAAATTAATAATACTTCCACCTTTATCCCAGATATACACTTAAGATCAAATACATAGGCAGACATCTTGAATACCTGTAATAATTGCAAAACAAATAATTCTTTTCATTTTTTTAAAGTAAATATATTATATTTCTCTTTTAAAACTTTAATTAAAATATTTCTTAAATAAAATTTTTAAAATCAGATTTATCATGCATTTTTTTTCTTTTATAAAAATGTATATCAATCTAGTATCATCATAATCAGAATGGTTGATTTACGAATAGTTATTTATGTTGCAATTGTGGAGTAATAGAAATGATATAAAACTTTATTAAAATAAAATAAATAATCAAATAGTTTTATTGCTCATGAGTTTATAAGAAGTTTGAGTACAAAAAGTGCTGGAATGGGTATCTAAACCAGGAACTTAAGAGATTTTACCATTGTACTAAACGATAAAGAATGCTTTTTATGAGTAAATACTTATAGTAAGATTTTAATATATATATATAAATTAACTTTACTAATATTTGTCATTATCTTGAATACATTTAAAGTCAGAAACTAAACCTATATATATATATATATATATATATATATATATATGTATATATATGTATTAGTTTATATATATATATATATATATATATATATATATACCCAATCCCTTCTGGTCAACAAACCATATATTAACGTTTTACTCCTTAAATAAAATTATCTTATGAAAGCAAAATTATATGACTAAAATATAATACAATATTATTCCTTGCAATTTATGTATTGCTCCACCATGGCCTCTTAGGCAAAGAAGAGAGTACTCAGAGAGAACCTGAATCCAAGCCAGCAGATATATATGTAAAATATATCTGACTGACCACATTTGAAGGAAACATATTTCTTTTCGTCTGTTAAATTCAACACCACATTCAAAGCACTTTTTTGTTTTGTAAAAACATAAGTGCCAGTTACTTACCCAGGGGATAAATAACATGCTTTAAATAATGGTCACTAATGTGATGCCTAAGATACACTCATGACTAGCTCAACTACTTGTAATCACTAACAAATTATTTCAATTAGTGGTAAAAGAATTGACCAACAAAATTAAACTTTAGGTTTCAAGATAATTTATTTTACTAAACATTTATTATTCTACTTTTAATTTACTTATGATAACTTATTTAAATGAACAAGGGCTTATCATAACTTCAGGATCATACATATATAATAGGAATATAATATAACAAAGAATTAAATAATATTTGACATTTAAAATACAATGAAATCAATATATCCTAACGCATTAACACAGACAACATTTTAAAACATACACATCAATAGTTCATTTATGCATGCTTATAAAGTTCATTATTATTTGACTCTGGAGGCTTCAAACTAATGCAATGTCTACTTTAGAAATGAGAATAAGAAAATGTTATTACCTAAGAATTTAGAACGTGGACTTCTTCTTGCTGTGAACTTTATTTTAATAGGATTTTGTTTTCTTCCTGGCGGCTGCTTCAAGTGAGAATATTTTCAGCTGGTTGAATTTGACACTTTCCTCTAGAGGTTTATTATTCAGTGGCATTATTCTTGGAGACAGTTAAATCTTGATGGAGGATTTCAAGTTGTTAGGCAAACATTATCTGTTACCAGGCAGGTTGGATGTTCACTGGGCTCAGTCTAGAGAAAGTCATATGCTTCTGAGGTTTTTAACACTGCATTGTCAACTGAATGATTGACTGATTTAATTTGATGTGATCTTGCTGAACTGTACTGCGCTCTTTCTCAACTGTTATCTCAACTCAACTCAATCTCAACTCAACCTCAACTGATTCTCTGATGAAAAACTGGACTATTTATTATTAAGATGTATTGTCATTTTGATATCCTCCAGCTATGTCTGTTGTCAAAATTCCTTCCTTGCATTTAATTGTATTCCTCGAGATAAGCTTTAAATCCTGTTGTTGGGGATGTTAATTAGCAGCCATTAAAGTTATTGTTGTTGTTTTTTATTTAACTTAATAGCCATCACAAAAGTTGTTGTTTTATAGATTTTTAACTTAGTAGCCATTGCTGAGCGTTTTTAATTTTTTTTTGTAACTTTCATTTATTTCATTTTAACATGCACACATTTGGTTATGCTTACAATCACACATATATATTTTAATAACAAGATCATTAACCTTTTTAAGGATCCTTACAAGATGACTTGAGCCACTTCAAGTTGCTTGAATTCTGTTATTTTAATGCTACGGTAAAGATTTTGCACTTTTTTCAAAGGTTAAAAAAAGTTCCGTAAGATGCTGCCCTCTCTTGAATTATTTTACAAGTAAAAAATCAATAAACCTGACATCAAAGTATAACAAAAGAAGTAAGGTGGATGTCCTTCATTTTGATTGGCTGTAACCATCAATTTCAAAGAAAGCCACTTCAAAACGGAACAGCTAAGATTTCTTTTCTTTCATTTGGAACATGATAAACGAATGTTTTAGACCATTTTAAAAGTATTTTGATGTATTTTTTGACATATTATAAATTATTTTGATAAAATATGCTAAAAATAAAATTATTTTATAAAATTAGTTAAGACTTTAGCAAAATTATTTACTTATCCACGCAATGTAAAATTGACCACTGACATCATCAAAGCTATTTCGTTGGTCAGTAATATTTGTTTTAAATTTGTTGCCATTATCATATTTTTAAATTATAAATGAAAATTTATTTTTGAAAAAACTTTTGTTCATTTTCATAACCTGACAAATTATTAATATACTTTTTACAAATGAATCTAAAGTGAATATAATATTAAAAGCTGGATATATTTTGACAGTTGAGTTTGTGACTTGACCAATTAAAAGTTTACACTTTTACCTACCTCAGCCAATAAAATACTATCTGCTACAAGGGTTAATTCACCATTTATGCACATGTATATTTTATTCTAATAAACTGAATATAGATTACCTTTTCTTTTTTTAACTCAAAAGAGATATTTTTTTTTACTTATTTGAAATTCAACTTTTGTTAATTTGACATTTCTAAAGCAAACCATCTCCCCCTTCTGATCAATTAATTGTAACTTTTATTTCAACTACTAATAATAGAAAAAAAACTCTTTGACTTGTAATTTTACATTTCAAAAACAAACTGCAATAAAAACCTCTTTAAACTTTTACATACTATTTTCTTTTAACGAACTGTATTTTTACTTTAATAATTTTTAGACAAAATTATTATATGTACCAATATGATCTTGGTACAATATATATATATATATATATATATATATATATATATATATATATATATATATATATATATATATATATATATATATATATATATATATGAGTGTCTAATTATAAGTGATTTAAACTCAGAGTTTCAAACTCCCAATACACATGACCACATACATGTAAAAAAGATAAATCATCTCCAGTATTTGTATTTCATTCTGTAATTTAGTATAGAAAGAATACATGTATTTAAATATATTATAATTTGATGTCTGTACTTTTTCAAAGCAATATATGTAATTATATAATTGAATATTTATAAATACAGTAATCAGATATATTTAAAAAAAATTATCCACTTAGTAGTGCTTTCACCTATCCTTGTAGTCTTTGTCAACTAACACTTTGAAAGGCTAACCTTTCCATAATTCCATGATCTTAATGTTTGCTGCCTAGCTGTTAATTAAGTCATGTTAGTATTTGTATATTAGCATAGCTTCTTTTATTTTTTTTTTGTTATTATTTTTCAATTTTCAATATTTTAACATTGTTGTAATTGATGTTAAAATCGTAAATACATTAATTATTATGGTCATGAAAAATGGATGCTGAAACATTATTATCTACTTAAAATTTTGATTCATTTTCTGAACTCTTTTTAACAACAGCAAGTACTTTTTAGTTCTTTTTTTCCAACATACATCTCAATTCACCTATATATACATTAACACACCTACATATCCATTTATAAATGATACAATTTTTTTATTTATAAATGATGTTTTATCTTTAAAATTATTTATTAATTTGTTTAATGTAGGAGGTGTGTAGAATGCAATATCATATATATCTTTATAAATCTTCCTTATAAAATGTATTTGATCATTCAAAATGTATGGTATTGATATCAATATTTTTTGATTAGCAGGAGGATCAATATTATTATTAAAATTTTTATTCTCAAATCTCATATTAAAATATTTAAGAACATTATATATATGATTATAATTGTAACCAATATTTAGCAATTTCATTTGAATATATTTCAATATTTTGCCTTTATCCAATAAATATTTGCAAAGACTATTATTTCTAAATAAGAAAAACTTCAAACCTGCCACTTCATGTGACATTGGTACTTTTGATTTATATGAAATATAACCTCTTTTTATATTGGTTTAATGGTCATACAGTAATCCAGCATACATTGATTTCTAGTTATTTTAAGGTCAAGAAATTGTTAGTTGACAAAGACTACAAGGATAGTTGAAAGCCTACTAAGTGGATAAAATTTTCGAAATATATCTGATTGATGTGTGTGTATATATATATATATATATATGTTCAGTAGATGGAGCTTATTACTAGCTCCAAACTAAGCTTTAATTATAAGAGTCGAAAGAGAAAGAAGTCAAAATCTCTACTAAAAAATCCTCATCCCCAGACCAATTGGTTTTGAGCTTATGTCTCACTTCAGTAAGGAGTTAGGATTTCAGACACTAGATCTAAAATTCAAACCCAAGCATCACTACTTATTTAATACATTACTATCAATTTGAAAACTTGAATTTTTCAGACATGTAAATGTCTTCAAATTTAGTTTTACAAACCAGATAGCTATACATGTCTAAACTCAGTTCAGTTTCACCATATATTAATAGCCAAAGCAATGTAACATTGCAAAAGCCATCAATGGTATGCTTATAATGATTAATAAAACAAGACATGAATTGTGTAACATGCTTTTATGCTTGTTCTAAAATGTTCACTAAATGGAGCTTACCACTAGCTCCAAAACTAGCTTGAATTATAAATGCCAAAAAAGAAAGAATTCAAAATCTCTATCGGAAAATCCTCTTCCACAGATCAATTGGTTTCAAGCTTATGGCTCACCTCAGTATCTGGTTTGTAAGGCTGTATTTGAAGACATTGACATGTCTGTAAAATTCAAGTTATCAAATTGATAGTAACATATTATACAAGTGCTGATTCTTGGGTTTGAACAAAAGAAAATTCAATATTTTATATAAAAAATAAAAGTTAATAATGAAAAGTTCGAGAAAAAAATTATCCCTTCTGCATAATTTTATACCATATTATACATATATTTATATATCCACATTTAATAAGCAATTAACATGCTTTAATTAAAGGATTTTTACTAAAGGTGAAAGAAGTTTAAATTAAATAAAACACTGTTTTATTCATTATCATGATTATTTAAATTGTAGTATAACATTAACAACAAAAATAAATAAATAATAAAACAAAAATAAAATTATTGGAAATAAAATTGTACAATTTTCAAAAATATATATACATATATCAAATGACTTCATTGCTGAAAATTTATAAAAATGTTGAGCACCAGAAGTGACAGAACAGAAATTGATCCTAAGATCTTACATTCCAGAGTCTGATACTTTGTCACTGCAATAAATCGCAATGGGAAAAAATGCACATTTGTATTCCTATTATTTCAAAATATATGAATGCAATAATGGATAGATATATAGCTTTCTAGATGATATATGTACACATAATAATAATACAATAAATGCATAGATAAGTATGAATAGGTAGGTGGATATGTAAATGAGTAGATAGATAGTTGGTAGTGTATGTAGTTAAGTAGGCAGATAAATAATAATAAATGGATAAATATATAAGTTGATAGACAAATATTAGACAGATGGACTGATAGCTCAATAGATAGTTTACAGATGGATGGATTGATTGATAGATTGTCAATAGTCAGTCAAACAGATAGATAAAGTAAATGAATGGCAGATAGATTGTTAGAAAGATAAGTAAATCAATGATGTGATAATGATTGATGACATATAGATAAGTAAATAAATGACAATAGATAAATAGATAGAGAGATGAATGGATAAATAATAGAATGGATGAAATGAATAAATATGTTAACAAGTGAATTTATAAAAATAGATAGAAAGATAGATGAATAAGTAGATAGATAGATAAATACATCAATAGGAAGGTGAGCAGGAAAGTAAATAGATAGGCTTACATGAATGGTGTATATAGTTTGGGAAAATTTTTATTTGTCCTATTTTGTCATTAGTATTATGAAAAAGCCCATTTGGGATAAGAGGTTATTTAAAGACAGTATTGAAATTTTGTTGGAAGATTTATATTCAATTCGTGAAATTATATATAAAATATGTTCTAATCAAAACTTCTAATTTGTTTATAATTTATCATTGAGTTAAATATTTTTTACCAAGTTGGTTAAATTTTTTTTTTTTTCATTTTTTGTTAGCTTCAAATTCACACCAGCTGTGACTGGCACTTTAAAAAAACTTTGAATTTGTTTGTTTTGACGCTATTGGTATATGAGATTGTAGGTATGTAGTATTCCTAATGTTAATATGCTTTATAATCATTTTGTAACACAAATATTTATTTTTATTTGTAAGCAAATCTAAATATTTCAATATAATGAAGATACTCTCCTGTTCAGGAATCGATTGTCAATTTAAGACAAACATACTCTGTTATACATTACTTTTAATTCATATATATTTTCTAGATAACATTTTAACTCCTCTGTGATAGAATATTAATTAATGACTAGAGCTATGAATCTGATTGTAATTGTTGAACTTATGCTCAGCATGTTAGACACTTGAAAAATTTATTTTTAATATCCACTAGCATTAAGCTGTAAATAATGTCACTGCTTGTTAATCTTATTATCCAAAATTTTGCATTCTACATTAAATATAAATCCAATGTCCTCATTTATTTAATTTAAAGCATCAACAATAAATATTTTTTTTTTATCAAAATTACATCTTTTTGTAATTATGTGATTATCTTAGTTGATTGTATCACCATATAGTTTACTTGCAACACCTGATTCAAACTAGCTGATATAATTGAAATAAGAACCTCAAAGGATAATTTGATTGTTGTTCTCCAAAACCAAATTTATTAATGTTAGTTGCCTTATAATAGGATTTCCCAAAGCTGATTGTTAATTATAGGAAATGTTTTTTTTTTTTATTTTATATTGTAAATGCAAATAGTTTTATATTTTATTTAAAGATATATTATTATATAAAAAATATTTATTTTGTTAAGGAAAAAAGACTCCTAAATGAATATTTTCTATCTAGTACTTATATCCTGCTGAATAGATAAAAGAATCCTATTTTTGCAAAAAGAAAAAAATATTAATAATAACTAGTATGTAAATTTATATATTATTTAATCAAAATTTTGCAAAAAATATTTAAAAGTGGAAGTAAACTTTTTATATTAAAACTTACATATAAAAATGTATAATTTATGAAAAAAATTAAAATTAATAACTTTATAAATGTTGAAATTACTTATTGTTTTTCTATGATAGTGATAATTTTTTTTTAAAATTTATTGATGTTTATGATGTTTTAGCTTTATGGAACATTTAATATTTTCTAGTTTGTATTATATGTTATAAATTGTGAAAATTGCATCTGCAATGAAATCCATAGAAAGTCAATATGATTTTATGTTTATTTTACAGGTAAAATAAACAAAAATGGTTTTGACAAAATCAAAAATACAAGCAGAATTTCAATGCATCTCTAATCAAACACTTTGTTTTTAAATAATTAGATTTAAAGGAGAAAATAGATTTTATATTGGATGTTAATGCTTTGCATAACATTTACTGCTTATGAAATGTGATAAACATATATCTTTTTGTAGTTGCAGTTATATGTTTTTAAATAGGTTTTTAATTCATAATTTTTTTTATAATGAATGCAATTCTCAGATAAATATGTATAGGAGTGTCAATTATTAATTTTAGACATGTTAATGATACACTCACTACAAGAAAAACAATAATGTTTGGGATAAAAATGATAAAAATATATTTTATATATCAGAAAAAATGATATAGATTAAATATTTCATAACTATAATGTTTAAATAATTTAAATGCACATATTCTTTTCTAACTTTCTTTTGAATTTGATTTAAATATTTGTGCTAATTTCATTTGCTGCTTAGTAAGAGTTTGATTTGGTTTTTATTATATATTAAATAAAATATAAGCAGCGTACTTATAAATATATAATAGTGTGTAATAGAACACATTTAATTTACTCTCAATATTGCCTGAATTATGGATACTAATTTATTTTATGAGATTTTTTTTTTAACTTTTAATTTTTAAATTTCATATTTAAATAGAAATTCATTTCTTCAGTTTTTAATTTATAAATTACAATTACTGTAGTTTAATATTTATAAAATGAATATTATAATAATATAATACATTTATTAACATTTTTTATATTACATTTTTTGTATAAAAGTATAGCACTTTTTTTTAATTAATTTTTTTAATTAATAATATTTTAGACTTTTTTCTTCAATTTATTATATATTTTTTCTTTACAAACATAGTAAGGTTATTTATTTATTTAGTTTAATTAGTATTATTATCCCGTTGCATGTTTATCATTAAAACAACATGTTTTATAAGATAAATACATTAATTTTACAAACAATTATAAAATTGATTTCAAAAAACTTTTTTTTTTCTGTAGTGAAGTATATATATATATATATATATATATATATATATATATATATATATATGTGTGTGTGTGTGTGTGTATGTGGGTATTTGTGTTTGTACAGGTAGCCATGACTACTTGAACTCTAGTAAACTAATTGTTGCATGAAAGATCACGTAATATTTGAGGATTCTAACAGGCAGAATAAACTTAAATTCAGAAACCTTTAGCTATCAAGTACATCTATATGACACTATACTAAATTGCACAACCACATGCATTCTTGTATTTAAAAATAATTAAATATGTATGTAGTAGACAGATGTATTGAAATGTTTTACAGCATATATTTTTAAAAATAGTGGATAACACAGATAAAAAACTATTCGAAACTCTCCCACACAAGACTTAGGCATTCACATAAAAATATTCATGTCACAAATACTAACTACTTTATTATTTTTATTATAAATTCAGTTTATTAAAACTATTAAGAAGTTTAGAGTTTTATTTATTTTTACTAATTAGTAACATTAATCTAATTTTGACATTTTTTATAACCTAGATACTTACTCTACTCAATGAACTAACTTTATATGAATTGAAGTTATTACTAATACATTAAGTTTTTTTAGCATGCCAACCATTCATATATAAGAATATACAGAGTGCATTAAAATAGCTATAGTAAGATTTTATTTGCTTTCTTAACTTAAAATTCACCAATAAATATTTCTCTTTCTAAACACCTTCTTTGTTTACTTAACATTTATTTTAATAATAAAATATTTAATAGTTTGGTAAAAGCATTACAACTGTTTTTTTTTTTACTATATGATATAATAATAAATTTGTTTCACCAGTTCTTCATAATTAATACAATATGCTTCAATGTATAAAGACAAAATTTCAACTTTATACATTGAAGTCTATTCCATTAATTACTTTATGACAGTATTTAAAAAAATAGAAGATATATATATATATATATATATATATATATCTATCTATTTTTTTTCAATATAAATCAGTAATATATATATATATATATATATATTACTGATTTAATTGAACAACCAAAAAATGTCCAAGCAATAGTGATTGATTATTACTTTCTATTACTTTACCAATATAGTTTTTTAAAATAATTTATTATACTATCTCATCATAATTTTTAGTGAGATATTCACAATTAAGGTATACACATTTATAAAATTATATGTACATTGTTTATTTAAGATGTTTATAGTGTTGTAGTTGGTTTACATTGAGGTATCTGTACCATCATTAAGTATAAGAAGTTTGTCTTGGGGGTATAATAAGTAACAGGTAATTATATATATTATGCTATTAATATATTTCACAAATATTTAAGTTATCAACATTTCTGAGATATTCCACATTTGGTACTATCTGTCAGCCACACCAGCAATATATAAGTTCTCTTTTCTAATATGGACACAGTGAGGTTACATAAACTTTTTATTACTGCAAAGTTTGATAACTCAAAATACTCAGTTAAGACTTTTTTGCCTAATAAAGCTTTTACAAAAATTTAATTACATAATTTATGATGTTTTATTAATTATTATGTGTACATTTAAAGGTGTTTGTGATGCTATATTGCAGAGGGTTTTACTATATGGTAAAACTGAGCTGAATTCAGATCCATATAACTATCTGGTTTGAAAATCTGAATTTGAAGACATTTATGTGTCTGAAAAGTTCAGACTTTCAGATTGTTAGAAATGTATTTTATAAGTGCTGACTTTTGAGTTAGTATTTAAGATATAGTTTCTAGAGTCCCAGCCCTCCACTAAGGTGATCCATAAGCTCAAAACCAATTGGTCTGGAGGTAGGGATTAATGATAGAGATTTTGAATTCTTTCTCTTTTGGCACTTATAAAAATAAAGCTTGTTTAGAGCTATTGGTAGGCTCCATCTAGGGATCATTTAAATGCAAGCTTACTTGTTTTATTAACTTTTATAAGTGTACTTTTGAAGACTTTTGTAATGCTGTATTACAGAGGCCTTTATTATATGATGAAAGTTAGCTAAATTCAGACCCATATAGGTATCTGGTTGGAAAAGCTGGATTTGAGGACATTTATGTGTCTGAAAAGTTTAGAATTTCAGATTGATAGAAATGTGTTTTATAAGTGCTGACTTTGTGTTAGTACTTTAGATCTAGTTTCTAGAGTCCCATCCCTCCACTGATGTGAGCTATAAGCTCGAAACCAATTGGTCTGGAGGTAGGAATTAATGATAGAGATTTTGAATTCTTTCTTTTTTGGCACTTATAAAAATAAAGCTTGTTTAGAGCTACTGGTAAGCTCCATCTAGTGATTATATATATATATATATATATATATATATATATATATATATATATATATATATATATATATATATATATATATATATATATATATATATTCAGATAGTGCATAGTTCAGTATATTTACTCAAACAACTTAATCACATTTCTTCTAAACTTTACAATTGGTCTTTGGACATTCTTTGTCATTACAAGTATCTGAAGCATCTATGGAACTTGCTTTTTCTACACTCAGAATTATTAAAAACAGCTTGCATTCCATAATGGTACAAGACAGATTTTCAAACCCTGCCATTATACCAATAAAGTCATGTATTTTGGATTAACTTGTTATACATAATATTATTTAAGAATTTTCTTTAATGAAAACTAGAAAATTTCATTAACTAAGTGATTTTTCTTTGCGTTTAAATATTTAATTCCACATTTATTTACTCCATAATTTTAATATATTCACATTTTATATACATAGTTTTTTGTTTTTTTTATTTATACCCATACAAAGTATAAATAACAAGATGATTTTCTTGCCAAATAAAATATAGTTAATTTAATTTTGTATCAAACATATTTAATATTTTTGTTTTATAAAACTGTAAGTTTATCTAATATATTATGTAAAACTATATAGAATGTAATTGTCAAATGATTTTTTTGTCTAATAACATAAATTACTTTATCCATTTTTAAATTATTTCTGCTGTTATTATATATATGTGTGTGTGTGTGTGTGTGATAAATAGATGGCGATTTACCAAAACCACAGAACAAGTGTAAATTTGTTTACATAAACGACAAAAGAGTCAGAATTCACTATATCTTTCGTTTGCTCACCCTCAGATCAGCTGATTTCAAGCTAATTTGCACTGATGATAGCAAATTAGCTTGAAATAAGCTGATCTGAGGGTGAGCAAACGAAAGAGATAGTGAATTCTGACTCTTTTGTCGTTTATGTGAACAAATTTACACTTGTTCGGTGGTTTTGGTAAAACGCCAGCTATTGATCAAAAATACAAGTGATAGTAAGTTACATGAATAACTTGTTTTGTTTTAAATATATATATATATATATATATATATATATATATATATATATATATATATATATATATATATATATATATATATTATAATTACTGTCTTTTGTACAATAACTTTGTAATTTATATATTTTGTATTCCATTTTTACTCACTGATATATTTTTATAAAGTGATTTTTTATTAGGGAGAGGAGCATAAGGTGGCAACACAAGTGATAATTACTACTGGTATTTCCCTGTAGTTGGCACATATAACCAATGGTAATGTATAAACACCCTTCCAGATAATGTAATATGTCAAAATTTGGAGCTCCTATAAGCACAAATAAAATCAATATTACAATACCATACAATAAATTAATTACTATTTTAACAATATGAAGGATCTGGTCAGTATATTATGATAAAATAACTTTCAGTATCATACTTATTACTAACGATTTTGATGCTTTATGTTAAAGATATTATAATAATGCAGATACTGTATATTGCACTAAGTAATGTTTAGTGAAAATTTTGACTCCATTTACTTTAGGCCCACAACATTATTATTAATGTACTTGATCAATGAACTCTAGCATATTATTTTTTCATTTTTTAGTAGGATATAAATAGAGAACATTTCCTCAATAATACTTGAACATGTACATAGTATTTATTTGTTGATCACCTATTTTAATTTTAAACTATATATATATATATATATATATATATAACAATCCAAATAATAAAAAATTCACAGAAATTACATTTCCTAATTCATAGTTATTTAACGATTTGTCTTTTCTATAACTGTTTGTAAATGTGTATTAGTCTGTTTTCAGAACAAGTTTTATTTTCCTGTTTAATGAGATTTATTTATGCTTTTTTAAATTAATAATCCTACTTTCTTTAGTCAAGTTGCAATTTTTAGTATCTATGTAAACATATTAAACCATAGATAAAAGTAAGTATCCACCTTTATTAAAAAAGAGATTAATTTGATGTCTCGTTAAGATTTTTGATTTATATTGTTTGGTATTGTTTAGGTGTGTCTGCTTTTTTATATTTAATTAATTTATTTATTGTAAATTGTTAAAGATTAATTTTGAAATTTTGTTCCTATAACATAAGTTTTTGAGGTATTTTGATTAGTATTCTATCACTATTATATTTTATCATAAACTAGCCTCAGTTTATAAACTACACTTTTTCCCCATTCAACAGATACTTTAATTACAAAAGCATGTTTATATTAATTGATGTCTGAAAATAAAACTGACTTTTAAAAAATGTTAGAAAAACTAATGTAAAAAGTTTCAAAATCCATTAGATGATGTTAAGATCTCTTTACTTGCTTGTGATATAACTAGACACCTGTGGCTTAGAACTTTAAAATGATAAAGCATGAAAAAGGATTTCCAGAATGATAGCCAACCAATTTATTCAAGTTGTTTGGGTTTTAAATAAAAGAAATGTCTTAATCTGAGAATTTCAGTAAAATTGATTAAATAAAAATCTTTTCACAATATTTATTTTTAAAAATGGATAATAGTTAAGTAAATTGCTTCTCTTTATATATGACGTTTTACAAATAATGTTAAATATATGTAAGGAAATGGCATGTTCTTAAGAACACTATTTCTCTTCTTTCTTCAATTGCTTAATATATTTTACACCATTATTCATTTGATGTCATATATATATATATGTGTGTGGGTGTGTGTGTGTGTGTGTAAAGAGAAGCAATTTGCTTAACTAATGTTAATTTTAAACAAATTTTAACAATTTTACGGAAATTCTCACTTTATGTTTTCATTTCTTTTATTCAAAACTGAAACAATTATGAATAAATTTGTTGTTTATAATTCCGAAATATTTTATCTTCGTTTATCTCATTTACGATCTAAGCCGCAAATGTCAACTTATATCACAAGTAATGGATGTGTTCTAAAAATCATGTAATAGATTTGGAAATTTTTTGTATTACTTTTCCCTTATGCAATATTTTTAAAAATTCTATTGTAATTTTATATATCAGTTAACACAAAATATGTTTTTATAATTAAACTCTTTTCCAGTAATGACATATAGTAGTTTATAAATATATTAATGTAATCTCATGTTAATGAAAAATACAGGGAGTACGATATATTCTAATATCTATTATTTAAAAGCACCAATTGTATTATCCTAATAAAATTCCAAAGAGACAATAAAAAAGTATGTTTGTACAAACATTTTAAAACAATATAGAAAAAAAAACATTTAGAAATTAATAAATCTAATTACTGTAAGCTGTTTTTTTTCTTCCAAATTTTAAAAAAAATATGTCTGGAAAAATGTAGGAACCAGAGATTTTAGAATAATTATGATTCATCTGCAATTAAAATATTTTTATTTAAGAAAGTTATTTTGTTTATAAAGATATTTATATTTACTATTTTTATTAATAGGGTATATGAGCACATACTTTAACACGAGCCACCACTCTCCACACTATCTCATAACACTGATATCCTTGAACACATATATGCTGAAAAGATAAATAATCACCAATACACGTATTTCATGCTAAAACAGCAATCATCAGTTGGTCCAGATTACCATCTCTACACATATATGCCATAAGTGTTCATATATATATATATATATATATATATATATATATATATATATATATATTAAGATAGCCAAACCTTATACTTTAATGGACAGGCTTCAATGTATTCCACACTCCAACTCTTCAACTGTCCATCCAATTGAAAATCTGATAATGGAATGCTCAAAGGCCACCCTGAGGCTGAGATTCTTGTCTGGACCAACTGATGATTGCTGATTTAGCATGAAATATGTATATTGGTGATTATTTATCTTTTGAGCATATATGTTCTCAAGTGTATCAGTGTTATGAGATAGTGTGGAGAGTGGTGGGTTGTGTGAAAGTCCGTGCTCATATACCCTATATATTACATATATAAACACAGGTATATAATAAGCCTGTGTGTTTCAGTTATTTCATAATAGAGATGTCTGCCCATCCCTTGTATATGTATTAAATAATTATGTCCTGTACATGAGGGGTCAGATTGACCTTAGATCAACATGGGCGTGACAAGAATCTCGGCCTCAGTGTGGCCTTTGAGCATTCCATCATCAGATTTTCAATTGGATGGACTGTTGAAGAGTTGGAGTGTGGAGTAGATTGAAGCCTGTTCATTAAAGTATAAGGTTTGGCTATCTTAATATATATCTGAGCACTTATGGCATATATGTGTAAAGATGGTAATCAGGACCAACTGATGATTGCTAGTTTAGCATGAAATACATATATTGGTGATTATTTATCTTTTCAGCATATATGTGTTCAAGTATATCAGTGTTATGAGATAGTGTGAAGAATGGTGGGTCGTGTGAAAATCTGTGCTCATATACCCTATATATTACATATATAAACACAGGTATATAATAAGCCTGTGTATTTCAGTTATTTTTATTAATATAAGTATATAGAATAATTTTTACTTTCCTAATACTTTATTGCATACAATATTTTTCATGATATATTTCTTTAAATAGAAAATGTCAAGCCCAAAATTTTATTATTAAATAAGTTTATCATATACAGTAAAATCACATTAAACAGATGTTTGTATTTGTTTTCTAGACCTATATTTAAAAAGTTTAAAGGTATATGTTAATTTATAATGAAAATACATGAGCAACAAATAAATAATATGTAAATGTTTAAGTATTATTAAATAAATGTTCTTAATTTATAATTTGCCAAGAAGCTGGGAAACATTATATATTAGAGTTCATTCATCAATTGCATTAATTTATTAATAATCTTGTGGGCATAAAGACCAGATCATTACTAAAAAAAGAAATTATTTACATTATTATAATGTCTAGTCATGAAGCAGGAAAAACATGATTAATAATATAATGTAAGTTTATTCAATGACCACATCTTATTATTGTCAGAAGCAATAAATCAGATATCACATGATACATTATTAATGGTTTTATATTATGCCTATTAAGATATGTAGATTAATCGCAGTAACTGTTACAATGTTTACAAAACTCTATTTTAGTAAATGTTGAATATTATGTCTTTTTATAAGACAAAAAATATTTGATAAATTCATGATATTTTTTTTATTCATAAAAGTTTATGAACAATTAAAGTAATGCATGGATTATATTTAATTTCTTAGGATTACATGAAATGATGATAAATCATTAAAATAAATACCTTTACTTATTTAGAATTAGTGCTTTTATTCATATTTGAAGTTTTATTAAAATTTTAAACAATATTTTGTCAAGGATTGCAAATATTTTATTGACTGTATTATTAGTGCTAAGAAATAGATTCTTCTATTAAGTTATTATTAAAAAAATTAAATATAAGCATTGTACTTAGCGGATCATCATCTATGATGAATGACATTAGATAAATGGGTTTTTGGAGAGGGATGTTTTACTTTATGAAGCACTAGATATTAAGATGTCAGGTTCTTCAGTAACAAGAACCCATATAATACTTTTCATAATTTTTTTTTATTTTCAAGAACTAAATTTAGTTGAAATAACACATACTATCAAATGTTAAAACACTTTTTATCAAATTATTATAATAAAACCCACACTAATAACTCTATTCTTATCTCAAAATATCTATTTTTTATTTATATTTAAAGCATTCACAAAATAAGCTATTTAGATATTTGTGAGTGCTATATTACTATAGATTATTAATATAAAAGTTTAGAAGTAATGGCAATAAAAATTAATATTCATATTTCTTTAGGAGCTGCACTGAGTACTTTTGGAATCCAATTGCAGCATGCAAGATACACTTTGCTCACCATTGCACTAGATAATATAATTTTAATTATGAACATTTTTGATACTCAAAATATATTAAATTATTGGAAGCTTATTGATAGCAATATTTACTTAAAAAAACCAAACAGAAAATTTTATTTTAAAATTAAAATTGATTTATATGTTAATTATCATTAGTAGTTTTGAAAGATCTGGAAAATCATTAAGCAGCATTATATTGCAATTTCAAGAACCCTATTTTGTTTTACAATTTATATTATCATAATTTTCTTTAGTTACTTAATCTTATATAATAAAGCATTAACATGTCAATCACTTAGATAAATATAGCTTTTGGAAAAACAATGTTTTTCTTTTTAATATTTTTTAAAAAAGAGCCATGAATTATTACATTTGCCATTGAGTATTAACAATTTTGAAAAACAACCTCATTCTTCAAAATATATATTATCAATGTATTTCTTATCTGGAATCAATACATGGACTTTCTTTCCAGTTTCTGACAATCTGCCATTGCAGAAAATTATGCAATGCATTCCACAAAGTATATTAAAATGTAAGATCATTTTGTAATTATTTTTAGGGGGAAATTGGGCTAAATTAATAGTGACAAAATTATATTTCTTCAAATAAGTAGCTATTAATTTAAAATTCATTATATATTGAAACTTTTTTCCTCAGGTGTCATAGCATCAGCCAGGATGTGGACTCGCAATCTGGGCAACTGCTTGTAAGGCAGTCACACTGACCTCTCAACTACCAATGCAAGACATATTGAAACTTTTTCTGCTTAAATCAAAATAAACTTGCACATGGATGGTCTAATACAATTGTATTTTGGAAATATTAGCACTTAAGAAGGTAGCATGATTGGAAGTTTGGAATACAAGAGAAATATAGCCTACTACTTTAAAAAAAATGCTACTTGTGACTTCTATATTATACAAAATAATGATTAAAAAAGTAAAACAAAATAGTTTAAAAAGTAAGGTTTTATAAATCTCATTAAAAGTTATGGTGAATACTAAAATGTGAAGGAATAAATTGCTGTTAAACCTCCAATCAGTGATAATTTAATGTTATTGGTTGAACATAATTCTCAGTTTATTTTTAAATTCAATATGTCATCTAATATATATGTTTCTACATATCTTTTTTTATATTTCCATAAAGATAAAAAAGATGAGATATACTTATCAAACTATTAAATATTTTGTATTTATTGTTTGGACCATTTCCATCACCTAATATGAGTATTGAATTTCTTTAGAAAAAATTAACTTTATTTAAATATTCCAAATACATTCAATTGTTAGTAATAACATATCATACAGATTAGTATATGTACGAAGTTTTGAGAGATATTATTCTCCTCTCTTCTTCAGGTATTGCTGGCTTGACCAGTGATAGTTTAGCAATACCTGAAGAGGAGGGGAGAATAATAATTCTCAAAATAATGTACATATACTAACCTGTTTGATGTGCTATTATAAGCAGTTGAATGTATTTGAAATATTAAAATAATGTTAATATTTTCTAAAGACATTCAATACTAATCTTAAATTATGCAAATAGTCTAAAAAATAAATACAAATTAAGCACCATCATCACAAACCTTCAAGAAAACAATATTAAATATTTTATTAAAATAAATGCTTACTAAATAAAGTACCTAATTGGAAAGAGAAAGACTTGTTAAATGATTTTTAACTCAGAAATTGTATATTCTTATAAATCAAGAGTTAACAAAATGAATTAAAAAATAAATTAAATTACTTAAAATAAATATATTAATAATAAGTTCAATTTATGAAAGTGATTTGAATGGCTAAATTATTTATCTAGGCCACAAATTGCAATCTGAATATTTCTTATTCTATTATTAATGATGCAAATCAATTAAAAATATTAAGATGCCAAACTTTTTAATAATATTAAAAAGCTGAAAGTTATAATCAAAACAACAACATAGTATATCTGAGACATGTCTTATAGACTTCTGAATAGTTTCTCATTTGCTTATTCCAATATCTTAAGCAACATTTGGTTTAAAGCATTTTAAAACTTAAAATTGTTGTAAACTTTAACTACTTTCTCAATACAAAAATTCAATGTAGCATAATAACTGACAAATGGAAATGATAGTGAAAAGTTTCTGGATTTAAATTTCTTCAGCCACTTAGAATACTTAAATATTATATGATATTTCAAGCAATAAAGTATTCAATATTTTTACAAGTGCAAAAACAGTCATTCTACTCTACACAAACATGCACACATATATACAACTTTCACACAATTAAAAAAATATTTATCCAAAATAAGGAACTTAATTATCATTTTTGTTTTCCTTTTTTAATAAATTATTTTATTGCCTAAAAAAATTAATGTATTGTTATTATTTCATTGTCCTAATGTCAATAATTTAATAGAATACTAATACTAATTAAATAGACTTACCATGCATGTAAAGAAAGAAAAATATTAATAACGGTAACATTAAAAAAAATCTCTCTACAAAATTAATATATTAATTTTATCAAATTGTTATGATTACTATGGTTTTATAAAAAAAGGAGAACATAAAAAATATTAATTATATAATAATATTTAAAAAACTTATTTTATAAGTGACATTAAGTGTTTATACTTCTATATAAAATGTAATAAATGTAATAAGTTTCTTTATATGCAACTATGGAAAATATGGCATTAAACCAATAACATCACTTGATCACCATTTCTTAACTTATGGCATTCTTATATCGATAGCAAAATTAACTATAGACATAATGGAGAAATAAATGTAATTGTATATATTTGAAGAAATTAAAATTTATTTAAATTCAATATTAAATGTTTAAATTAGAGAGACCATTTTTTGAAGAGAGAGAAGGATATGTCTTTACAGTTGATACTATTCATATTATTGGCTATATATAAATCCACTCTTATTTTTCTCTTTGAATCATTTTGTTTGATATATTGGATAGTTGTGTAGGAGGGGACAAATTGATGTTCTGTTGCCATTTAGTGCTCAGGGAATATAAAACTATTTTCTGACTCTTCTGAGACTTTTTTATATAAGTATTGGTATTGGAAAAGGCATGTAGACAAGGATGCTCAGGTTTTCCCATAATAGAGTGATTGACATCCAAAAATGGGATATTTAATTTTGTAAATGGTGCTAGGGGTAATATCAGATTCAAGCCTATTTTTGAAGTTATTCAATAATCTATTAATTAAGCAAGAGGAGTGTGTGGAAAAGAATGTAATAAGTAGGAGAAAATATTGTATTAAAGGTTTTTGTTAATGTTGGTGTGTGGGGCAGAAGAAGCTATAGTTAATAATAAATTAGAAATTATGATCAAACAATAAAGTAATATTTTTTGGATATTGCAATTTCTTTTTTCATTACTTTTTAATGGTAATCACTCCTTCTTTTTAACTGTATTTTTACTTAGTTTTAATATTTTCTGTCAATAAATTGGATTTTACTCTATCATTATTAAAACTAAAGTTATTATCAATCAATTTTTAAAAAAAAATCAATATGGTGCTAAATAATGCTAAACATAATCTCTCACAATTTTCAAATACATTATTCTATACTGTGTATACAATATAAGAATCCAATCAGGTTGAAATTTATTTAGTATATAAAAATTATTCATAAATTTTAAACTTTATCCCAATATAAATTTTAGATTATTTTATTAGTAGAGCTAATCTTTGTTCATTTTATTCCATTACAGAATTGGTTACTTATTTGTACAAAACTATTAATTTTAGCTAGCCTATTTACATTATTATAGATTTGATGTTGTACAATTAATATCTTAGACAATTTTTAGGGTATATAAAGGTAAAGTCTCCCATATGAATGATTTATTCCATTACAGATTTTAGTGTTCATATGTATTGGTATTTTATTATAATAATAGATTAATTAAATCTTTCCTGAATTTGGACTGTTACAGATTTAACTTTTTCAAAGGCTTATTGCATTAACAAAAGGAATTCTCATGTTCTCAATTTTACATCAGTACAAATTTGGCATTCAGATCAAGGGCATATAAATAGAGTCCCTTTTTCTTTTGATCAGATTTGACACTTCAATTTGTGGTTTGTAACAAATCCTCTTTCTCATTGCTTTTTATTTTTCTACCATTATATATATATATATATATATATATATATATATATATATATATATATATATATATATATATATATATATATATATATATATATATATATATATAAATGCAAAACCATAAAACAATACAGTACTAAAATTCAAAATTTTACCAAAATCCTTACACAACCATGGTTTCATCTACTACAAATAGACCTTCTCAAGTGAAAATCAACCTAAAGGGAAAACATATATATATACAAACAAACAAACCTTCCCATAATTCATTTCAAACTCCACCTTCCCTTAATATCAAAAGAGTCTTCATAAGATTGATAGCCTCAGAATCAAGGAGTTTTATCATCAAAGTCTCTTTATTCTTCTTTTTAACTCATTCTTTTCATAAAAAAATAACCGAAGCATTGTCAAACAATATTCTATGACCTGTATTCAATTCATGAATATATAAAGCTGAGTTAAGATACCTATGTTTAACTCTACTTATATGAACCTTAACATAGGTATCTTAACTCAGCTTTATATATTCATGAATTGAATACAGGTCATAGAATATTGTTTGACAATGCTTCGGTTATTTTTTATGAAAAGAATGAGTTAAAAAGAAGAATAAAGGAGACTTTGATGATAAAACTCCTTGATTCTGAGGCTATCAATCTTATGAAGACTTCTTTTGATATTAAGGGAAGGTGGAGTTTGAAATGAATTATGGGAAGGTTTGTTTGTTTGTATATATATATGTTTTCCTTTAGGTTGATTTTCACTTGAGAAGGTCTATTTGTAGTAGATGAAACCATGGTTGTGTAAGGATTTTGGAAAATTTTGAATTTAATCTAGTACTGTATTGTTTTATGGTTTTGCATTTTTATTTTTTGCTAGTATAGTGTTAGACAGTTTTGGTTTTATATATATATATATATATATATATATATATATATATATATATATATATATATATATATATATATATATATATATATATTATATTGAAGCAGTTGAACTTTGTAGTCTTTCAGACTCACCAAATTACTAACCCATGTTAGAACTGTATGCTCCTTACTGATGATCTTGGATTGAAAGTATTATAGTGTTTTCAATTTAAGTCTCATAGTTTTGTAGTTAAGTAGAGATAAAAGGTGGCTGCAGAGGGTTGCATTAGAGCCTAAGATCTAGGTGCAGTGCTCTCAGATCCAAGGCTCCTCAATGATGAAGGCTACAAGCCAGAAGCTAGTCTGGGGATATTGGATGAATAGGTACTAGATGGGGATTTTAAGCACAAGCCTTCTGGCATCTCATTGATTACTCTGGCTTGCACTGAGAGGCAATACATATTGAGAGTGTAACTGTTCTAATAACAGTTAAAAGCAAGCATAGAAATAGTGATCATCTGATATTTATTGGTTTAAAACCAATCCTACCTAATAGGATAGTGTTTTCTATGGTTATTAAAAAACCAAATACACCAAAATGTATAGGTACAGAACTGAGTTCAGACCTATATGACTATATAAGCTGATGATCTTGGATTGAAAATATTAGTGTTTTCTATTTAAGTCTCATGAATTTTGTAGTTAAGTAGAGATAAAACATGGCTGCTGGAGGATAGCACTAGAGCCTAAGATCTACGTGCAGTGCTCTCAAATCTAAGGCTATTCCCTGATGAAGCCACAGGCCAGAAACTAGTCTAGGAAAATTGGATGAGTAGGCACTAGATGGGGAAATTATGCACATGCCTTCTGGCATTAATTGATTACTCTGGCTTGCACTGAGTGGCAATACATATAGAGAGTTTTGCCTATTTTAATAACAGTTCAGAGCAAGCATAAGAAATAGTGATCATGTGATATTTATTGGCTTAATTTTGAAATATGTGGAACTAAATCACTATAGCCTCTAAGATGCCAGTAAAAAAATGTACTAGGCTGAAAAACTGTCATCTTATTGATATTGTACCTGCTATATCTCACTATGCTGTTGTTACTACAAGTCAAGTCTCCAGTGTGTGAGAAACAGAAATATATTTGTCCAGTGAATTTATGAAGACAACCACAATTACAGAAAAAAATGATATATGAAAACCTCTAATTTATGTCTAAATATTTTGACTGGTAAGATATTTCACATTATTATATTAAAAGGTCTTAGATGTAAAAAAAACTGAAAATGTATGTTATGATATGTTAAAGTTTATATCTGCTGTTATAATCTCTATTATAGATGTAAAGCTGAAGATATATTATATGTTGTGATACATTTCATTTTATATGTGCAATTGGAAATCACTAGTATAGACTTAGAATTGAAAATATATTAATTGTGATTACATGTTTCATTCTGTACCTGAATTGTGATTCATTACTTTATAGATGTAATCAACATATAGATGTTTTTGTTTTGTTAATAAATTGTTAAATTATTGTTTTGTCAATCCATTTGTTTGCTTATATCTCTGTTAAAACATTATGACATTAGCATATATACTAGTTATAAATCATCCACAACTCTGCCATAACATTCTAATCATTGGGGAATATGCTGGTGTGTCATGATAATTGGCAATGATAATGATCATTATTTCATTATATTCTATATAAACTCTCACTGTTGTGGGGGTTTGGTGCTTAAAATTTATTTTTATTGATTAGTTAGTATTATTATGAAAACCTTGTGATATTAGAATTCTATTCAATTTCTTATTGATGATGTTTATGTACTCATCTGGAAAATTTACAAGATATAAGCAGGTCGATTTTATTTAATATCTTATAGATATGTATATCTTTGTTTACTGGGTTCAACCACTTACTAGTTTTTTTTATATTTACCATTATAATACATGGGTTTATTTATATGAAATAAATATTTGTGACTGAGTAGTCAAATTATATGCTTTTGAAAGGGGTTATTAAATAACCAATAAAGAGAGACATGAAGTAATTTAAATGGGTAAATGGAGTTATTTTATGAAATGATGTCTTGTCTTTAAATTTAAAAATTTAAGTATTATGGTTAGTGTATTTTAACAGGTGACATTCAGGTTATAAATGGTATATACATGTGATTATTAATCAATAAGTTAGCATTTCTAATAGTTTTTTGTAAATTCTATTATCTTATTTAACACAGTCTTGAGAACTAGTATGGTTTTTTTTTACTATACACATGGTCTAAGATATTTGCACACTTTAAAATGGAATTAAGTTTAAACTTAAAGAATTAACTATTTTTCTACAATCAGCAACCTCAAATAAAAATTTTGCATCTAAATATTTTAGTTATGAAGAATTTAGAATTATTTTTTTAAATATTTTCGTATTAAAGCATTTACACCCATTTTTTTTCTTGACAGTTTAAATATTTCATACATATTTACGCTACTGCTATCATAATAAATATCTGATACTAATATTTTATTAATAATTATATTATTAACTTTAAAAATAAAATAAGCTGGAAATTAACAACCAGATGACAGTGAAAAATGTTCAAGATAGAGAAAAACTAATAGATTTTCAATTTAATTGACATTTAAAAAATTTTCAGCAGTCTGTATTTCTACCGTTTAATTTTGATACATTATGACAGTTTCGAAGACGTTCTAACAACAGAACTTTCATACTTGTTTGGATTTCTTTTCTAAAATAACAGTTTGATGAAGAAATATGAACTTCTAAGTGTATAAATGACACCTAAAATGAAAAAAAAGATTGGTAAAGATTTACACACAATTTCAGTAGTTAGAAAGCTATTCCTTAAACTCAACTAGAAACCACTTTGATAAACAAACAAGAAAAAAGTCAGGACATAAAATATTGCCGACCACTGCCATTTCATTCACCCCCCCCCCATTCAAAAAACAAACTTATAACTAATATTAGTTATTTTTAATATTTAAAAATATCAATGAGGAATTAATACAATTTTAGAAAGAAATTGAATATTAGAAGTTCTCTCAGATTTTAATTATTGATATAACTATTCATTTTTGTTAAAATATATATCTTAGCTATAAAGTTTAGAGCAGTGGTTAAATAATCGACTTATGAAAGAAAAGTTTCTCGATTAAAACTCAATCTATGATTTCTGGATATCTAATGAGCATAACTTCCTAACCAAAAAGTCATTTGATTATTTAGTTATACAACTATGAAATTACTTTATGCAAGGCTGATTTTACACCCACAAGTAAGATTAATAATAAAAATTCAATATTATGGAAAACGATATTCAGACACTTTTGTATAAATCAAACAAAATTATTCTAAAATCTAAATAGCATATGATATGCCCATAGTGCTACAATTTATATTGCTTTTACATTAAAATCTGTAATTTATTTTTATTTATTTTATTCCAGGGCCATTTATAGTAAGCTTGAGTAAATAATTGACAGTAGAAGTTAGTTTTATGTATAAATCCCCAGATATTTTTAGTATATTGTTAGATTGGATAATATAAAGATTTAAAATGGTAGCTGGTTATATAAGAGCATACCTGCTTACATTAAAGCTGACATGTAGCCAGAAATTAGTCTGAGAATTTAAATACATCTTTTACAAATTTATTACTCAAGTTTACAATAGATAGCATTTTGTAAAATATTAAATTACTGCATCTCATGAAGATATTAAAAGAAAGGCAATATGGTGGTGCATATCTGCTATATTGCATTGCAATTGTTGGTAAACTCTATATTTATTTCACATATTCAATTCTAGCGATCACTTACAATAATAATTAAATGGGTAATTGCTTTTGAAATTATGTCACATCCAACAGTATGGACGTAATAAAAATAATAAATCAGTTGGGATAAATGAAGAAGGCTCAACTTTTTACTATTGTTAATTTTTTAAACAAAATATTTACATAGGAAAAAAAAAAAACATTGTAGCAAGAAAGAGGAAAAATAAAAATTAATAAAGGAAGTATAATGTATACTATATATATATATATATATATATAGATAGTATACATATATACTTCCTTTATTATATATGTTTATTGTACATGAGTAATATATATATATATATATATTACTCATGTACAATAAACAGGAATATCACACCATGATTTTCAGGATTTGAAATATCATTGCAGTATTACTGGTAATTACAAATCGATAAACCTACAAATATTAATTTTATATCTGTGGCTAAATAATATTTATTTATAAAATTCAAACAGTTTGAAAATAAATAGAAATGCTGAAACCTCTTACATGTTCTTTTTTTTATTTTGCTTGTATGACAGCCAATCAGATGTAATGATAGCTGTCTAGATGGCTCTCAAATCACAACACAAGACAGAGATTTTATAAGAAAAGGATGTTTCCACCCTTTTCTTTAGTTAACTTTATATATATATATATATATATATATATATATATATATATATATATATATATATATATATATATATATATATATATATATATATATAAAAAAGCCAGTCTAAAGCATTTTAACTTGAGAGCATGAAGTTTTAAATATCTTAACATTTAATTCACTGAGTCTTATTTATAAACAAACAGTGTACATCTTACGATTAACTACACGGTAATTTTTCAGATGTTATGAATTGACAGTATATAGAAAGTTAATTAAAGAAAAGGGTGGAACCATCCTTTTCTTGTAAAATCTCTGACTTGTGTTGTGATTTGAGAGCCCTCTAGACAGCTATCATTACATCTGATTGGCTGTCTTACAAGCATTCTAAAAAAAGTGCATGCAAGAGGTTTCAGCCTTTTAATTTAATTTCAAACTGTTTGCATTTTATAAATAAATATTATTTACATACATTACTGTGAATCCATAACATGAATGCCACATAAAATGGCAGGTTTGAAATCCTTTTTATTTAGAAATGATAACCTTTGTATATATGCATCAGATAAAACTAAAAATACAGAAATTTATTGTAATGAATTGTTAAACGTTGGATAGTTAAAAATTTTACTTTTAAATATAAAAATATTAATAATACTTTTAATTCTTCTGGTAAAAAACTTTGGATATCAATATCATATATTTCAAATCAACAGGCAAATTTCATTAAGAAAATTTATAAAGGAATATGTGATATTGCATTTTATGCACCACCTACATTAAATAAATTAATAAACAATTCAAAATATAAAATTTTATTGATAAATAAAAATTATATCATTTACAAATGGACATGTGGGTGTGGCAATGGATATATAGGTGAATCGAGGTGCACATTGGAAAAAAGAACAAAAGAGCACTTAAAAGGGTTCAAAATACAAAACAAAATTTTAAAAATAGTGATAATTTATCAGCTTCTGTTTGTTATGATCATAATAAATCATGTGTATATGGTTTTGATTTTGATTATAATAATGTAAAAATATTGGAAACTGAAAGAAATAATAATAATAAAAAAAATTAAAGAGGCGATGTTAATATATAAACACAAGCAGAATTTAATTAATAAGCATGCAGCAAACGTTAAGATCACAAAATTATGGGAAAGTTGACATGGAATTATAGGAAAGCTGACATTTAAAAGTAATAGTTGACAAAGCTACAAGGTAGTTGAAAGCACTTCTAAGTTACAGTTATACATATAATTTTTATAAACTTTTAATTACTGTATTTTCAAATATTTATTTATAAATTTACGTATATTATTTTGAAGAAATACAGACATCGATTTGTAATATTATATATATATATATAATCAATTTAACAGTAACAAACTATTAGAAACAATCCTTAAATCCACAGAAGTACTTTCAGTTATTTTTTTAAACCTGCCTCAACTGCCATTAAACTAAAAAAAAAAAAAAGCAGAAGCAAACGTTATCAATTCAAATCCGACAAAACTCATATTTTAATGTTAGCAGCTTGTCTATTTATTAAATGCTTTTTTTCCTATTTATAAAAATTGCCTCATTAATTTTTCTTTTATTATGGTTTCTTTTTTTCATGGACAATTTTCACATTTTCAAAAACAAATTTAAATTTATATTTACATGTTTTTTCATGATCAAAGAAAATTGAAGGAGACATTAAATCATCATTATTTTTACTTTTACACACTTATATAACAATCCATGTGCCCTAAATCTCTTCTCAATACTGTACCTAGATTAACCTATATATGATAGCATACAATCACAAAAAAATTGATATATAACATTACTTTTCTGCTTGACAGGTATGATATCCTTAGAATTATTGACTAATTTATTAATATTGTTTGGAACATAGAAAGAAACATTAAACACATTCTTATATATATATCCTTAAAAAAATTCACTTGTGGATTTGAAATAAATAGAGTAGATATCCATTGTTTACTATTAATCTTCATTTCCTTTAAACCATTATAACTTTTTTTTAAATTGACATAAAGTATTGCTTATTTGTTCAATTTTATAACCAACATCAAGCTATCTCTTGGAAAATATGTCAATGTTTTTCAGTTTATCACTTTGATAATGACAATTTTTCATTACGAAACAAAAAAAGATCTAAAACTTGCCAGATTATGCATAATTGGCATTTTTGATTTACAATTTATATATACCCTCTCTTTTGCAAAAATTCACAAACCAAATACCCCCTTCGTGCAATAGTAAGTGCAATAGGTTCTCCAACTCATATTTTAGCTAGATATTTATCAGATTTCATTAAACCTACAATTCTATCTATTAAATCATACACTAAAAACTCTTTTCATTTTATTTCTGTTTTAAAAAAATTTTAAATTAATGCTAATGTCATTCTGATCAATTTTGATGTCCTGCCTTTGTTTATAAACATTCCACTTGCTGAAGCTTTAAATATAATTTCACAATGTTGCAATTTACCAGACCATATTATTGCTTTGATTAAACATTGTCTCTTGAACACATATTTTGTATACAATGGACAGCATTACAGACAAGTTTTTGGTACTCCTATGAGCTCACTCTCTAAGGAGTAATAACTGATTTATTCATGGAAAATATAGAAACTCGTGTTTTAGAATCATCATCTTTAAAACCTCTTATTTGACTTAGACACATAGATGACACTTTTGCCATATGGCAACATGGAAAAAATAATTTAGATGATTTTTTCTTACATTTAAAAAATATGCATCCTCATATTAAATTTACAATGGAGGCATCATTTGATGGCAAACTCCCTTTTCTTGATGTTTTAGTCACCAGAAACACCAAATAGTTTATCTTTTTTGATTTACAAAAAGAATACACACATGGACAGATATTTACATTTACATTTTCATCATCACTCAAGTCAGATAGTTTTTGTAGCCAAAACTCTTTTAAATAAAGCAATTAATCTTTCAGATAAGTCACATCTGAAAGAAGAAATAAATCATATTAACAGTGTTTTATTAGCAAATAGTTATAATTATAAATTTATAAAAAAAAAATATTTCAAACCCAAAATGGACAAAATAGGAAACAAAAAAATGACAAATCAGCTATTAGGATTTGTGTTCCATATGTAAAAGGAACTACAGACAGTATTAGATGTATATTAAAATGCTATCATATAGATATAACAATTTTCTACTCATCAAAACATCAGCAATATAATAACCAAGTCTAAGGATTCAATTCCTCTTGAATCTCATGATGTTTATCAAATCTCATGTGAAGATTGTAAAACTTCTTACATAGATATGAGTAATATAAATAACACTCATCATCATTAGCACTCTCACTCCATACTATACATTCAGGTTATAAAATTTATTTTTTTAGTACCAGGGAGATGTGATCATCTCTACCAGTGCAAAATTAGAGAAGCCATTGAAATACTTAAAAGTCCAGAAATTGTATCAATAAATGAGATAATACATGCAAACTTCCTCCTATTTGGAAAGATTTTTTTAAAAAAAACATTCTTAATTTAACATTTTTGCTAATGTGGAACTTTAAGGTTTTTTCTTTTTAAAATCGGTGATTGTAGCGCCTCTACAACCGTCTTTCTACCTTTTATCACCCTGTGGATAATTTGTGTGATCAAGTCGCAACGTTGGTATTTTTTAACATGGATGAACCCCCAAAATGTGTCTTTTATATATATTAATATGCAAAGAAAGATGCATTACTTTTATAAAATAGCTTTCACAACGGTTATAAAAAAACTGTTTGCTTTCTCTCTCTTTTTTTTTACTTAATCCTGAAAAATGTAGAAAATATTTTTATAAGTATCTAATACTTGTGAATTTAGCATCTGTATTTATTTATATGCTTGTTTGTATGTATTTTGTAAATGATGAAGAGAACCTTTCTTTAATCACTACATCATGAGTAATTAACATACACTTAGTTAATTTAAATATATTAATTATTCATATTTTACTTTTAAGAATTTCATTAAAAATGTAAAAGTTTCATAGAGAGATAAAACTTGTTGAATAAAACAAAAGTTGAAGGAAAAGATGAATTTATGCAGATAAAAAATTAATTAATTCATTCATTCATTAAATTAATCAAAATATTTGATGACATAGAAATTTAGTTACAATATTCATAATATTGATAAAATAAACCAAGTTTGTAAGTTTATTTTTAAATTTATATGTAGATAAAATGCAAACATTCTAAAATGGATTTTCTAAATAAATGTGAAGACATCATTCATTAGAAATAATGCTCGCAGTAAAATGAGAGTATTCAGTTGTAGTTTTTTTATCATTGTTGAATTGATAAAAAAAAATTAAATAAAACAAAATTTTCACCCAAAATTAAAGATCTAGTTTGATTGTCAATGAGTCAGCTATATAAAAAAAATGCTAAACCAGCTTAAAATCAGAAAAAAGTTCAAATTAAAAAATTATTCATGAGCAAGTTAGACTGCTGGTTTATCTATTATCTAAAAAGATTTTTTACCAATTTAGTATATGTGCGTGTGTGCATGTGAAAAATAAATTACTATTTATAAACATGTATACAAAATATACATCTAAAGAGCAAATATACTTTTCATTTTTGTATTAGTTGAACAGAATAACTGATTCAATCCTTACGACGACGAGTAAAACGTACACAAGACATATGACTATAATATATTATGCTCCTAACACAATTTAAAATTCTATTTTTGTTCTTAAGACATTTTTTTTTCTATATTAGCATATAAGAAATTATTTAGGGTTCATATGGAATAAAAGTCTTTACGCTAAAGTTTATACTTTTAATCTAATTTTAATTCATTTTGTGTATATACATAAGTTGAAGGGGGGTAGGGGGATATTTATTTATTAGAACTTTTTAAAAGTCTTATATGTAATAAGAAATGTTTTGATGTATTTTTGCTCAGTAAATTGTTTTATCACAAAACTAATTATATGTAAAATAATAATAATAATAATAATAATAATAATAATAATAATAATAATAATAATAATAATAATAATAATAATAATAATAATAATAATAATAATAATAATAATAATAATAATAATAATAATAATAATAATAATAATAATAATAATAATAATAATAATAATAATAATAAATTTGCTTGAATTTTAAAAAAAGTATTAAAATAGCAGATTTTAACCTTGCATGTAAAATAAATAAAATTTTAAACAATCATCAATACCGTCTTATTAATCTACATTTGACGTTTTTTTGCAGAAATAGATTGCAATAAAGAACTTTTTAGAAACTCTAAATAAATTATTTATGATGAATTCTGATAACGCCAAGTTATGGCAAACTACAAACGAACCTGGCTTAAATAAATAATTTTTAAGTAAGGTTAAGTACAAAATGATTGATTGTTTTTGTTGTTGAGTGCTCTTACTAATTAAACTAAAAACAAAAACAGTTAGCATTCCAAATTTAAAAAAGTTGAACAGGAGTTAATAAAACTCTTTTGGTAAACAAAGATTATCAGTAAAATATTTATTAGTAGAAACAAAATTAAGATGAAAAGTTCATTTACAGAGAAGTTGTGTAGATAAATTATTAAAATGATAATTTTAATAATTTTAGCGCATATATTTTAAAATACATTCTTTATATACAGGTTAAAACAAAAACTTCCTCGGGCAAAATTATTGACTTCATAATAGCCAGTATCTTAACTAGACATGCCAAAATGTCCAAATGGCATGGGGACAAACGAAATGAAAAACACGTGTGACATAAACTGATTTTATATAAACAATGATTTGGTTCCAATGCAATTTAATTTCGCAGTATTTGCTGATGAACATCTGAACAATACTATTTTCCTCATGTGCATGTCCTATATAATGGACGCCAATAAAAAGTTCTAATATGAATATTTTAATTGGCATGAAATTAATTAACAAAAAATGTAACGAAAATATGAAAAACACGCAAACATTTTGTATTCGTTAAAGAGTTTTTGACTTAGCAAATATATTAGAAAATCAATTTTAATATAAATAAAATACGAAATTTTAATATTGTGTTAAATCTTTTAATACTTATTTCTAAAAAAAGACGTTTACATAATTTATTAAAAAGATTAAATTATTACATAAATATGTTTGAAAAATAAAATAAAAAATCAAATGATTTAAATATAGGGGATTTGAACCCAGACTTTCAAACTCCCTTCAGATACCAGTTTATGTCATACATTCAACACACATTACAACTAGCATTTAAAAAAAAATAAATGATCTCTAATATAAGTTCTAGCAATGGAAATGCCAGCACTGAAAATGATCTAAGTACCTTATACTCTATAGTATGATATTCTACCACTGCACTAAATCACACAGGTCAATTCATTTGATGATCTGTTAGACTTAATCGTTGTATAAGTTTATTTAATGCTGTAGTACTGCTATTTTTGATTAGTCATGTAACTGCAGCAAATTGAATATTTTTTAAATTAAAAAAAAAGTAAAACATTTTAAATGCTAAAGTAGATAATCTAAATTAAATATAGGAAATATGAACTCAGACTTTCAAGCACCCTTCAATTATTCATACTATCTCATACCACTAATACACATGACCACATATATGTAGAAAATATAAATAATCAATCAATATAAGTATTTCATGATAAACCAGCACTCACCAGTTGGTCCAGATTATCATCTCCCATATATATATATATATATATATATATATATATATATATATATATATATATATATATATATATATAATCAGTGCTAAGTTTATATTAAGATGGCAAATCTTCATACTTTAATAGACAAGCTTCAATCCACTCCAACCTCCAATTCTTCAGCCAAACATACTGTTGAAAATCTGATGATGGAAAGTCCAAATCCCATGCTGATACCAATATTATTGTCATGCCCATGTTGACATCACATCACTCTGACCACTCATGTATAGGACCTTATTCATTTAAATACATAGAGAAGGGATGGGCAGGATGCATGCTTAATGTGTAAATATTTGAAATACAGGCACTCTTCACATATTTGGAGCCTAATTGTAAATATAAGGGATTTGAACTCGACTTTCAATTATATAGTGTGTGCATATTTAATATCAACACATTAAAATTTTACATATAATCAGTGCAATAATATTGGCATCAGCATGGGATTTGGGCTTTTCATCATCAGATTTTCAATGGTATGAATGCAACATTATTTTTTCTATCACCAATCTGACAATAGATCTTTACAATATATAAATGTGGAAATAATGATATCAAATTTCATGGATATCATCTTCACTTGTTTTTACTTTTGGAAATTAATCCAGTTCATCATATTCTACAGTGAAATTAGTCTTAATCCTATTAACTGTGTTCTGTTTATCCATGATCAACTAATCAGAATTTCACTCAACAAATAGACCATCTGATCACATGATACTCTTTACATAATTATGAAGCATCTTCAAATGAACAGCCACTGTTAAGTTTCACATGATCATATTGCTCACTCTATCACAATACAATTAACTTTAACTCTATCTCTGCATATAAAGCTTATATATACAAAGAAAGAACTCTCCATACAACTGTGAGCCAGAGTAATCAATAGAGAGCTTTGCCTATGTATAAACAGCTTTTGTAAGCTTAAAGAATGGTGATCGTGTGGTGTTTGGTGGTTTAAAGCTTACATATACATATATGTGTTCTGCCCTGATGAATAACAGCAAGCTAATAATCTACACAGTATACTCCACCATCCTGATAATGATAATGTCCTTTGGCTAAGCTCAGTACTTTGTGTATTATAATTATACTTACTACCAAGACATACATTAAAATAAAAGGGAATTAAAATAATGACAAATGCATATTATCACAATAGACAAACAAATTAAGAGAAGGAGAAACCTCACTCATTCTTATACAAAATTTTAAATCTACCAAAATGCCTCAATATTAAAAATGCATACTCAAGTAGCATTGGTACTTTGCATATCATATAGAATATTAAAATAACTTCTTCTATTATAGCCTCTTAAAAAATCTGAAAATAACTGTTAATCACCAAATAAAGCTGTCATGATCTGATCTGGTTTAACTTATATAAATTAACTGTAATTGATTTGTTAGTATCACATTATTGATATTTTCAACAATAAAAGTAATTTGGATAATCATAAAATTATATGTGATAATCATGTTGTTGAATAAATGATTGACTTTCTAATAGACTAAAGAATATATACATTTCGCTTATAAGTTAATGTATCCCCAACATGCTATAATAATAATTAATTAAAGAAATATGTAATTTAACTAACAAATGCATAAAACAACATAATTTGTAAAAATCATAGTCTTTACCCAGGATGACATTTGAGTATCTAGAAGGAAAAGGGTACCTTTTACATCATTTTAATACTCATCAATGAAGTAATTTCAAGACAACTTTTGAAATAATGTAATCTTTATTTGTAGAATAATTAAATAATATTCAGTCTTAAATTAAAATCAATTAAAAGTAAACCAAATAAATGGTTTTATTTTAAATGCAACTCCAACCTTTGGAATTGTAATTTTTATGCAACTTTGCATTTTTATGTTTGAATATGTATCTTATGAAGATTGCTTATCTGATTTAAACCAAGATTTCTATAACATAATTAATAATTAAGGACTCAAGATATCATATATAGAGACGAAGACTAACATTTAATGACAATAAGACACATTTATTTATAGTTGACATTAAATTCACTTTATACAAAATTTAATAACAAAGATTTTATAAAGAAGAAAGATCATCTGCAAATATAGACACAGTCTTATTGTACAAGATGCATAAATAATTGCCTATCAATTTGCACATCAATTGATTATTTACAAACATTTGGATAGTTCTGTTAAGTAGAACTTATTATTTTTTGGCTAAACACCTAATTTGCCTAAACCCTATTTTATTCTATTAAACACTTATTTCAAAGTAAAATAATTTGACATCTTATTGACTTACTTTTAGACATAATATTCATGCTTTCTATTGTTATAGAATAATCATTTACTGAGGCCTTTAAAACATAATTTACAATAATATCAAAGACATAGTTTCATGTCAATTTGGCTACTATTGATTAGCATATTAACTAATAATTCTCTATTTATAGCATTAAGATTAAAAAAAAATTAACCCTTAATTGATATATGGCTAAACATTTTTTAGCAGATTGTCATGATAATACTAATTATCATACAACACATAGATAACAAAAGTATTGTCTGACATTTTGTTAACTTAATAACAATCAGATTGTAAAACTTTTTAGCCATGCACACAACATTCTAGATTTTTTCTATGTCCACATAATAAATTATTTAAATCTTTAATTGTCTTACCAATCCATTGATTAAATACTTCTGGATGATAATAATCACATATTGCATCTTTTATTATGCTATTCTCATACATTAAAATTAAATTATTAAACATATTTGTTGGCTTTCTTATAAACTGCTGGCAAGACACAACAGCACAATACATATATTACTTTACACTATGAATAGAAAAGTATCCCTGACATGACTATACACTTCAAATTCTAACTTATCAATTGCCATAATAATTTTAAAACATCTATTAACTTCACCTCACCTTGGTGGAATATAAACTTGATATCTTCATGAGGGAAAAGCTTTTCAGAGCCACAAATACAGTACTGGAAAATAAGAAATGGCATATTTCAACACCTTTTCTCAAGTAAATATATGTGTGAACAAGATTCTAACACATAAAAAATGGAATATAAATCAAAAAAAAATCCTATCTAAGGATCTAGCTATGCTAGATAAACACAAAAGACAATAATAAGATATCAAAATATAATCCTCTCATGAAAAAAATACTAACCATTAGGGAGAGCAACTCTCAAATCATCCTAGTCACAATATGATTAAAACACAACATGCATAAAATCACATGCATCCCACAATTATAAAATGGGACTAGCATATATCCTTGGCATAACCATGGCAACATAAAAAATATAACTGAAAAACTAGAGAAATAAAGTTTCTATCTCTAAATGCATACACTGCATAATGTACAACACCAACAAATAAATACAATTCAAAAGGACTTTAAAAATACTTTAATTAGCATAATAAATTTTACAAGTAATAAGAAATACACTGATTTAGTTAATAGCAACATAATATTTAAAAAATAATGTCAACATAAAGAGCAAATGCAAAAATACTAAGTATAATAATAAATACATTATCATATTAATAACCTCATAATAAAATTATTATATTATAATAGTTGAAATTTTCATGAGCTTCTGATAAACCAGATATTGGTTGTTTACCCATAAATTGTGTATTAATAAAATATTACAAGCAAATGTAAAAAAAAATACGTATCTTTACCTGGACATATATATATATAATTTACTTTAATCCAAAATAATAATAAAAAATGTATAAATTTTGCCTTAACCAACATAAGAATAAAATGCATAAATGTTACCATACAATTTAAAAAAACACTTTTGTATAATATTAAAATAGAATAAATAATAAAATTATTACTTTCTTTTTTTTAAAAAAAAACAAAACAAAAAACATCCATTGTTTTTTATCCAACATTTTGCACAGTGAGCTACTTGACATGAGAAACAATGTCCTTTGAACAGTGAATCATTTTTAGAAACAAATGCATCCATACATTGTTACATTTTCAAATAATACAAGCATTCATGACTTTCTGGGGGCACATGGTATACAAAATAATAACACTTAAAGATTTACTGCACCAGATTCAAATCCATTTTCATTCACTTATAAATTTATTTCATAGAGTTCACTATAGCTTATTTTTTTATTTTCATTCCAGCAACAGATATATAATTAGGGATATTTTCTTTATTATTTTCCATGGATACATTTAGGAAATTAACAGTTCATTTATTCTAAAAAGAGCATTGCATATTATCATTATTTTTATTTATTCGAAAGTACTTAACTAATGATAGTAATTAATAAATTACTTTCATTTTAAAACAAGCAGTTTGAATGGTTTTCATAATCCATAATATATTTAAAATTATACGTTTTTTTTCTATTTATTATTATTGTTCATTTGAAGTAATATCTTTGTAAAGACTTCATATCAATACATCAACACATTCCACATTAAACATATTCTCTTAGAGACATTAATGTAATTAATTTCTTAGAGATTAAATATAATAAAGTTTTTGATAATTTAAAAAAGTCAGCATTTAATGCCATTATAAAGAGAATGATAAAACATTATTATTACTCTAGTTATTAAGAGTTAATCAATTCTGATTTAGATAAAGTTAAATTTCATTGAAGCATTATTTTCTTTAATTTTAACTTAAATCTTAAAAGTCGATGGTGAATTTTAATAGTATTTCATTAAAGGTAAGGAATAAACAACAGAAATGGTCCAGTACAGTAGAACATTCTACCTTTACTTTCTTTAGGTCTCCATTCATGCATGCTGGCTACGATTTTTCAATAGACAACACCACTTTTTCATAAGCATTTTTCCAATTTCTTTGAAAGTGTCCCGATTAGGCTAAAGCATGGAAAGACTTAATAACTTCTTGTTTTCTAGCCACACATAATTATTTAACAAATAATAAAAGTTTATAAAAAATATCACTACTAATTTTCAATAAAACTTGAAAGTAAATCTTAATACTTTCTTGCTGAAGATTACTTGGATAAAACAAATAGCAAAAACACAAAGAGAAGAGCAAAACTCCCACACACTCTAAAAATCCCATATTTTCATCTCTATTTTGATGGGCATTTTAATTAGCCATACCTTTATTCTGACCTCTAGTATTGATTATTTTCACTACAACCAGTGACTAAATAATAAATTGCATAACACTGATCTATTTCCAGTTATCACATGATAATTTGAAAATTTCCATTAGTTTTTTAATTGACTTTTACTTTTAAAGTTATTAAATAATAATAAAAATAAAACAATAAAATGAATAATACAATTATTATTTTTAAATTATTACTTTTATAAATTATATCTTTTGTTTATAAGAAGCTCTTATATTCCTTTATTTTAAACTCTTTTAATACTGAATTAACTATAAATATATTAAATAAATAAATAAACTTAAATTCACTTATAATCAATAACATTTATAAACCAACATGCATACATACTAATACACACACATACTGGAATTACTTTCTATCCTTTTAAATTCAATCTGTTTAATAGTTAACCTAAGCATTTGTAAATAACTTCAATACTTTTTAAAATAAACTAACTTTATTTAATTATTTTGAGATCTAATCAGCCAATAACTCAAACAAATTATTAATAGATTCTAATAATTAATTTAACAATAACATTATATTATTATTAATTTAACTAACTAGTTTATAATTTTCTAAACATAAAAATTAGTTTTAGTCAGTCTTACACTATATCTAAACTTTATTTAGCTTTATTTTTTTAAAACTAAGCATGAGCTAAGCTCCAATTCTCATCTCATAAGCATATTTTATTTTTAAATTCTAAAGGTACCTATTACAATCATCTTCATGTCACTAAAATTGTATGCTAAGTACTCATAGTTACTTGAATAGATTAATCAAATCAATTAAGCAAAACTTGAATAGTATAATTTACACATATCTTTATATCTCAGTAAATTTTATTATGTATCATTTTTCTCTTATTTTTTTAAAAGATAGCATAAACACTTAAGTAAGAAATTTAAATAGTACCATGTGCAAAGCACATGTCACAATTGTAACACTAGCTGGGTTCAAATACCATTACTAAAGAAAGTAAAAGGCAATAATGAATACAAAAGAGTGTTTATTGCCATTGTTATTATGGATTGAATTAATAGATGCGAAAAAATTTATAGATATACATTCAAACCCTGTTATAAAAAAGTATGAATGAAATACATTAACCATTTAAAGGTGTGAACATTATATATATATATATGTGTGTGTGTGTGCGTATAATAAAAAGTCAGATGTCACATGACTTATATATATATATATATCTTGCACTTACAAATATGTAAAATTAAGAGCATGCTAATTAGCTCTAAACAAGCTTTTTTTTTATTTATGATAAATGCTACTACAAGAGAAGGCATTCAAATCATTTTTATCTTGGATTGTCCCCAACCCCAGACCGGTTTCGACCTATGGGTCTTTTCAGTGAGGAGTTGGGACATTAGATTCAAAAAACCAACTCAAAACTAGCATTTATCTAAAAGTTAATTGTTAGAAGAAGATATGAATCTTTTAGACATCTACATGTCTTTAAAGTCAGCTCTCCAACTGAAAAAATCATTTGGGCTTGAACTTCATTCAGATACTCCATATATTAGTAGGCTTAGCCATTTAATTTAGACAAAGCTCCAACAGAAAAATAATAATAGTAATAATAAAAAGTCAGATGTCACATGACTTATATATAGCTTTCACTTACAAATATGTAAAATTAAGAGTATGCTAATTAGCTCTAAACAAGCTTTTTTTATTTATGATAAATGCTCCTACAAGAGAAAGCATTCAAATCATTTTTATCTTGGATTGTCCCCATCCCCAGACTTTTTATTATTACTATTATTATTTTGCTGCTGGGGCTTTGGCTAAATTAAATGGCTAAGCCTTCTAATATATGGAGTATCTGAATGAAGTTCAGGCCCATATGATTTTTTTCAGTTGGAGAGCTGACTTTAAAGACATGCATATGTCTAAAAGTTTCAGATCTTCTTCTAACAATTAACTTTTAGATAAATGCCTTGCTTGAGTTGTTTTTTTGAATCTAATGTCCCAACTCCTCACTGAAGATACCCATAGGACGAAACCGGTCTGGGAATGGGACAATCCAAGATAAAAATGATTTGAGTGTCTTCTCTTGTAGTAGCATTTATCATAAATAAAAAAGCTTGTTTAGAACTAATTAGCATGCTTTTAATTTTACATATTTGTAAGTGCAAGCTATATATAAGTCATGTGACATCTGACTTTTTATTATTACTATTATTATTTTGCTGTTGCAGCTTAGGATAAATTAAATGGCTAAGCCTACTAATATATGGAATATCTGAATGAAGTTCAGGCCCATATGATTTTTTCAGTTGGAGAGCTGATTTTAAAGACATGCAGGTGTCTAAAAGTTTCAGATCTTCTTCTAATAATTAACTTTTAGATAAATGCTTTGCTTGAGTTGGTTTTTGAATCTAAAGTCCCAACTCCTCACTGAAAAGACCCATAGGTCGAAACTAGTCTGGGGATGGGAACAATCCAAGATAAAAATGATTTGAATGTCTTCTCTTGTAGTAGCATTTATCATAAATAAAAAGCTTGTTTAGAGCTAATTAGCATGCTCTTAATTATATGTATATGTATTTATTACATGTGTTATTGTAGTTGTTGCATATACTTAATTACTAACAGATAGATTTGTTTGTGAAGATGAAGAGGAGCATTTATGTACGGAGTTGTATTTTTTATATTTTTGTTTTATATATTTTTGTTATTTATTACCATAAGTTATAGTTATTGAAATAAAAACCATTTGTAGTGCATATTCTTAATAAAAGCCAATTAAAAATAAAGCTGAAGAGAGTAATAAAGGGAGTTGCAAGTTGTGCCAAGGGTGATGTCTGTTAATGACACTTGTCATCAGAATTCCAAGAACTGGCCAATTTAGTATTTTGGAACAATGGAAGCTAAAAGCATTCCTAAGATATGGTCATCAGCATAAGGATAGATAAAAAAGTGAGGTGAAAGAGAGTTAAAAAAAGAAACTATATATTTTTTTGATTTTTTAGTGATTTGGAAAAGTGACCATTAAAGAGAAAGAAGTGTGGAAATTAAATTTTCATAAACTGATTTAATTCATTAAGAAAATTAATAAGAATGGTCTTCATCAAAATGTTGGGGTAGAAGAATCATGTGTATTTATTAAACAGTCCAGTGTAAAGCTGTTTGTGACCTGCCTACCACCAGGAACTTAGTCTATGGAGATTTTGCCATTTATTTCATGCAAGTGAAGTGATTGCAGAGTTCCAAACCACAAGAACTTTTGTGCCTTCAATTTTGAATTATTTACCTAACACCTCTAGGATGGATTATCATATGTGTATATGTTATGGAATTTTTCATCATCTTACAGACTGACAACTCTCACTAAAGCTATCACCATTGGAATACTATAAGCTTACAGATCATCAGCTTTAAACATGTGAACGTTCACTCTCAAATGAGGTAACTTGGACTTTCTCTATTTATATTAAGTGAACATATAATAATAAGTTAAGAAATATGTTGCTTTATTCCAATTTAAAGAAAGAATTATAGAAAATAGATTCCATTATTTAATAAATACAACCCTGATGCATAACTGTACTCTTTCATAAAGGGTGTATACTGATATTATATATATGTATCAGAATGACTGAGTCATATGATTGAGTTATTACATAGATTAATAAATATTAGAATTTTAAGCTATAACTTGTGTATTTATTTGAAGTACTAGATTCTTATAATTTTAGGGTTATTATTTATAAAAGCTTACTGATATTCATGACTATATATCTCTAAAAGAAATAAAATAATAAGATTCATAGAGCAGATAGGGTAATTATAATGGTATATAAATGACATTTTTTTATAAGATAACCTTGCCTTCATTCTCCCAATAGACAATGTCTCCCAGACCTTGAGATTGAGATAGTCTGGATAAGTTACCCAAAAAGGGTCCACTGGAATTTTGTTTTTCAGTAGTATATTTAAAAATTATATATTGTACCAGATCCATCTAACATGAGAAGGAACTCAATGAAACATACTTCAAACACAGTCAAGCCTGATATTTATATCAGGGACCTACCTAGATTCAAACCCATTCCAAAAGCCTCAGATTGAACATGTAATGAAAAATATAATAATGATGGCACATGAGAATTAATTCTTAAATCTGGCCCACTAGAAGAGCGAAAGAGACAATGAGACATATTTAACAAAAGAACACATATATATGTTGGAATGTATGGAAGTGGAGAGAAGATAATTCGAACTACATAAGTTGCTTGAATAATAGAATATTTAATAAAACATTTAATGAAACAGTAAATTGATTATATATTTATTTGAATGTGCATGACAATATAGTTTACCCATAAATAGAGAGTGGCATACAATTGATCATGCTATTATGATTTATATGCTCTTATAAATAAATGATATATCATATGTAAATAGGTATATTTGGTGGGTGAGATCATGATGCCAATCATTTGATTATGAAACAAACTTATAACATATTTGAATTAACTCTTTAGTAGTAGTTCTGAATGATGATGATTAATGTACAAATTTCTGGAATGTTTTAGGAACCATTATACATATTTCATAAATTATTTTCATGTCGTTTTGCTTGTGGAAATCAATAAAATATATTTTAAAAAATGGTTTACTCTTTTAGGATAATATTTGTAAATATTTACTAAAATAACACATATTTTAAATCAAGTTTATTTGCTTAATGAACAAAATAATTTAACCATTCTTTAAATTCGATTTAAAAAAAAAAACACTCCACCTTTGTAACAGATGTATACTCTTAAATAAATGGAATAGATTACGATGGTGGGATTTTTAATATAAGAAGAAAAACAATATTATTAATTAAACTAATTACTATTCTTGGAAAGATATATATACATAAGCAAATGCAATTTTATTGTTACAGCATCAAAATGAGGTCATTAAATAAATAAACTAATAATAATGAAAAGTAGTTATGCTGTTGTGAAGTCAGAAGAATCCGAAATGACATAGTGCTTCCATATGATGAAAAGAAGTGGCTAACAGTCTCATTTCTAGTACACTGCTTAGAGAATTTTATTTAGGCTTGGCATGGTCCCCAGGGTTTTCTGATGCAACCGATTCAAGAGGCCTGTTATAAAAAATTATCCTGGGAAGGTGAGCTGTCCACAGTGGCATGAAGAATGTCTATGGGTTCAAACTCTTCACAACCATTCAAGCTAAAAGCATGTAATATTATTTTTTTAAAAAAACTAAGCCATATATCAGCAACACAGCATAGCACTATGTCTTTAATAACATGAAATGGAAGTTACTATTTTAAGAAACATGAACGTCACTTGAATGCTATAATTTAGGCAATTAATGCTATGCTATGTAACATATATGGGAAAGATTTAATTCATTCAAAATAGACTTTAAAATTATCTCCTCCCCCTTCCTTCCTTGCTATTTAATATATTGAAATCCTACTTTGGTGAATTTTATAACTTCAGAACAATCAAGTCTTTGAAATATTAAGAGTATAGTATTGTAATACGGATACTATAAAAAACAATAACAACAAGAAATCATCTTTTCAGAATTAAGTGAATGACATATAAAATATTTAATAGCATTAATTTTTCGATGATTTAAAAGTTATACATAAATAATACCCCTTTGATGCATAAAAAATCATGAAACTTGGTTAACTGCAGAAACTATTTGGCAAACATATTAATTAACCTTGACCCAAGAAGATCGGAATAGATAGGGAAAAATAACTTTATATCTTAGACTCACAATATTGTTTAGATTGGCAATTTAAATAATAAAATAAAACAAAGTTTAAAATTAAGAAAGGAACTGCACCAAAATTAAAGAAATAAGAGCATATGACAGACATTACATATAAAATAAAAATTATTAGTATGAGAGCAAATTTACATTAACAGTTAAAAAAAACATTTCATTTAACAATTTAAATAAAAAATACAGATAATTGACATTGAGATTAGTTTTAGAAGGAATTTGAAGTAAATTTCATAGGTGGTTCTTAGGTTAATTATCTTGCTATATTAAAGAGTGCATTTTTACAGTTTGGCTCCAGCATGGCAAATTAGCAAGATTCAAATGATTTCCAATGTAAGTAGCAAGTTTCCATTAGGCATTCCTTCATTCTTAGATCATACTTTCAATCATGTATGAGGCAACAATGAGGTGTTTACTGCCTGCAAGAGATGGTTCAGAAAAAGGTGAGAAAAGATTATTAGTTTCATTACTCATTCAACATTTTAGAAAACAAAGTAGTGTGGAGTGGTTTGTCGATGGCTAATCTACAAAACTAGTTCTCTCAGGCAGTCAAAAAATTGACCCATTATATACTGTCCTCAGGTATTTGAGAAATATTTTTGATATTCCTTTTTTTTTTAAAATTTCATTCACGATTGTTAGATAGTAGGAATTTTTTCATTTCCTTCACTTATTGTTTTAGAGATGCAACTGTTAGGTAATTTGTCAAAAAATATATTCAAATCTATTTCCACATTAGAAATATATTTGATAAAAATGTTAATTGCAAAAGTAGAAATTCTTTAATTGATTTCTTTTTTTACTTTTAGTACAGTTTAATTAGACATTCTTTCCCAAAATTAGACAATGTAAAATTTCCATTCTTTTAATTATTTTTGGACAATTAGCAGTTGCATACTCCATCTTGGATTTTTAAAAAAAAAGAAATACAATTTTTTAAATAAAGAATTTAAATGAAAAGTTTTAATTTAGCAAACTTAAAACGTTAAAATTCCATCAATAGCAAAAATGTTAAATTTAGGAATGTTTTTTTTTTTTAAAAATCTTTCCAAATAGGAGGAAGTTTGCATGTATAATCTCGCTTATTGATACAATCTGGCCTTTTAAGTATCTCAATGGCTTCTCTAATTTTGCACTGGTAGAGATTATCACATCTGGATATGATCCTGGTACTAGAAAAATCTATTTTATGACCTGAATCTATAGTATGGAGTGAGAGTGCTGATGATGATGAGTGTTATTTAATTGCATTAGCATGTTCATCTCTCCTAACACTGATGTGACAATTATTCATACCTATGTAAGAAGCTTTACAATTTTTACATGAGATTTGATAGACACCATGAGATTCAAGAGGGATTGAATCCTTAGGCTTGGTTATTATACTGCTGATTTTTGATGAGCAGAAAATGCTGTATCTATATTATAGCGTTTTAATATACATCCGATACTGTCGGTTGTTCCTTTTACATATAGAACACAAATCCTAATAGCTGATTTATCATCTTTTTGTTTCCGATTTTGTCTATTTTGGGCTTGAAATAAGGCTTTTTTTTATAAATTTGTAATTATAAGTATTTGCTAATAAAACACTATTAATATGATTTATTTCTTTTTTCAGATGTGTCTCATCTGAAAGATTAATTGCTCTATTTAAGAGAGTTTTGGCTCCAGAAACTATCTGAGTTGGGTGATGATGAGAATGGAAATGTAAATATTTGTCTGTGTGTGTATCCTTTCTGTAAATAGAAAAAGATAAACTATTTTGTGTTCTGGTGATTAGAACATCAAGAAAAGGGAGTTTTCCATCAGACTCTGTCTCCATTGTAAATTTAATATGAGGATGCATATTATTTAAATGTAAGAAAAAATCATCTAATTTATTTTTTCCATGTTGCCATATGACAATAGTGTCATCTATATATCTGAGCCAAATGAGAGGTTTTAAAGATGATGATTCTAAAGCATGAGTTTCTATATATTCCATGAATAAATCAGCTATTACTCCTGAGATAGGGCTGCACCTAACATATTTTGATTTTAGTAAGAAGAATTAATAATAAATAATAGTATAAAATATTAAAAGATAAACTTTATAACTTTTTAGGTGCACATCTCAAACATATACATAAAATAAATATACATGAATATAGAAGCTGATGGAACATAAGGTTTAAATATGGGTTAGTAACTTGATAAGTAAGAAGGACCATGAAGCTTACTCATCAATTAGGATTGTTGCTTCAACATATATATTGTGATGATCGCACATACTGCAGTCACACATATAAATATTAAACATTCAAAGAATATTAAATATTATGTTTGGAAGAAAAAAGAAAAAAAGAAAATGCGAGCTTGGAAAAATTTACAGAACAAAGAAATGTTACAACTAATTAAAAAAAGAGAGAGAATTAGAATCAAAAATGTTTATCTTTTACCCTCCAAAGTTCAGGTTTTGGTGAAATTAAATATAAAATTAGAGATATTGGAAATGTATGTTAAAAAAATAAAGCGATAAAGAAATATAAATAAAATGCAAGTTAAAATCCGATTTTAAAAGAAAGTAAAGTTTAAAAAAAAAAAAAAAACCTTAAATAGTGCACAAAACAGAGAAAGTTAGACATAATCAAAAGATAAGGATCTGGGTTTTAAAGTACACATTTGACGATAAACGAAATGCGTGTATGGAGTGTATATGAAGCAGGATATAGACAGAAATAATAAATGCTTGTCCAAATTTTTTTTTTAAAAAAAAAGAAAAACATGTATTAAAATCTGTTTAATTAAAATCAAGAATATTGAAATAAATAAAGGTACATAGTGCCACGAGAGTGGGTAAAACCAATTTTCAAATGGCCGAAGGCATAGTAAGAAAGAAGGTGTGGATAAAAGTGAAACAAAGGATCGGAAGGACAAAGGCTGGTGGAATTTTTTAATTAAAAAAAAAGTTTTTCAAGAGAGATTAGAGCTAGAGACTTCATGTTGAGAGGGTGGTAAAACACAGCTCTGATAATCAACCGATATAGTTAACAAATATGACCTTTAACATTGGTTCTTCATCTAGAATGGCTGGCTAAGGCCATCGTGATCGCTGGTTGATCCGGACTTACTGTACTAATGGTTCTTGTCAAGATGAAATAACCACCATCGTAGCACCTGCCGGTGGATTCATTTAGTTGCCTTGTTCTCGATGCCTTGCCCTTGATGCCTCGTCCTTGATGCCTTAACACTGAGAAGCTATACACAACCAAATATAACCTACGAGCGACCGTCCCACCTAAAGAAGTGGAGAAATCCACATGGCGGTCGGCAGGACATCGGATAAATTCAGAGACTAAAACCTAGGTAAAGATACATACTTTTTTATATATTTCAATGTGCACATCGTTTACTTAGACAATGGCCACATGTGTTTTTGTGAATGATAAAGACATTCTTGAATATTTTTTTTTGATAAATACCCAGAATGACGATTTATAAATGTACCATCATTTATAAGAGTTTTTTTTTTATGTGTTCTTATCTGTTTTATTTAATGTTAATGTGTTTTATAGATCTTTTTATGATTGATTTATTCTATTAAATATATTTTTTCTATTTAAATCTGTCTTGTCTTGTTCTTTGCCACATCCAAAAAGGGATAGTCTAGTCTTAGGGTGGGAAAACTATTATTCTTTTTTTTTTTTTATTATTGAATTAACACGTGGAAATTGTTGGTGCATTGTTTGATTCTGTTAAATTTATAAATCATCCAAGCACTGTAACTCTGTTAGATCTTACAGCAGTGGGGAGAAAGTTGATCGGGAAATATAACCTGGTGCTATATCCATATAGCATACAGGTTTGGTCAAATACGGAGATAGACTCGTCTATTTCCGTATGTCTCTCTGCTTGCAGTAACGGAAAGTGGATGATTTTGAATTATAGAATTCTCCATTATGTACACATAAAAGGGAAGTTTAGCCTTCGATCTTTGGGTGCCCGTTACAATATATATATATATATATATATTCAAATGAACTTCAAAATTCTATATGCATGAGAAAGACATTCCATGTTTAAACATTAATTTATTAGAGAATAACATGTTTAGAATTAAAGTTTAATATAATATATCGATAGTATATGTTTAAAGCAATTACAATAATATTTTATACCTTTTATACATTTTAATATTTCTGAAGGGAGAGGAGATCATATAAAATTGGTTTTATTGAAATGGATATTACATTTAAAACTTGTTATGTGTGTGTGTGGTTATTGTAAAAGTATATTTTCATTAACTTTCTTTTGTTATTTGACAAAAATATAATAAATAATAAAGATATATTGATAAAACAATAAATCGTTTTTATTTAACTATTCTTGTTCTTTTAATGTCATTGGATTGATTGACATTTATTCAATATTGTTTTATGGAGTATAAAAGTAAAAATAACTTATCACTGATTATAATCTCTTGGACAGATACATGAGAGATGTAATTAAAATGTAAGCTTTATGCTGTTCTTTTTAATAAAAAATAAATGTAAAATATTATTTAATGAGATATATTAAAATATCTATTTACCTGTGTAGTTATTGTGCCAAAATATTCTTTAGATGATACTCATATCCACACATTGTATTGCCTGGTTATTTTTCATGGGGGATTTGCTTTTATATTAGTTAATTAAAAATACTGAATAATTCCATGCAATAATTTACTTTTTTTTTAAAGTGTCATAGCATCCGCAGGGACGTGAACCTGCAACCTGTGCAACTGACTGCAGTACAAGGCAGTTATATCTTGAAAAAAATCATATATATATATATATATATATATATTACAAATTTTTTAATGGGAATTTGTTATTTGCATAATAGGATTAAAGTGAAAAGCATTCTTTATAAAACAGATTTTTGTTTAACTTTATAAATAAATGATAATTATATTCCAATATATTTTGCTTTTTCAAAATAATTTCAGATAGGAGGCATGAAAGATGTAAGCAATGAACATAATATTTAGCTAACATCTATAATTCTAAAGGTGCTGCTAAAAATAATCTTTTTTAGTATTTTTGATGACATACATATAATAAAAATATGCTAAAAAGTCATTTTTACCACAAATATTAAAATATCATTTGATTTGAAAGCATGTAGATACAATAAATATTTTTTTTGTAGAAAAAACTTCAAAGTTAAAGAAGTAAACATACAAATGATTCCCTTTCTAATGTAATTGACAAAATTGATATATGGATCTTAGAGAAACATATGACCCACAAAATCTTGAACCATTTATTTTATGTTATAAAAGCAGTTAACAAAATTTTAAAAGGGCTAATTTTTTTCTTCTAGAAAGAGTAGTGAGTGTAATTTCATTGTTTATTATATATGAAAACATTAAAAGCATAAGTTAAACTAGTCAATAAATAATAAAAAATATTCCAAATTCACAACTCAACCAGACTAGGCAAGAAAATAAACTCTAAAACACTACCGATGGTTTCACTGCTAGAAGCAGATTTCTTAAATATAAAAACATCATATTTAAACTGAACATTAGCCATAATTACACTTACTTCTCATACACCCTTAATATTAAAAGAAATTTTAAATAAGTTAATTACTTCAGATTTAATTTTTTTAATAATATTCTTTAATTTTCTTTTTCATTTCATTTCTCTCAAAAAAAGACAACCTTAACTTCATAAAAATTAATAGAATGGCCTATATATTTTTCATGGATATATAAAGCAAAAGTAAGATATTTATTTCTAATTATATCTGTATGTTTTTTTCATTTGAAGGTGTATAGGAAGTAAATGGATTAATGTTTACTTTAAATATGTTGTTATTATGTAGTTATTTACACTTGAGAAATCTGCTTGCATCATTGAAACCATTGGTTGTATTTTAGAGTTTATTTTCTTGGCTAATCTGGTTGAGTTGTGAATTTGGAATAATTTTGATTACATATATAGTAAAGCTAATGTAGATTCTGTACTAAGCTAATACTACATTTATTATTGAGGGTCTTCATTAATAAACATTATCCAAAAAATAGCATAATGAATGAATCCTGATGAATGGGTGGGGGGGGGGGGATATATCTCTCAGAACAATGTTAATTATAATAAATTTAATCTTTAAAAAATAATATTGTAAAATTTTAGTTTATATAATAGCAATAGAATGCTTAAGGAATATATATTTTATAATATTGTATTGACCATCCATTTATTTAAAAAAAATAAAGATCTTGATTAAATAGGTAACAAAGTTATTTTTTCATACCTTCACCTAGTGTGATAATTCATAATATTTTGATACCTCTCATTAACTTTATCTTTAATTAAAAAAATGAACAAATCAGGAAAACACTCATAGATAATTATATAATTTTTTACTGATTGCTAACTTTGATAAAATAACTTAGTCTGTTAGAGCAACAACTTAAATTTAATATTTCACAAATCTAAAAGTCACAAATTTAAGTCACATGACAACTCTTACTGATTGGGCCAATAAGAGTCTGAAGAAGAGATAAAAATAATACCACTTGAAGTCTTCAGTTGTGTACTAACTTATGTGCTTTTACTAACACTTAATATATTTTAAAAATTAAAATAAAATTCAATTTTTGAAAGACATTAAACAATTAATTTTAAATGGTGGAAATAGTCCATTGCATAATTACGAACTAAATATCATCACTGCAGACTTTTATATTACCACACTGTATCCTTGTATTTGAATCCACATCCTGAGATTGGTCTTTAAATTTTGTCCACATCATCAAATTTTTATATTCCTCTTCTTATATTTTTGGAAAAAAATATCATTTGTCTTTGTAAATTCATTTATTAGCAATTTTACTTCTAAATTTAAAAGCACACTTGAAAAGTAAATCAATTAATAATCTAACAATAAATGACATTTACATTAGATTTCCAAATAACCAGAAATAAAGATTTGATTAAATTTTTATTTACTATTTTCTGACTTATCAATTAAAAATAACTTTCATCATTTTTTGCTATTATACATACAATCAGGCAAAACTATGAATCATTTAATGGGTTGAAATAAAAAAAATGTTTTCTTTTATTTTTTCATCTAATATCATTGAAATTTAAAAAAAAATGCTTTAGATTGTAATTTGCACTCAGCAATTAGGTTTTAATAACTGAAAAAATGTTCACTAAATTTTTATTTGCACTATGATTTTTTAAGTAATATACATTATGGCTATTATATTAAGACTATGTGCAACAATAGGGACCTTTACAAATTTTAACACAAGATTAAACTTAAAAGAGAAGAGTGACCAAGTTTTGCTTTCAATTAACTACTATTCCTTATATATTTACAAATAGTGATATATGATATCTGTATTTTGTTTACTTTTGATATTTTTTTTGTTTTACATTTAAAATGTATGTATAGAATTAATTTAATGTTTAGATAAAACTAATAATATACTGTAATTATAAAATAATTATCCAAATATCTATTATAATAATACTAAAACATCCATATTTTTTTTGGTTCCTATATAGCAAAACAGTTTACTTTGCATGTTTTATAATCCATAAAACTTCTGATTTATATATACTAACTCTAAATGATTTTGTAAACAATGCTGAATGAAGATACATTCATTGAGAATCCCTTGTTTTACACATGATTTTAATCTCATACACAAAAATTACCTGAAAATTAAGTGGCTATAAAATAAAAATTATAGCTTTAATATGGTGTTTTATTGAACTCCGTCAGACATAGTGATCTGGATTACTTTTAAAAGCAATTACATGAATAATACTAAAGATAACAAATCTATGTATAAATTTAATAACCATTGCTATTTTAAAAATGAAATTCTATACTATTAGAAAAAGTAAAAATTCAGAAAAGTACTCAGTTTTAGTAAAAAATATTTGAGTTATTAAAATTATTAATAGTTAAGCTATTAGAAAAAATATTTTAATAGAAAAATTGTCTCAAACTATATATCATTTATAGAAGTATTTTAAAAATATCTGGATCTAAATTTTCTTGAAGAGAATCACCCATTCTGATTTAGGATCAATATTCATAAATAATCATATTGTAAAAACAAATTAATAAAATATTTCAATAAAAAGTATGTGGCTATACTATATTTTGGATTCAATTAAAATAGAAAATTTTGAAATATCATTGGATAATAAAATTTCATCACTCAATACTTCTGGATTATATGGATAAATTCATATAAAATTATTAATTAATGAAATTAAAAATATTTGATAAAAACTGAGAGGAGGATCAAATCAAAGATAAATTGCAGTTGTATTTTCAGATTTAAAAAGAAACGTAACTTTTTTTACAAATAGAAATTTAGGATATGTACATAATAAGATATCATGTATTAATAATTTTTATTAAATATTTATTAGACTAGAGATCGTCCACTTAATGAATATTATTTCTGTACTATAATTTTTATACATTTTTTTTTGCTTATTTTTGCTCATATGTTTACAATTATACTCATTCACAAGTTGTTAGAAATGTATAGAAACCAGTCCTTACCTTGCTCCAGAATGATGCATTAAAATATTAAACTACTATGTGTTTGTGAGAGTAAGGAACGGCTTTAATCTACTAAAATGTAAATGGTGTTAAAAATTTTAAAAGAGTAATAAAAAGGAATAGATTTCTTATTAATATATTTAAATTAATATTTTTTTCTAAGAATTCAAATTTTTAGTTATAACAGTTGAATCTTATAAAAAATGTTTGTATATAAATTCACATCCCTGATATTTTTTTCTATATTAAAGTCTAATTTGAATAGTTTCAAAGCTGATTAAAGAAATTCAGAGCACTGAACATAAAATTAAGAATATTAAAAAATAATTGACTCCTTTATTTTAAAACAGATTTTATAGATAAAAAACATAAACATTTCTATGTTTGATAAGATTCTGTCTCTTCAATTTTAAATGGCTAAGTAATAAAAAAACAATATTAATGATAAATATAAAACATTAATAGTAAAGAAATCAAGTCATACATCATGTGACAATTACTTTGTATTTCCAAATGTAATAAAATGACCATGCTAATAGTTCTAACAATGCTTTTTCAATATATGCAGCAAGAGAAAGCATTTAAAGTCTCTTTCATGAATTATATTTAGCTCCAAACAAGTTTCAAGCTATTGGCTCTCATCAGTGAGGTTCTAAGACATTCCTCACCTCATTGACAAGAGCTTTAAAACTAATTTGGAAATAGAGGTAGTGAGAGATTTTAAATGCTTTTTCTTGTGGCATTTATCAAAAAAAGTTTGTTTAAAGCTATTAGCATGATTGCTAAATTATATAAAACAATATACGTTATCAAATTACATCCTGAGATATGGAATTATAAAATAGCAATACTTAGTAAAACCAATTATAAAGAGTATAAATGCAATAATTTTAGAGCTTTCAACAAACTAATAAAATAAAAAATGATTTAGCATAGTTGAGGAATGACATGGTTAACATCAAATATATTTAATAGATGAAAGCTAATTTTTTTCCCATGAAAATATTTTCAATTTTAACCTATATTTATCATTTAAATATCATTCTCATGTGTGTAATGTAGCTCAGGAAAATATTACTAAATGATGTGATTTAAGTTTTCATTACCAGTGTAAATTGAAAGAACATATTGTAACTTCATTTTAATAAAAATTTTATTAACA